>OX352314.1:14857785-15345285 GCA_947086415.1 Pammene aurita
TTTTTTTCTCTTGTTTTGATTAAGGTATTCTTACTTTGGGGATGTGATCGTGGCGTCAATGCGCCGTGTCGTCAAATGGTTGCAACGGAAATCCAGCGCTAGCCCTGCCGGCATTTAACGCTGAGTTGCGACGATTTCGTGGCAATTAATGTTTCGGGTTGTATATGTTATTGTTTATTACGTTTTTTGTAATTGTCATGAATAAATCTTTCATTCATTCATTCATTCATTCATGTTTCTAAAAGAATGCTTTAAATGTTCATCCTTATATTTTTTTATTTTTGAAAAAAAAATGGTATTCAATATTTATATGACGTTCTAAATAAATCAATTTTTTTTAACGTCGTAGAACGCAATTTTTTTTATGGAAGTTACAAAAACTATTTAAAACGGGGTATTTACCGTTGGTATTTGTTTTGTCGAGGTTCCGATATATATTATATGTATCGACATGTTAGAAACTAGCAAACGAGGATGGTGGCAGCATTTCTCCGCTGTATCGCAAAACTTATGAGTTGAGCGAGGAAGCTGCCAGCTCTTTGGTCACCAATTGAGTCGACGAGCCTCTTTTTGCGTTCTTTAAAAAGTTACTGAGCACTGGGTCCCCACGCGCCAAGGGTCTCGACAACGAAAGGTATAAAATTTTTTATGGGTCTTCAGTTTTTCAGCTTCTTTGGCCACCGCACCTGCTTGTTTATTGGTTCCGGTGAAGTGAGAAGCCGCCAGTGTGTCTACGCATATAGCATCCCACAGGCACGCATGTGGTATTACTATATACTTAAGTACCGCAATAACACCTGTGTGGAGCACAAACACGGACTCAAAGCCGGAATCAGATTTCAATCAATCAGGTGCCGGTCCAGATACTATACGGTTTAAGACATTTATTTCTCAAAAAGATTTACATAAATCACTTACTGAGAAAACAATATTTATCTTAAAGCTAAATGGGTGAGGGTAGAATGCAAAAACTGGTGGACGAGTTAAGAACAAAGGCGCTCGGTAACACCAAGCGCAATGCAACAATGTAATGTTGTGCATAGGGACCAGTTAAACCGAACTACCCGGTGCGTTCACTGGTTAACTTACATATTATTTGTGTGTATTCATTAAGTGCATATTTTGAGGAAAAGCCTTAGAAGACGATTTTATTTTAGTTTTTAACTTTTTTATGTTACAGGTTTTTGTACATTTATATATTTTTTCTTTTTCTTTTTTTTAAGTATTTTAATTATTTAATGTTATTATTATTTGACTTATTTCTATCCAGTAATAATGTCAATATTTCTGTACCCATTCTTTTCTATGTATATGAATGAAGGATGAGCAAGATGAGTAGATAATTAATGTCATTATTACTGACAGTGTCTGGAAAAGCTGTCCACACTGTAAGCCGGTAGCCAGTGCTGCGGCTTAGGAGTGAGTGACTCATAAGAAATTTGGCACAATACGTCTTCCCAGCTCCATTGACAATTTGGATGGGTAAAAACATCCTGACCCGCCAACCACTTCACCAAGCTTTTTTGGCCTCCTCTAAGCCCAGAGTTCCATGGTTTGGGGGTGGGGGTCCTGTAAGATTTTAGTGACTTTACCTACGAGGCTGGCTGAGCTGTAGACGGAGGAGTGTCTTACAGTTGATGTTATGAAGCCGACTATTTCTTAAAATGGTCTTAAATCCTTATGCGCCCACCGGTATGGTCTTAAATTTGGTATTTTCTTACTAAACGGGTCTTATAGCTTCTGTAAAAATTTCGAGAAAATAAATTAAGGGTCAACAAATTGCGATTTTAACTGGTCTTAAAACCTTATACGCCCACGGTAATGGCCTTAAATTTGGTAAGTATGTAGATTTTGTGGGTGGTTAAGTAAGTGGGCTTCGCCGTGTGTCAAAATTTAAGCGTAACCATAAATTAACGTATTAGGGTTCCGTAGTCAACTAGGACCCTTATAGTTTCGCCATGTCCGCGGATAATCTCAGTGACCGTTAGCACTAGAAAGATGAAATTTGGTACTGATATGTATATCAATCACGCCGACAAAGTGATTAAATAAAAAGTGGAATTTTTTTTTATTAGGGTACCTCCCCTATATGTAAAGTGGGGAGTGATTTTTTTTTTCATTTCAACCCTAACGTGTGACATATTCTTGGATAGGTATTTCAAAATGAATAGGGGTTTACTAAAATAATTTTTTGATAATGTAAATATTTTCGGAAATAATCGCTCCAGAAGTAAAAAAAAATGTGTCCCCCCCCCCTCTAACTTTTGAACCATAACTTTTAAAAATATAAAAAAAATTCAAAAGTAGAACTTTAAAAAACTTTCTAGGAAAATTATTTTGAACTTGATAGGTTGAATAGTTTTTGAAAAAAAATACAAAATAATTTCTGAAATAAGTTTGTAATTTAACTGTATAAGCAGGTGTTTATTGTACCTGTAATTCCTACAAAATCACAATGAAATGACGTACTTTCAAATAAAGTAAAAACGGTGAAAATCGGTTCACGCAATAAAGATTTATCCCATAAAAATCATCTTCCATACTTTAAGCTCGCGCGCAATAGTTTACTTAATTTGTCGATAGATGTCGCTGTACGTGGAACGCTCATATCATATCCTACATGGCGGTGTTATTTTAACTCTTAAGTGGGGACACTTACTGTGACGGACGGAAAACTACGGAACCCTACACTGAGCGTGGCCCGACACGCTCTTGGCCGGTTTTTTTTGTATTTTTAACTTGACGCCACACATACTAGCGCCCATTTACTGTCAACGCTATATGGAAGCCGACCGGTAATTTTAGATTTTTGATAAATTTACAGTATAGCCGGCACCAGTATCTATAATGTTTAAGTAGTGAAGTATCAGATGTCAAACAATCCTTTAAGGCACTGACTACCAGGCTACCGATAGTAATGATGGAGGCGACCTCTAGTAATTGCCCCCACGAAACTTTTGCGCGAAGTTGATTTCTGACTATTCAAACTAGGTAAGATACCTCTAGAAGTATTATATTAAAATTGATATGATTTTAAGACATTTTCACTGAGAGCACATTAATATTTATAATTTTTATGATTATTAATTGTAGGTATTTATTAAAAATATATAACTGTTAAAATATAATATGATTGGCATTACCTATTTAACCTAAAGTTCAATTAATATACCATAAAAGAAATGTCGATATCTGGCCGAGGAGCGAATGGATAAACATCAAAAATTGCGATGAGTTATAGGGTTCTTCCACCCTGCTGTTGAGAATATCTCTACAGTACCCTGCATTCACTGTGCTCTGCATTATTTTGTGTAATTTGGATCCTATGTTAGAGTAGATTTCCTCAGATTAAGCAAGCCACTAGCAATAAATCTCCTACAACGCCTTGACTGTATGCGGCTGTATAGCCATTCCCCATGTACATGTGCATACTACATGCGTAGACACACTGGCGGCTTCTCACCTCCCGGATCCAATAAACATACAGATGCGGTGGCGAAAGCAGCTGAAAAATTGAACACCCTTAAAAAAATCGATGTTTAAAGAAACAAGTATGTATAGTTTAAAGTGCCATGTGTAATATCAATTCATTATATAAGAAATATAATATGACATAATATTGGAATATAACTTACACGTAAGTCAGTCAGATACACAATTACATTTACTTGCAGTAAACGTCAACTTCTTTTTTGAAATGAAGGCCCATTGGTTTTCATATCCCGAGTCTCCTAAATAGTAATTCAAAACTTGGGTCTTGTTAGTGGCAATTAGTTATAATCATGAGGATTATGACTAGTACTACTGTGCACTGTATTTATTTACCTGATATGTTTATATTTCCATAACATCCTCAACTCTCAGGATTAGGAATACCTTTGTAATATAAGAGTCTTACATTAAATTAGAATCTATGAAGAATATGTGTAATATTGTTTGAAGTGTCTAAAACCTTAGTTAAGTTAGGAGGCAGTAGTAGGAGCCAAGTTTGAACCCGCGATCCTTAGAGCGTAAGTCGGGCGTCTGGCCGCCAGGCTACCAGAGTTTGTTTTGATAATTACTATACTGTTGCTCCATTTTTCTACTATTTTTATCTGCGTGAAGTATCAAATGTCAAACAGTCCTTTAAGGGCTTTAAGGCACTGACTACCAGGCTACCGATAGAAATAACGGCCTCCTAGCCCAGTCGGTAGTGACCCTGCCTACGAAGCAGGAGGTCCCGGGTTTGAATCCTGGTCAGGGAATTTGTTTGTGTGTTTATCACAGATATTTGTTCCTGAGTTATGGATGTTTTCTATGTATTTA
Source organism: Pammene aurita (assembly GCA_947086415.1). Classification (NCBI taxonomy): domain Eukaryota; kingdom Metazoa; phylum Arthropoda; class Insecta; order Lepidoptera; family Tortricidae; genus Pammene; species Pammene aurita. Next base: position 14,862,091 of record OX352314.1, read on the forward strand.
AGTGTTTATCCATATTTATCAAATATATATATATATCGTCTAGTACCCATAACACAAGCCTTACTGAGCTTACTGTGGGCCTAGTTCGATTTGTGTAAGATTCATTTATTTCTCGAATTTAATTTCTTTTCTGATGTTTTTGAAATGCCTCAAACTTTCCATAGACGTTGACGTAACAAAGACTGCAGCACTATAAGTAGGTATTAAAACAGACAGAAACATTGCAAAATTAAATAATTATATTATTAGTAGTTAGGTTTTCTTATTAATAGTACATTACTGCAGAGACCAGTAAGTAAGCTTTCCTGGCTGAGTATTTAGTAGCCAGTAGTAGCTACAATACGAAGCCAGGTAAGCTGATTACGGTCGAAGCATGTATAGTGCTTTTCTCAAACATGTAAGGAAATAAAATTACTTGTTTAGTGCTTCAGTTACAGGCTGAGTGATTTAATGTTGTATGAAAATCCTTTACGTACGTCGCGCTGAACCTGCCTTGGAATAGAGTCCCTACTGGTCTCTAATTACTAACGTAACAGGAACATTTCCGAGCATGTTTGAGAAAAATTATTTTCTTGTGTGTGAATGCTTTTTCACCACATCAGCACCACCGCCTATCTTGATTTTTTTAAAGCGTCAGTAAAATTGTTTTTTTTTTTTCACAAGGGAGAACAGTTATTACTTTACGTTATAGAACGATGATTTTGAACCGTAAATTTTTGGCAGAATTAATTTGTTTTGTTTTATGTATTTACCTAAGCTTGTATTTTTTTTCCGTGGCGTGGTGAAAAATGTTGTAATACTCTTGGCAGCAGTTTGTTTGCTTCTAGTGCCCCCCGCAACGCTCAAGATACAACTTTTTTAACCATACACTAGTTATAATTTTGTAATCATTCCCTTTTTCGGGTCTCGATATAAACACGTGAGATAGATATCAAGGTTGTATTCTTGATATTATAATTTATTTACACTAAACCTATTCTACATATTATTGGATCTACGTGGTCGGTTTACAAGTCAATATATTGTTTTATTTCTTGTGACAAAAAACATTTATTGGTTACAAGAAATCTTAAAATCATTCATACCAGTCATTTTTATTCAATATGTAATATTTGTCACATATCTTTTACCCAAAGCACAGGTTTCGTCATCGTTGCTACACCCAAAAATGCATCGTCAAATCTAAAAAATTGCTTGTAAGCCGTCTATGTAGACTACCCTAGTTCTAGCCTAGTATTGTAGCACGAAAATACACGTATGACTTACACACATACTCATACACGTATTTAGTTTCAGAAGACATTCAGAGATGTCGCTTTCAAATGAGTTTTCATAAAATGCTTCAAGGCTCTCTTTACCTACTAGAGGTAAACAAATGCCTTACGTGGGATTCCCATAATTTACTGACGTCAACGTCAAAACAATAAGATGGCGCCCATGCCAATAGAGAAATTCCTCTAGTGAGACCTGTTGATTTTGACGTAGGTGGTTAGGTGAATCAACTGTCACAAAAGTGTGATATCATAGTTGTCTCGCATGCGACTGTCAGTTATGCCATGTCGAATAGACTCCCAGGTTTCATTGCTCCTATTATTGTGTCATATCTGACGTGGTCAGCTCTTAGTCCATCAAGTAAATTTAAATAGACCCATCTAATATTAGTTGACACATTATGTTTTGCACAATGCATCCCTCTAGACCCGAACCCGGACCCGGGTCCTTAACCTACGTCCAAAAGAGAGGTATGAGTACTGCAAATGTAATCTCGCTAAGTGTGGTAGCGCACAGCTCAGCGAATGTCATCTCGTTCAAATCTGGTGCAGAGCCCGACTGGGGAAATACCTCCACCTTACAGTAAACCACATCCAAATAGCACTAGACTCTAATAATGATAGTGTTGTGTTCCTGTCGGTGAATAAGGTTGCCAGAGAGCTCAAAGAGGATGCAGTGTGTTGACGATGGGGGATTCTCTTGTCCCTTTAGCCGTCAACACAGTGACCTCCTTTATAGGGTCAGCAATGCACATGTGACACTTCTGCAGCAGACGTCGAAAGGCTACCGTAGCTGCTTACCATCAGGCGAGGCTTTGCCATCGTCGTGGTATAAAAAAAGATCGTCCAAATGCTACTCGATGAGATTGGTTAAGAGGTTTCCCAACTAAGGTAAGAATCTCCGCTATTTTCAATGCTGCTTCGCACTTAACCTCTAAAAGCATCAGCATAAAAGTTCCCTCATGACACTCTGGACCCAAACTACGTGCGAATGGAATTTAACTATTTTAGTATTTTGCATTAATGCTAACGGTTCTATTCCGAAACTCTGAAGTATCATGCTGTTTTGCTAATTTGATAAAGCTAATATAATCCTTATTAAGATTTAGTTTTTAGTTTATTTCTCCTTTTCTGTATAATGTGTTATTGGTGAAATATAAATATGTATTGTACAGTCACGTCTAAAAATATGGATATTTATATGGATACATGGAACAAAAACAAGATATTACGTTATTAAAATGATGTTATATTTTAAAAGATCAGACGCTTTGTTTTGGCATACATCTGCAAACTTTTGATGCTGCTGCCACTGACAAGGCCACACACGGGGACTTGCAGCACCGCATTATCGTGTAGCCCTACCCCTTCCCTGCTTTGAGGAACAAAGGAAATCTAGGAGACTTATCATACTAGAAACCGGACTTTTTATTTTTTTTCAAGAAAATAAATAAATACGCCGCCAATTTTTGCATTGCAGCATCGGCATTTCGTATTCCCCTATTAAAGACGTGACTAATTATATATATCTCATCTAGCAGACTTATCACATACTATATGTCTCACGAAAGTTATCTTGAAAGGCCGAAGTGAACCGTTTGAATTGTTGTTGATTATTTTATGTGGAGCTTACGATGAATCAGGCATTTACGCGCGTTAACGCACGTATATATATATATTACTTCTCGGGTCATAATACTTCTCGGGTGTAGGGTTAGAACCGGTGGTAATTTTTCCCGAGAATTTTTGTTTTTTTTTAAAAACCGAGTTCTGTAAGTCACTTTCGACCTATATCTATTTTGCCATTTCTCTCCAAAATCCTCGAGGCAGCAGTTCACGAGCAAATTTCAAAATTTGTGAATCTTAACTGTCTCCTGTCTCCGTATCAATCTGGATTCCGCCCAGGGCATAGCACAACGACTGCGTTATTGAAAGTTACTGAGGACATAAGGCAAGGCATAGAGTCGACTAAAGTGACAGTCCTAGTGCTCATTGACTTCTCTAATGCCTTTAATGTAGTCGATCACGATCTTCTCCTTGCTGCCCTTTCTCATTTCAGAATCTCTCCGGAAACGACTGCGTGGTTTGCCTCCTACCTTTCCTGCCGTTCTCAGACTGGTCAAGCCCAGTCTGAATGGACTGATTTGATCACTGGCGTGCCACAAGGCGGCATCCTGCCCCCTTTTCTTTTCTCCGTTTTTATTAACCTGATTACGTCTGGATTAAAAAGCTCTCACCATTTGTATGCAGATGATTTGCAGTTGTACGCCCAGGCGGAGGTAACGGACCTGAGTTCCGCTATATCTACTCTTAATGTTGACCTGGACCACATCGCTGACTGGTCTCGTAGTTTTGGCATTTCTGTTAACCCTTCGAAGTGCCAGGTCATCATTCTGGGTGGCTCGCGGCAACTCATTAAGTTGGAAACTGTTCCAGTTGCGCCGATCATATTTGATGGCTCGGTGATCCCGGTCTCTAACCAGGTGAAAGATCTCGGCCTTGTCATTGATAGGAATCTTTCCTGGGATGGACAACTGTCGGAAATTACTCGTAAGGCTACTGGGACACTACGGACTCTGTATAGGTTTAAGAACTTCCTGCCTGTGAGTACCAAGAAGCTGCTTGTGCAGGCCTTAATATTTCCTATTATACACTATGCTGATGTGTGCACTACCAACATTTCCCAGGCTTCCCTAAACAGGCTAGATCGTATATTAAATAATGGCATACGCTTTATTTTCGGCTTGCGTAAATTCGATCACGTCTCATATTATCGTCACCAACTCCAATGGCTGCCTGTACGTCAACGCAGGACTCTTAGAATTCTCTGTACTCTCTTCTCTATTTTGTTTGATCCCTCTGCTCCAGACTACCTTAAGTCCAAATTTAATTTGGTAACCTTAACCCCCGTCCGAGGTGTGAACTTCGCTCCTCCCGGTCTCTTAAGCTAATAGTACATCCTCCCCATAGCGGTTATCCCTCTTCTTCTTTTACGGCCCAGGCTATTCGTCTCTGGAATGCACTTCCCCCGACAATAAGACAAGCCCCAAGCAAGTTCGTCTTCAAACGCTTGCTTCACAAGCACCTGCTGGATCATAACCAGCGTGAATAAGTTTTTCCCCTTTGCGCATATGCATTATAATATATATATGTGTAGATTTGATAGTATGTGTATATATGGGTATTTGTGTAGTTTATGTAGTTAGTAGTATGTATCGAAGTATATTTAAATACAAATTAGTTTTAGGATAAATCAGCAAGTTTTCTCATACAGCACCCACTTTAGCAAATCTCTGTTTGGCCCTATGGTTGACTGGTAGAGAATGCCTCGAGGCATTAAGTCCGCCATTTGTACTTATTTTTATTGTGCAATAAAGTTTAAATAAATAAATAAATAAATAATTTTTCATATTTTTTATTTTTAGGGTTCCGTACCTCGAAAGGAAAAAACGGAACCCTTATAGGATCACTTTGTTGTCCGTCTGTCTGTCTGTCTGTCTGTCTGTCTGTCTGTCAAGACTATTTTTCTCAGGAACGCGTGGAGGTATCAAGCTGAAATTTATATAAAATACTCAAGTCTATTGTCCCTTGGAGCTGTGAAAAAAATCTAACTTAAGGGGCTGACAACAGCTAAATTCCCTCCCTGTCTTATTCAGCGCGAGTGAAAGAGAAACACTGTGTTACGATTAGTATGGGAGCTCATTGAAAATTTTACAAAATAATGAATTAAAAAAAAACGACGCATTAATTGAGAAATATAAGGCAACGAAATTTTTAGTATTAGTGTGGTGGAATTTTGTCCTTAGTTACAGACGTATAAGTCAAGAAACTAAAGACGTACAACTGTTTAAAGCTAATTTTAAGATGTAACTTTGGAATTATTTTCTATCGAGCCGATTTCGTCCAATCGTGTATCGGACGCAACGAAGTTCTTCCAAATATAACGAATATTAACATACATTTTTTTTACTTTCTCAAAACAAGTAGTTATAGCTGAAACACTGTTTGAGTAAAGTAAATTTGAAGGTCATCGGGTGTTGTCAGCCTCTTAAAAACAACGCAATCAAAAGATACAGTCGTTTATGCTGCAAATTTTAGATTTTCGGCACTCGCAAAACCTACGGGGTACTTCCCGTGAACTCAGAAACTTGAAATTTGACACGAAGCAACGTCATATAGCATACACAATGGAAAAATTACAAAAAGTAGACATTTTTAGTAAAATCATACAAAAAAATATTTTTTTAAATTTTAAACTTGCTACCTTTTTCCTTGTAAACGCGTGGAGGTATTAAATTGAAATTCATGTCAAATACTCAGGGCTATAGGACCTTTCAGATGTAGCAAAACCAAACTTTTATGTCAACGCAATCAAAAGAAATAGCAATTTAAGTCGCATATTTTGAAACTGAGTACTCGCAAGAAACTCAAAACCTAAAGGGTACTTCCCGTAAACTCAGAAACTTGAAACTTGGTACGAAGAAACTTCATATAGCACAAACAAAGGAAAAATTACGAAAAGTAGACATTTTTAGTAAAATCATAAAAAATATTTTTTTTAATTTTAAACTTACTACCTTTTTCCTCGTAAACGCGTAGAGGTATTAAATTGAAATTAGTAATAAACATACTACAACTTTCGCTTGTTATAGGTTTGTACGGAACCCTCGGTGCGCGAGTCCGACTCGCACTTGGCCGGTTTTTTTTTCTATACGATATTATATATTTTCATTGCTCTCGAGTGAAATAAAAAAGCCGCCTTATTGAAACTCGTGAAACTTTCCAAGAATATGGCCCAAGATTCAATTTCTGAAGGCTTTTAAGGTATTAAATAAGGATTTTAAGGGCGCCGTGATTCAAGCTTTTTACGTAATCTCAGAAACGGTCAATGTCTGGTTCACAAGGCCTTAGCTTTTTCATTACTGTATTTAAATAATTTTAAACAAAACAGAATCGACTTCACTTAGCTTCACCTTTCTAAGAGTAAATGCCCAAGTTGCTGTAAAAAATACTTCAATCACTATACTAGTGCGCCTATAATAGTTGAAGAGTTCCCTAGATTTCTCCAGGATCCCATCATCAGATCCTGACCTTATGACAATGGAACAACTGTCAAGTATACGCTTTCTAACAAAAACATTCCAGCAGTCTTCGAATAATCGGAGAACACATGTACATTTAAAAAAAACCGGCCAAGTGCGAGTCGGACTCGCGCACCGAGGGTTTCGTACAAACCTATACAGCTTAAAGGTAATATAGATTTGATATGAATTTCAATTTAATACCTCCACGCGTTTACGAGGAAAAAGGTAGTAAGTTTAAAATTTAAATATTTTTATGTATAGGTTTGATTTTACTAAAAATGTCTACTTTTTGTAATTTTTCCATTGTCTATGCTATATGACGTTGCTTCGTGCCAAATTTCAAGTTTCTGAGTTCAAGGGAAGTACCCTGTAGGTTTTGCGAGTGCCGAAAAACTCTAAAATTTGCAGCATAAACGACTGTATATTTTGATTGCGTTGGCTTTTAAGTTTGATTTTTTCACAGCTCCAAGGGACAATAGACCTGAGTATTTGATATAAAGTTCTGCTTGATACCTCCACGCGTTCCTGAATGGTCTTGACAGACAGACAGACAGACAGACAGGCAGAAGGACAACAAAGTGATCCTATAAGGGTTCCGTCTTTTCCTTTCGAGGTACGGAACCCTATAAATCAAGCAAAAACAAAGTGTTATATTTGATGTGGTCAGCTCTTAGTCTATAAGTAGGTACGCTTACCACTTCAGGTGCTTCCAGGTACCACCAGTGTTTCGAACCTGTCTTTTTCTATCCAAAAAGAAAACAATTTCCATGAAACATGAGCACAATATAAAAATACTTATTCCAAGGCAAAAGTTGACAGTTAGATCCCTGTTTCAAAGTTTTCTAGTTGCTTTTAATTAATTAGTACCTACCTTTTAGAAAATGGTTGTTAATTACTTTTTTAATTAGAAAACCGTCGATAAGCCTCGGGCCCTTGGTGTCAGTACAGGACACATTAATGCCTTGGTATTTTTGCTTCAATTTAGTGAACAGACGCATTTCTAAAAATAACGTAGCCTACACATACAGGGTGTAACAAAAATACTGGTGAACCATTTAAGGGAACCATTCGTATCGTATTGCAACTAAGAAAAAAATGGAGAAAATTTTTTTGGACGCAAAAAAAATAATAATATGGGACCCGTCGCCCCAGAGCCTCTCAACTCTCCATAGAAAATAGTTATTTGTGCAACAAGAGAGGAAAGTCGGTTTTTCTTGCGAGTGTTAATTTTGAGTCCCGAGTAAGCGAACGATTCTATAATTGAATCACGAGCGAAGCGAGTGATTCTAAGTTAGAATCTTGAGCGTAGCGAGGGACTCAAAAACACGAGATGTGAAATAACTTTGCTCTCGTGTGACACATGCAACTTTTCACCTCAGTAGTGAGAACATATTAAAGGTTTAAAATATGTATTTCGAATTTGTAATAGACCCCGAAATGAAGTGGCAGTTCATGGCCTTCACTAAATTAAAAAACTATTTTGTCTCACTCCCTGGAGTGACGAAAGTCGCACTTTCATCACTCCAGGTAGTGACGAAAGAGCGACTTTCGTCACTGTGTATTCGCAGGGAAGTACGCTTGTTCGAGCTGCTGAGGTGAAAATATTTTTTTTTCACACTAATTTTTTTTTGGTTTTTGTACAATAGGATACCAATTATGCCCTTAAACAAATCACCAGCATTTTTGTTACACCTTGCATATAAAGTCCTACCTATTTCGTATATTTGATTTTATAGAATAATAATAATTATGTTTGCTTATATCCGTCCCATTGCTGGGCCGCGATTCGAAAAATAAACACACACACTGGACAGACACAGCTCCAACCCAACTCAATCCAACTCAACTCAACGCTATAACGACATTGATATTTGCAATTCGAACAGATTTTCATTCGACATTGGTCTCACATTGGTCACACATTGTACCAATGTTGTACCAATATGTTGTACCAATGTGAGACCAATGTTGAATGAAAATCTGTTCGAATAGCAAATGTCAATGTCGTTATAGCGTTGAGTTGAGTTGGGTTAAAGCTGTGTCTGTCCAGGTGTGTGTTTATTTTTCGAATCGCGGCCCGGGGCACAGGCCTCTCATACACTATAGTACATTGTTGTAGAGGCTTGAAAGTAAGCTATAGGTGGATCGAGTTAGTTCGAGGGCCGACCCGCCAGGGGAGGTCCTCGAAGATACGAGTCCACCTATAGCGCTTTCGGCCGAGATATTACAGTGCTTTTCACGACTACTGTGAGGAAATAAAAAACAACATTTGTCATAATAATATAAATGCTCTAATAATAGAATATCCAATTCAGTATTCCATTCCCGCCTTTTTACTTTTTTTTCACTTTCAAGAAGCGTTTTTCTGTTGTTTGCTTCAAACCGACTCATTACTTAGAGGCGTTTTTGATACAAACGGCTAAAAAAGTAAAAACGCCTTAAGGGCGAATTAATGGTTTCGACGTTTCTTTTTTTTTTTAACAGGTAGTAGGCCCGATAAACAACCTTATTTTATTTTTGAAACGTAAAGTTGTGCCAAAAAAGACCTTTTAATGTTTTTAATGAATGCAATGACATAACTGGACAATTTACTTTCCAACTAATGACATTTCATCGCTACAATAACATTGCTGTAGTGGTAGTTCAGGTGCTACAGGAAATGCTTACTTTCCAGCTTGGATTTTGACCATCTTTTGTCAGATTTCCGAACAGTAGCGTGAAAAAGTTTTATACAAGTGAAGTATAACTACTAGCTAGGTGAGTATTTTAAAAGAAATGAGGCACCCTGATGGTGATGAGGCCTATATTCGGCGTCAATGGAAAAATAAAATAAGATAAACAAATATGGTTGCGTTTTTAGGCAAAAAAAGCATTTGACAGGTAACAAAATATTTAAAAAAAATATTTTCACCGTAATACAGGTGTTATTTCAATAACTAGCCATATTGTAAGAGGTGATTAGGTCGATCATACTGAACAACTTTTTCTATGGGACTAACCCCGAAATCCCAAAAAAAATCTTGGCGTCACCATAGAAAACGTCGAAATGTAATCGGCCGAAATGTATGAAACTGCAAAAATTTTTTTGGTGTTTCGGAGTTGGTCCCATAGATAAAGTTGTTCAGTCACCTCGCACAATATGGACAGTTATTGAAAAAAACCGGCCAAGTGCGAGTCGGATTCGCGCACCGAGGGTTCCGTACAAACCTGTAGGTATATAGGGGTAGTAACATTAAAATTTATATAAATATTTTTTTTTATACCACGACAGTGGCAAACAAGCATACGGCCCGCCTGATGGTAAGCAGCTACCGTAACCTATGGACGCCTGCAACTCCAAAGGAGTCACATAATGCGCGTTGCCGACCCTTTACAAAAAGGAGGATTCACTGTGGACGGCTAAAGGAACAAGAGGGTCCCTCTCCCTCATCGTCAACACACTGGGTCCTCTTTGAGCTCTTTGGCAACCTTACTCACCAGCAGGAAAACAACACTGAGTCTAGTGCTATTTGGCTGTGGTTTTCTGTAAGATGGAGGTACTTCCCCAGTCGGGCTCTGCACCAGATTTGAGCGAGACATTCGCTGAACATGCCCTAACACACTTAGCAAGATGCCATTCGCAGTGCCCATACCTCTCTTTTTGGCGTAGTTTAAGGACATAACCCGGTTGACGGTTAATTTTGCGGTTTTCGCAATTTTTCCTTTATCTGTGCTATAAGACGTTGCTTCCTAACAAATTTCAAGATTCTGAGTTCACGGGAAGTACCCTGTTGGTTTTGATTGCCTTGCGAGTTTCGAAAATTTGCGGAAATTTGTGGAATAAACGGCTGTATCTTTTGATTGCGTTGGCTTAGAAGTTTGATTTTTTCACAGCTCCAAGGGACAGTAAACCTGAGTATTTGATATAAATTTCAGCTTGATACCTCCACATTTCCTGAGAAAAAGGGTCTTGACAGACGAACGGACGGACAACAAAGTGATCCTATAAGGGTTCCGTTTATTCATTTCGAGGTACGGAAACCTAAAAAGACCCAGTAGATGATTGTATATTCAAGTAAGCAAGAGGTTAGGTTAACACAAACATAATAACGAAACGGCCATTTGTCGCGTCTGTCGTTAAACGCGACACGCGTCGATAACTTAACAGCGACAACGTTAAAATTTAACAACTGGTCGATTTGTATTCCAATGGCCGATGCGTTTCTGCAGCGCTCGTGACCGGTGAGGTGCAAGGCACAGGCGGCAGCGTTAGCCTATTCATAATTCGTATGATGAAAACAAACGTGGCAGGTGGTGGGGTGTGAAGTGGCAGTGGGCGGGGCACATTGCACGTAGAACCGATGGCCGTTGGGGCGGAAAGGTTCTCGAGTGGCGACCACGAACTGGAAGGCGCAGAGTCGGTAGACCCCCCACAAGGAGGACTGATGACCTGGTAAAGGTCGCAGGAGATGTAACAAACGTGTGTATATTTTTTTATACCACGACGGTGGGAAACAAGCATACGGCGCGCCTGATGGTAAGCAGTTACCGTAGCCTATGGACGCCTGCAACCCCAGAGGCTTCACATGCGCGTTGTCTACTCTTTAAGAACCTATACACCCCTTTTTTAGGGTTCCGTAGTCAACTAGGAACCCTTATAGTTTCGTCATGTCTGTCCGTCCGTCCGCGGATAATCTCAGTGACCGTTAGCACTAGAAAGCTGAAATTTGGTACTAATATGTATATCAATCACGCCGACAAAGTGGTAAAATAAAAAGTGGAAAAAAATGTTTTAAGGGTACCTCCCCTATACGTAAAGTGGGGAGTGATTCATTTCAACCCTAACGTGTGATATATTGTTGGATAGGTATTTAAAAATAAATAAAAGTTTAATCAAATCATTTTTTGATAAAGTAAATATTTTCGGAAATAATCGCTCCAGAAGTAAAAAAAAAATGTGTCCCCCCCCCCTCTAACTTTTGAACCATAAGTTTTAAAAATATGAAAAAAATCTCAAAAGTAGAACTTTATAAAAACTTTCTAGGAAAATTATTTTGAACTTGATAGGTTGAATAGTTTTTGAAAAAAAATTACAAAATAATTTCTGAACTAAGTTTGTAATTTAACCGTATAGTGTTTATTGTACCTGTAATTTCTACAAAATCACAATGAAATTAAGTACTTTTAAATAAAGTTTAGAAAAAAATTACAAAACTACGGAACTCTACACTGAGCGTGGCCCGACACGCTCTTGGCCGGTTTTTTAAGAACCTCATACTACAGCCCGCTGGGAAAACCTCGGCAGGGCAGGGCAGGGCAATCTAGACATAGAGTCGGTCATTCGAGCAGTTTGCCTTACAAAAGGTGGAGTAGAAAATGTTTTAATGGGTATTTATTGGTAGGCCACAGGCTGGTTATTAAAAATCAAGATTTTAGACCTTGAGGGTTTAAAGGTGCCAAAATTCAGTTTTTAACCTTGACGGTTGTCAGTCTGACTAAAGTGTCTATGGAACGTATAAAGAAGATAAAATTGTCTACAATTTTTCCTTAAACAATAGATCTGTAAGCAGAGATGTGCAAAATGGTTTGGAAAAAGTATTTAAATACAAAATGCAAATACTTCCATGATTTACTATTTTAAATACAAAATACTTATAAAAATGTATTTCAAATACAAAATACTTATAAAAATGTATTTCAAATACAAAATACTTATAAAAATGTATTTCAAATACAAAATAGGTATTTTCAAAACACTTTTTAAAATACGAATACTTTCTAGTAGTTTTTAGAAATCCGTTACCAAGATAGCTAAAACTGAATTCTTATAATCTCGTCATGTCCGTTTTAACTAGAGGTAAGTTTTGTATGCCGCTAATTAGTTTTATAGGTAAATGCTTAAAATATTTTATAGGATCGGCACTCCCATACATGTCATTCATGTCCGTCCCAGAGAGTTTTACTTTCCAAATTTGTATATGCCATCAAAAACATTACATGTAAAAAAATGCCAGTCTCGCAACGCTATTGTCTTACTGCAAAAAGTATTGGGATCTAATGTAAAACCAAGCCTGTGTGCCGGAGTTTACCAACAACATGTCATAGTGATCCTTTGACTATTAGATGTCTACATTTTTAAAATAAATAGAATGACCTGGCCATCGCACGGCTAAAAATACATATAGCACAACACGGCCTATCAATACATATTATATTATATAATGCAATATTATTAGATGATTTATTTGTATTGTGCGACTGCCAAGTCATTCTATTTATTATAAAAATATTGACATCGAATATTCAAAGGATCTCAATGACATGTTGTTAGTAAACTCCGGCACACCGGCTTGGTTTTACATTAGGTTTCAATACTTTTTGCAGTAGGAGAATAGCGTTGCGAGACTGGCATTTTTGTACATGTAATGTTTTTGATGGGATCTCATTCCTTTTTGTAAGTACCTAAACTATCCTGTCTAATTATAGGGTGTTTAAATTTTTTGCAACAGAAAAAATAACTTTGCTATATTTATATGGCTTTACAATGTTAACTGTGCGGTTTGTAAAACTAGACAACCCGACTGATTTTGCGGTATGTTTAAATTTTCAGTGGCTTTATAGCCTAAACACTCGAAGTGTTCTAAATTTGAGGCTTGTGGGACTGCTAGAAGTACAGTCGACGTCAAAGATATATTTACAATAGAAAGTTACAAAAAAATCTTTACATTAAAATAAGTTGCCATGTAATGTGACAAGTACTTGTTTACGTGATATATTACAGTTTTATATTTTCACTGAATGTGCCCAAAATATGTTTACACTATTTAATCCATGTAGTTTGCCACTTTTTCTGACTTATGTTCGTTTACATGACAAGTTACAAAATAATATTTACACCCAATGTGTCAAACGTGATACACGTCAAGAGCAACATTTCTGTTTTTACGTTTCATAATGCATAAAAACTTTTACGCATTCTGCTACAAAAACATATTTACATACTTCACCTGTTTATTTACTAATTTCTTTATCATTCATCTATTTCATTCTGGCCTACTTTTTATTTATGAAACCTCCTTGCTATAATTTTCTTTACCTTCCTACTTATTTTTATTAATTCATATTAAGAATATTCCATTCTATATATGATATTTCTAGAAGTGTTTTATCTTTTCGAGTGTCATTGATGAATTGCGAGTGGCATTTTAAAGATAAATTTCATAAACAATATTAAATAAAATGTTTCGCATAGACGACCATACAAAGCACAAAATAATTACCATGCGTGAATATGGAGCTACGGTTACGGATATATCGGAAGAACTGGGCATTTCGTTAAGTAAACATTTAAATGACGGTAGGAAATATGGCCTTACGTCATAACATATTAAATTTTATGAGAAATATTAAATAGCGAATCTCATCACTCTCATATTGTTTCAGCGACCAACGGTGTATCTGTGGATCAACAGATGGGGCAATGAGGGAACAGTGAAATGTCACTCATCTAAGGGCCGAAATAAAAAAACCTCGGAAGACATAGGCTGATAGGGCTTTAATAGAAAGTGTGATGGTTCAGCGATTTATAAGCGTACCTACATATGCACAACAATTAAATGTTAGTGCTAATACGATCAGAAGACGATTAAAGAGTGCAGGACTTCGTCGTAGAATCCCTGCAAGGAAACCGCAATTAACTGACCGGCACAAAAGTTTACGGTTGAATTTTGCCAATAACTTTCGACACTTCGACTTTGAAGACGCGGTTTTTGTCGACGAAAAGGTCTTCACAACACGCCAAGATGGACGCGTTTCCCTATATCGCGTGGAAAACACGCGTTACGACGAACATAATGTCTTGGCTGATAGAAGAAGTGGGCGTTTATCAATTGGTTTTTGAAGGTGGATTTCGAGTTCGGGTCCAGGTGAACTTGTGGAAATCACAACACGAATGAATGCCAACAACTACATAGAAATCCTCAGGGATGTCTTACTACCAACACTTAAAGCTTCAGCTTTGGTGATAAAAAAATATATTTGATACAGGACAACTCATCGGTCCATAATTCCCGTATAGTTCAAGCATGGATCAATGAACAAGATAGCATAGAACTGATGAAGTTGCCACCAAAATCCCCGGACATGAATGTCATTGAAAACATGTGGGGTCTTATGGTCCAAAACTGGGACTCTTCGAAGGTAAAGACCAAACAAAATTTAAGGGAACATGTACACGAGCTGTGGGAGTACTATCGCGGTATTGACTACTGTGTAAATTTAGTTCGTTCTATGGGCCAACGCTTACAAGACGTACAGGATGCTTTTGGCGGCTACACACGATTTTAAAATGTTTAAACATTAAGATATTCACACGTTGTATGGTTATTAATATAAGAAGTAATCTTTTCAAATCACCTAACTTTACTGTCATAAGTCTTTTAATCAAAAGGTATAGTAGAAACGAAAGTAGGTATGTAAGTTTTTGATCAACATAAGCAATAAAGCCACGTTCCTACATACTTGTGATAAAAACGTAAAGTCGGTTTCTTTTAAAAATAAAAGTCCCCTAAAGCTAAAAAGCACTGAACTTAAGGGCCGATTTTGATTCCTCAGGTAGACATTTATTCTACAGATAACCATGACAATCCATACAGTTATTCATCGAATCTTATCTTATCTTACGTAAGAAACTTCGGCCCTAAATTCACTTTTATTTAACCTTTTCAACGCCAAAGACGTATATATTGGCACCGCAGGTTCAACGCCAAAACGTATATATATATATATGTATATATATACAGGGTGACCAATCCAAATGGGTCAGTAGGTAGAAGTCTGAAATTATGAGAGATAGCGACATCTGTTCTTAGGAACCATGGCTTCGATTTTAGATTTAATCATAACGGCCTCCTAGCCAAGTCGGTAGTGACACTACCTACGAAGCAGGAGGTCCCGGGTTCGAATCCTGGTCAGAGCATTTGTTTGTGTGTTTATCACAGATATTTGTTCCTGAGTTATGGATGTTTCTATGTATTTAAGTATTTATTTATATTTATCTATTATATATATCGTCGTCTAGTATATACCCATAACACAAGCCTTATTGAGCTTACGGTGGGCCTGGGTCGATTTGTGTAAGATTGTCCTATAATATTTATTTATTTATTTTATATAATGGCATTCAAACTTTATATTATATATGTCCTCGACCACAGAGCAAATTAGACCTACGTGCACACGCATAAAGTTCAACTTTGAAATTTCGATGACGTGGCGTATGAGCGTTAGCTTTTGCGTTTGACATGGCGCCGAAAAGGTTAAACTTATAATTCTTCAGTATCTATGCATTTACAAAATAACCGGCCAAGGGCGAGTCGGATTCGTCCATTAAGGGTTCCGTACAATTGGCAAAAAATCACGTTTGTTGTATGGGAGCTCCACTTAAATATATATTTTATTCTGTTTTATTCTGATTTTAGTATTTGTTATTAAACTTAATGGCACAGAAATACATCGTCTGAAAGTTTTATCTATTTGTGAGATAGATACAGTCTGGTGACAGACAGACAGATGAACGGACAGTAGAGGTTTAGTAATTGGGTCGGTTTTAACCTTTGGGTACGAAACCCTGAAAATCAAAAATACTGAAAATGGTTTAAATGTAAACATCGGAATTACATACTCGACATAGCATTGACGTCATCTAAACGAACGAGACAAACAGACCATTTGACAGTATGGTACTCTTTTCGACGATTGTCATTATTTGAAATTAGAGTGCAGCTTTCAATTGTTTGTAAAGATATTTATTTAGCAGGAGGTATAAAACTGTTTATGTATGGTTGATTGTAAATATTACATTAGATCTTTACATGCAATTTAATTTGGTACATTAAGAGTAAATATTATTCTGTAACTTGTCATGTAAACGAACATAAGTCAGAAAAAGTGGCAAACTACATGGATTTAATAGTGTAAACATATTTTGGGCACATTGAGTGAAAATATAAAACTGTAATATATCACGTAAACAAGTACTTGTCACATTACATGGCAACTTATTTTAATGTAAAGATTTTTTTGTAACTTTCAATTGTAAATATATCTTTGACGTCGACTGTACCTTAGATATATGATGATCCTGATCAGTGAGTCAGTGTGACAAAATTAAGGAATTTCGACTTGCATTAATTCTTAAAGTATATGTTGAAATTTAATTATATTGGGAATATATAATTGATAGAAATTTGCTCCATAACAAATAGAAAATTGCTCCCGAAAAGTGTTTCAAATAAAATACAAAATACTTCTTTTTAAAAGGTATTTAAATATAAAATAGGTATTTTGCATTTTGAATTTGCATTTTAAATACAAGTATTTCAAATAAGTCACATCTCTGTATGTAAGGGCCTGTTTCACATTGTCCAAGTAAAGCCTTGAATAAGCTACTTGCCACTTATCTGACGAATAAAGTCATCGTTGGCGTTTCACAATCTTCAAATAAGCTTAACTGGTAGATATTTAAAGTGCTAAGTTTTGCAGGTAGTTTTATCTGGCAGTTAATTTATTTGTTAATTAGCTATCCAATACTTTACTTGGACATTGTGAATCAGGCCCTAAGTCTTACAGATTTTAATTATCATTTTTAGGGTGTATCATCTGACATACGGACGGACGCACGGACGGATGGACAGCTGGACGGGCGGGCGGGCAGACGAATATGGCGAAACTATAAGGGTCCCGTTTTTGCCATTTTGGATACGAAACCCTAAAAATGATACTTACTACTAATGGACGGACGGCGAAATTATAAGGGTTCCTAGTAGACTGCGGAACCCTAAAAACGAGGCGTTTATTCTCGTAAGGCATACTAACTAGATGGATTTGGTTGCTTTGTCCATTATAATAAACTTAGCCCAGCTAGCATAGCTCTCAAACCTTGAGATATACGAAATCCCTCGCTCTGTCGCTAAGACCCCGATCGATTCTAGTTTATCAATATTTCTGTAACAACCAAGTATCGACACTTCAGCTGTCATCTCCAATAAAACAGGGCTAGTGAAATATTATAAATCGATACGCACGTACCATCTACAAATAAATAAGGGCGGTAGAGAAGAGTTTATTGCGGGTTCCGCCCGAGAAGCCCTAGATCCGTTTCGTCAACTTAGTCAAATGTATACAGGGTGTAACAAAAATACTGGTGATAATTTGTATCGTGTTGCGAGTAAGAAAAAGTAGGAGAAACATTTTGTGGTCGCTGAATTTTTTTTTGTACGGGACAAGTCGTCCCGGCTGGCCAACCCTCCATATAAAACCATTTTTTTTTTGCGAGAAATTTTTTTTCTTAGTTTTTTTAATTAGAATACGATACTGAATTATGCCCTTAAAATGATCACCAGTATTTATGTTAAACCTTGTATAAAGGCTAGTTAAGTCGTTTGTAAAGAGACGACTTCCTCATACACGCTTTACCAGACCAAACTCGTATACTTTCTGTAGTATAAACCGGATTTCTAGTGGGATAAAACCGACCGAACCCGAGCCATTACGATTAGAATTCTTCGCACTCCCACTCAGATATGTTTTTTTGTAATTTTTAGTTAGCCACTCACCAAAATAAGTGCCCAATCTACATTCCCGCGCTGGCCAAATCCCAAAAAATTACGTTTAAAATTCGCCGGATTCCAAGTGGGACGCGTTTTTTTTTCCTACTTTGGAAAATACATGCCTAATCGACACTCCCATGCCAGATCAAACCCGAATCACTATGATTAGGATTCCTCGCACGACTTGTCGCTGGATTCCGAGTGGCACGCGAACAACATTATTCTTCTATAAGTACTTATTTTGCAGCCAGTGGCCAAAATATATGTATGCCCAATCTACACTCCCGTGCCGGACCGAGCCCGAACAATTACGATTAAAATTCGTCGGATTCAAGATGGGACTCGTTTTTTTTCTTTCTCTGGAAAACCGGGTATGGCCTCAAACTACGCCCGGACACGGGTATGTCCTAAAAACAACGTCCAAAAGAGAGGTATGAGTACTGCGAATGTCAGGGCACAGCACAGCGAATGTCATCTCGCTCAAATCTGGAGCAGAGCCCGACTGGGGAAGTACCTCCACCTTACAGAAAACCATAGCCAAATACCACTAGACTCTACTCATAGTGTTGTGTTCCTGCTGGTGAGTAAGGTTGCCAAAGAGCTCAATGAGGAGCCAGTGTGTTGACGATGAGGGACCCTCTGGTTCCTTTAGCCGTTAACACAGTGAATCCTCCCTGTAAAGGGTCGGCAACGCGCATGGGACACCTCGGCAGTTGCAGGCGTCCATAGGCTACGGTAGCTGCTTACCATCAGGCGGGCAGTATGCTTGTTTGCCACCGTCGTAGTATAAAAAAAACATGTCCAATCGACTTTTCCGTGCAGGATCGAACCCGAACCACTACGATTAGGATTCCTTGCACGACGTGTCGCCGGATTCCGAGTGGCACGCGAACGATATTATTTTTTTACGACGTGTAACGACGGTGCGATATTCAGCCCGTATCGGGTATACACTATGCGGAAATCGAGTATTTTTTATTTTTATTTAGGGTGGGAATATGTGTTCACAAATAGAGATAAAATTGGTATAGTCGCGGACAGTCTAGATCGCGAAATGACTAGTGTAATATTTTGCCACTCATAGGTAGGTTAGGTTCATTAGTTATCTTCTAATGGCCGAAGGCCAAACCGCACAGTAATATACCGTTCTTGATGTACAGTCGACGTCAAAGATATATTTACAATAGAAAGTTACAAAAAAATCTTTACATTAAAATAAGTTGCCATGTAATGTGACAAGTACTTGTTTACGTGATATATTACAGTTTTATATTTTCACTGAATGTGCCCAAAATATGTTTACACTATTTAATCCATGTAGTTTGCCACTTTTTCTGACTTATGTTCGTTTACATGACAAGTTACAAAATAATATTTACACCCAATGTGTCAAACGTGATACACGTCAAGAGCAACATTTCTGTTTTTACGTTTCATAATGCATAAAAACTTTTACGCATTCTGCTACAAAAACATATTTACATACTTCACCTGTTTATTTACTAATTTCTTTATCATTCATCTATTTCATTCTGGCCTACTTTTTATTTATGAAACCTCCTTGCTATAATTTTCTTTACCTTCCTACTTATTTTTATTAATTCATATTAAGAATATTCCATTCTATATATGATATTTCTAGAAGTGTTTTATCTTTTCGAGTGTCATTGATGAATTGCGAGTGGCATTTTAAAGATAAATTTCATAAACAATATTAAATAAAATGTTTCGCATAGACGACCATACAAAGCACAAAATAATTACCATGCGTGAATATGGAGCTACGGTTACGGATATATCGGAAGAACTGGGCATTTCGTTAAGTAAACATTTAAATGACGGTAGGAAATATGGCCTTACGTCATAACATATTAAATTTTATGAGAAATATTAAATAGCGAATCTCATCACTCTCATATTGTTTCAGCGACCAACGGTGTATCTGTGGATCAACAGATGGGGCAATGAGGGAACAGTGAAATGTCACTCATCTAAGGGCCGAAATAAAAAAACCTCGGAAGACATAGGGCTGATAGGGCTTTAATAGAAAGTGTGATGGTTCAGCGATTTATAAGCGTACCTACATATGCACAACAATTAAATGTTAGTGCTAATACGATCAGAAGACGATTAAAGAGTGCAGGACTTCGTCGTAGAATCCCTGCAAGGAAACCGCAATTAACTGACCGGCACAAAAGTTTACGGTTGAATTTTGCCAATAACTTTCGACACTTCGACTTTGAAGACGCGGTTTTTGTCGACGAAAAGGTCTTCACAACACGCCAAGATGGACGCGTTTCCCTATATCGCGTGGAAAACACGCGTTACGACGAACATAATGTCTTGGCTGATAGAAGAAGTGGGCGTTTATCAATTGGTTTTTGGGGGTGGATTTCGAGTTCGGGTCCAGGTGAACTTGTGGAAATCACAACACGAATGAATGCCAACAACTACATAGAAATCCTCAGGGATGTCTTACTACCAACACTTAAAGCTTCAGCTTTGGTGATAAAAAAATATATTTGATACAGGACAACTCATCGGTCCATAATTCCCGTATAGTTCAAGCATGGATCAATGAACAAGATAGCATAGAACTGATGAAGTTGCCACCAAAATCCCCGGACATGAATGTCATTGAAAACATGTGGGGTCTTATGGTCCAAAACTGGGACTCTTCGAAGGTAAAGACCAAACAAAATTTAAGGGAACATGTACACGAGCTGTGGGAGTACTATCGCGGTATTGACTACTGTGTAAATTTAGTTCGTTCTATGGGCCAACGCTTACAAGACGTACAGGATGCTTTTGGCGGCTACACACGATTTTAAAATGTTTAAACATTAAGATATTCACACGTTGTATGGTTATTAATATAAGAAGTAATCTTTTTTTTTATAGAAGTAGTATAACATTTTTTTGAAATTAAATCACCTAACTTTACTGTCATAAGTCTTTTAATCAAAAGGTATAGTAGAAACGAAAGTAGGTATGTAAGTTTTTGATCAACATAAGCAATAAAGCCACGTTCCTACATACTTGTGATAAAAACGTAAAGTCGGTTTCTTTTAAAAATAAAAGCCCCCTAAAGCTAAAAAGCACTGAACTTAAGGGCCGATTTTGATTCCTCAGGTAGACATTTATCCTACAGATAACCATGACAATCCATACAGTTATTCATCGAATCTTATCTTATCTTACGTAAGAAACTTCGGCCCTAAATTCACTTTTATTTAACCTTTTCAACGCCAAAGACGTATATATTGGCACCGCAGGTTCAACGCCAAAACGTATATATATATATGTATATATATACAGGGTGACCAATCCAAATGGGTCAGTAGGGAGAAGTCTGAAATTATGAGAGATAGCGACATCTGTTCTTAGGAACCATGGCTTCGATTTTAGATTTAATCATAACGGCCTCCTAGCCAAGTCGGTAGTGACACTACCTACGAAGCAGGAGGTCCCGGGTTCGAATCCTGGTCAGGGCATTTGTTTGTGTGTTTATCACAGATATTTGTTCCTGAGTTATGGATGTTTCTATGTATTTAAGTATTTATTTATATTTATCTATTATATATATCGTCGTCTAGTATATACCCATAACACAAGCCTTATTGAGCTTACGGTGGGCCTGGGTCGATTTGTGTAAGATTGTCCTATAATATTTATTTATTTATTTTATATAATGGCATTCAAACTTTATATTATTTATATATGTCCTCGACCACAGAGCAAATTAGACCTACGTGCACACGCATAAAGTTCAACTTTGAAATTTCGATGACGTGGCGTGTGAGCGTTAGCTTTTGCGTTTGACATGGCGCCGAAAAGGTTAAACTTATAATTCTTCAGTATCTATGCATTTACAAAATAACCGGCCAAGGGCGAGTCGGATTCGTCCATTAAGGGTTCCGTACAATTGGCAAAAAATCACGTTTGTTGTATGGGAGCTCCACTTAAATATATATTTTATTCTGTTTTATTCTGATTTTAGTATTTGTTATTAAACTTAATGGCACAGAAATACATCGTCTGAAAGTTTTATCTATTTGTGAGATAGATACAGTCTGGTGACAGACAGACAGATGAACGGACAGTAGAGGTTTAGTAATTGGGTCGGTTTTAACCTTTGGGTACGAAACCCTGAAAATCAAAAATACTGAAAATGGTTTAAATGTAAACATCGGAATTACATACTCGACATAGCATTGACGTCATCTAAACGAACGAGACAAACAGACCATTTGACAGTATGGTACTCTTTTCGACGATTGTCATTATTTGAAATTAGAGTGCAGCTTTCAATTGTTTGTAAAGATATTTATTTAGCAGGAGGTATAAAACTGTTTATGTATGGTTGATTGTAAATATTACATTAGATCTTTACATGCAATTTAATTTGGTACATTAAGAGTAAATATTATTCTGTAACTTGTCATGTAAACTAACATAAGTCAGAAAAAGTGGCAAACTACATGGATTTAATAGTGTAAACATATTTTGGGCACATTGAGTGAAAATATAAAACTGTAATATATCACGTAAACAAGTACTTGTCACATTACATGGCAACTTATTTTAATGTAAAGATTTTTTTGTAACTTTCAATTGTAAATATATCTTTGACGTCGACTGTACACTAAAAGCGATATTGGCAAAATATTACACTAGTCATATTGCGTTCTAGACCATCCGCGAAGAACCCGTAAAAATTACTAATATTTCATGGGATCTATAAGTATCACAATAAAATGTGTTGAAATAACAGCTTAGAGGCGTGTCTAAGCTGTTATTTCAACACATTTTATTCTTGGAATTTCCGAATTCCATGTGGTTCGATGGTCTAACTAAAGTGGATCTTAAAAGTCCTTATAGTCCGTGTGGTTGGATAACGCTGTCGAACTACATCCCCATTTTCATCCCTTTTGTTCCATAAAATTTATAGAACATTTAGGTCGACGTTTTCTATGGGGAGGCAAAATTTTGGGAGTTAGCCCCATAAAGTGGTTCAGTATGACCTACCTAATCATCTCGCGGAATATAGGTAAGCGTTGAAAAAACATCCTGTATGTTCGTTTCAAGGCTCTACCTTCAAATTTTGGGGAAAATACGTACACCCTGTCCAATAAGTTCGAATACACATATTTTTGCGTTGACCCTGAAGGCATACAGGCTGCAGGCCATCCATTTATTATATTAATCTAAAGGATAAGTTAACTTGAACATAATGTAATAGTAAAAAACGCCAAGGACTTGTTATTTGTCTTCACTCCTCAATGAAGTACTTTCGATTAACTATTTAGTACAAAATTTCGTAATGGCGACTGCAAAGGTGTTTTTTTCAAGGCGGTAAAACTTTTTGGAATCAAACGCAATCTCGTTTACACAACAATGAGAAGGTCTTAAAATAGCTCCTCTTTTGAAGATAGGAAAAAATCTGGTCAGCTACGTTCAGCTAGAAACATTAAAATACTAAATATCGTGAGAGTGCGAGTTTAGAGGACAAAAGCCGCTTTATCCGAAAATCAACTGCCGATCTGAAAATTTTGAGGAGATCCTTACGTGGTATTTTGGAGGTGGATCTTGGATATCATAGCTACAATAAACGTGAAGTTCATCGTTTTTCCGTAGCAATCGAGAAATTTAGAGTACATAATCCAACTCAATACATTCCTGGCACGCAGGAATGAGTTGATTTTCTGACGAAAAACTCATTGAATTAAAATAGCCTCACAATGCTCAAAACGGTCGTTTGTGAGCAGCAAGTATAAAAAACAGCCTAAACCATGAGGTTAATGTTCCCAGACTCCAGGGGGAACTATTGGTGGGAGTGTGGGGTTCAGTTAAATATGTGGGGCCAAATTTCCTTATATTTAGCGATAAAGTCGTACGTCGAATCGGGGAATGCCTTAGAAGAATCCTCTCTAAATGTATGATCTTGGCAACAGGATCTGAAGTCACCGAAGCATGTGGACAATGGCAACTTTGCAGTGGCCTCAACTCTGGTATCGAAGGAGCCATACATGCAATGAATGACACTTTTGAAGAGAAATGTCACCCAAGCTCAGAATGGGGAATGCTCCTCGTTGATGCTAACAACGCATTCAACAGTGTAAATAGGCAGCTTGCTTTGTGGCAGGCCCGAATATATTGGCCACATTGTGCCCGTTTCCTGTACAACACATATAACGGCCATGAAGAGCTTGTTATTCGAAACTCAGACACAAGAATGTATAGCAAAGAAGGCGTTACCCAAGGCGATCCACTCGCTATGCCACTATATGCTCTTGCAACATTACCCATAATCAATAAACTAAAAAAAGAACAGAATACACTCCAGACATGGTACGCTGATGACTCATCGGTCCAGGGAAACTTCAAAAGCCTTCGTAAATGGTGGGAACAGATCTGCAACATAGGACCGGCATATGGATACCTCCCTCAACCGAAAAAGACAATCCTTATTGTATCTGAAACAGACAAAAATAAAGCACAGCAGATTTTTAAAGGAACTAACATTACCATCGCCACAGGTTCACCCTTCCTTGGTAGTTACATAGGCAAGGGAAAAGAAGACTTTATAAGAAACAAAGTGAAGCAATTTATTTCAATAATCGAGAAACTAACACATGTCTGTAAGGACTCCCCCCAAGCAGCTTACACAGCACTTACCAAAGCTGCCCAATTCAAATGGTCATTCCTACAACGTATAATCGCTGATTCTAACGAACTTTTTGAACCACTGACACTTGCACTACGGGCTAATTTCATGCCAACTATGATGGGTAGCGACATCACTGCCGACGAAGCCGCTCTGTTTTCCCTACCCGTACATAAAGGTGGTTTGGCAATATCCAATCCATTCACCGAGAATAATTTGAGCTACAAAACCTCTAAAAAAGGCTGTTCAATCCTCTCATCAGCTTTGATCGGGACACAACATGTAGACCTAGCCCAACACAATAAATCCCTGATTGACGCACGCAAAGAAAGCCGAACAATGAAAGAAGCTCGCGATAACGAACTTTTAGACACTATATTGGCCAAATTACCCCCTAACAAAAGAAGAGCTATAGAAAGATCAATCGCATTGAAAATGAAAACAAAGTCTTCCACCTGGCTATCTACTATACCAACGAAGAAAGATAACCTCGACTTGTCCCCTCAAGAATTCAGAGACGCCCTGGCAATACGCTATCACAGAATCCCAAACTCAATGCCACCCTCATGTGATGGATGTGGTAACAGCCAATTTAATATCGATCATGCTCTCTGCTGCAAGACTGGGGGGCTAATTTCAAGACGACACAACGAAGTTCGTGATCTATTTGCTGAACTATGTCACCAAGCATGGAGCAACGTCACAATAGAACCCATAATCACAGAAGGTGACCTTGGATTACGCGGCGACTTATCTTGCCGTGGCGTATGGAATGCTCAAAGAGAGGCTCTTTTTGATATCCGTGTCGTAGACACTGACGCTCCCTCTTACATTACACGCCATGTCACTTCTGTCCTAAAATCTGCTGAGACTGAAAAACAAAGAAAATACTCCGCTGCCTGCGAAGCGAAACACGCTACCTTCACCCCTCTCGTGACTTCCGTCGATGGCGTATTCGCACCACAGATGACCTCCTTTGTCAAACACATAGGCGAAGCCCTCGCGGACCGCTGGAATAAATCGCTGAGTACGATACTGGGTTGGCTTAGAACAAGGATATGCATTACTATAATTCGAGCCACCAGTATGTGCATACGAGGCACACGTCACAAATTCAAACCTGCAGCGAAACTATTGGGGTTCGACGACGGAGCAGGCATTCCCAGCTCTAACTAAACTGTCACCTGCCTGACCGTGCATTGCATAGATGTGAATTATTACTATTATTTTATATATTAGCTATTTCTTTAATAAATGACTTCCTGCCTTAAAGTCGTACATTAATAATGAATATTATAAATCAGAGGTTTTCGTCGAAAAACACTCCTGAAAATTTGAAAACTGTGTTTAGGAATAAAAACTAAATTATTTTCTCACAAAATTGTGCTCAAAACAGTGCAAACGTTGTTCAAGCTTTGAGAAAAGCTAATTTCGATTATTATATTGCCGAAAGTAAACGGCCACTCCATTCTCCAGATTTGCGTTTATTACATTAATTTGGTATGTTTTTACATGCCTTGTAGGTCACATTATTATATAATAGCAAATATGGACAGTGAAAAAAAAGATATCGTGCATATTTGGGACGAAATAACCTTGAAAGCGGTGCGTGCCGCGTGAGATTGAGTTGAAAAATGTAGTCAGCTAGTAAAATAGGTAAGAGGTGGAGTTAGTCCAAAATATTTGCAGCATATTTTGTATATTAGTATAGCTTTAATAAAATACAGATTTCACTACAATAACTATTCGTACAAAAAAGTTATAAGACCTCCAAAGTGTATTCGAACTTTTTGGACACGGTGTAATTTAATCAGATTTAATATAAATAGCAATTATTTCAGAACATAAAATTAAACTTTCGTGAGACAGAATATCACTATAAAATATAACGGTTACACTCACGTCACTTTAGTCACTTCGCGCGACATGTTTCGGGGAGCTTAGGTCTCCATCTTCAAGCACTAAGAGTGCTATTTGAACCGGCACGTAGCGCACTGTTGCAGTGACTAAAGTGACGTGAGTGTAACGGTTATATTTTATAGTATTTCAGAACATGTTTACTTTATCTACGATATATTTAATTATTTGTTTAACCATCAAGGTACCAAAGCAGAGGCCTAAGACTTCGTTAGGAATCAACAACTCGGGTTGGACTCGATAATTGGAAAATTTATTGTATTTTTTATTTATTAAATTATTTTAAAATTTATTAAAGCTACTTTTCTACCTCTCTTCTTTTTACTTTTTTTAGATGATCCCTCTTAGATATTTCTGCCAAGAAGATACGTCACAAATCTTAAATTCATAGTTATATTCGTAATATCGCGGCAGGCTCTTCCTCATTTTTTACTCGACCTACTAATGTAACAGGCCAGCATTAGGCAGGGCGCACACGACACGACACGGAAAAGAAACGCTAACTAACAAGACATGGTTAAAACGTACGTAAGAAAAAAATAATAATAATCCTCTCTGCAGTAGAAGTAAGACATGGTCAATTCCCCTCCCTCCTTAAATCGTGTTACGTAATAAATGAATACGTAATTACACTTTTAGTTGTTTTCGTCTTAGCGAGGGCACTGCCGTGCCTCCAGATTAAAAAGGTATAATGTATGCTTAAAATAATAGTACTGGGGACGACAAGAGAGGCCACCACACTCAACAGTAGTCGTGTAATTTTAATAAATAGTTTATTTAGATTTTTTAAAATTTTACCTTTTAGTCGCCTCTTCAGAAATATATTTCATCAAATTTATTAAAACAGGTGCTTATTAATTCTATTTAAATATATATATATATATATATATATATATATTAATAATCTATTTTTTTTTAAATTCAAAAATACTGTATTCTTAATCGGGAAAATTTGTATTACATGGCAACACTCGTCTGGACACACACATTCAAACCAGCCGCCATCTTGCGTCACAGTTTGTTGTACAGCCATGCTCCGTCCTTTAATTTATTCGTCCAAGGGCTCTGCTAGGACATTGCCCAGCCCACGACATTGAACCTAGTTCGATAAGTCTCCTAGATGATTTATGTATAACTAGCTGTGCCCGCGGCTCCGCCCGCGTGGAATTCGGTCTGTGTCAGTAAGCGGCTAATTCACCCCTAATTTCTCTCCCGCTACCCTGGAGGCGGAACTTGAAGTAAAGTTGACAGATGGATTTATCCTATTAATTTTTATTGGCATGATTTAAACGACATAGAATAGTAGGTATCGGACGATACAGGACCACTTTTGTATTTATACGTTCATGTCCACGGCAAATATCATCCAAATCGATCCTCCCGTTAAATCAGTCTAAGCATGAAAGGTAAGAACAGGGGCGGTTGAAATGGGGGGGGGGGGGGAGGGGAGGGGGTGTTACAAATGCAGAAATGTTTTTTTTTCTATTTGAGGAATTAGTAATCCTTAAGGGGTGATTTCCGGGATAACAATGCAAAAAAAAACCGGCCAAGAGCATGTCAGGCGATGCTCAGTGTAGTTTGTAGTTACGAAACATCCGTTCAAACGGTCGTTTATTAAGGGATATTTGGCGGCGCTTACGTCAGTCTACTATCCGGCACATCCTTTTGATTTTGATTACGTTACCGTAGGTAATGAATTTTCATACGTTTTTACCACACTGTCACAGATAATACACTGATGTTACGTTACTGGTTGCAATAATTGTGGTAATTACATACTTCAAGGTAAGCACATTACAATGCACCAATGAACGTCAGAGAAAAATAAAATACGTGAGTGTCGTGGAACACTCTGTTGGAACGAAGTTATGTTATTTAATTTTATTTCATTTTTGACTTTATCGTAAATTTTGTGGTTTTAATTTTTTTTGTATTTATATGAAATTTTTGAAATTTGTGAAATTTTTGAATTATTTGAAATTTTTGAAATTTTTGAAATTTGTTATATTTTTAAAATTTTTGAAATTTGTTCTATTTTTAAAATTTTTGAAATTTTTGAAATTTTTGAAAATTTTGAAATTTTTGAAATTTTTGAAATTTTTGAAATTTTTGAAATTTATGAAATTTTTGTCATTTTTTACTTTTAGGTTCTCGACTTTATTCACTTTTATCACTGTCACTTTCACTACAATTCACTTCACTTCAGTTTATTCTGTTTTATATATTTTTTATTTCATTCCATTTTACATGTTTCTCAATCGTTCAAATTTATGAAATTTTTGAAATTTTGGAATACTGTTGGAACGAAGTTATGTTATTTAATTTTATTTCATTTTTAACTTTTTCGTAAATTTTGTGTTTTTTTTGTATTTTTATGAAATTTTTGAAATATTTGAAATTTTTGAAATTTTTGATTTTTTTTACTTTTAGGTTCTCGACTTTTTTCACTTTTATCACTTTGTCACTTCTCACTTTTACTACAATTCACTTCACTTCACTTTATTCTGTTTTATATATTTTTTAGTTCATTCCATTTTACATGTTTCTCAATCGTATGGGTGTCGCGTTTTCGTGACGTGACGCTTTTTCGTGACGGTCACGTGACTTTTTTTCACCTAGCCCCCCATCCGCGAACCGTCCAATAAGGAACTTCGTTCCAAAACTACCACCGGTTTAACCCTACACCTCTGGCCCAAGAAGTATTTATTATGACCGAAAAGATACTCGACGGGACTTATTTTTTCAAAACAGTAATACATTATTAGATCTTAAAGATACAAAATAATGCGTAGTTCTTCAAGAAGACATATCAAAATAGCTTGAGAGACAGATAATGTACCTATTGTTTAATTATAAAGAAAAATAAATCCTAATCTGACTGCTTCACAAAACGTTTGATATGTTTTCCTACCTAAACGGTGTCCTATAAATGTTGTAGTAGTTTTTTGGTTTGGGCCATGCATCTTTGTCCGTCATATATAATACTGGAACCTGCATTATTGCAGGTTCCAGTATTACATACCCTTTGACATTCATGACATTTTCAAATATTTCTTAAGAGCGGGTAAAGGTAAATTTAAAGCATCGACGGGTAACATGTTATAAATATGAACACCTTGACCAAAAAATTACAAATTATTTAAATACCAAATTTCATCTAAATACGGACAGCGGTTATTGGTTGTTTCTTCCCCATGTAAACTTTCACCCCTTTTGTATCCGTTTAAAGGATAATTTCCGAGATAAAACTATTTTATTTCCTTTTTTAATTAATTATCTCCATACCAAATTTTATCTTAATCGATTCTGCGGTTAATAATTCCCTATACAAATTTCCTAGTGAAAACTATCATTTGTCCTTTCTTGAGACCCATACTATACCAAATTTCATCTTTATCAGTTCAGCGGTTAAAAAATCGTCATACCAACTTCCAACCCCCTTTTCGGGGTGAAAGGGTTTATTTTCGGGATGAAAACTATTCTGTCGTTTCTCGGGACTCAAATTATCTGCATACTAATTTCTATTAAAAAATCTCCATACAAACTTTCAACCCCCTTTTCACCCCCTCCAGGGTTGATTTTCGGGATGAAAACTATTCTTTGTCCTTTCCCGGGACTCAAACTATCTCTACACAAAATTTCATCAAAATCCGTTCAGCCGTTTTAGATATATAGAGAGATAGTTTTTATTGAAAGTACCTTTCAGGCTTCACTTCCATTATTTTTTTCAAATTTTTTGGACTTACGGTTCTAAAGTAAGGTGGGGGGGGGGGGGGGTTCAAGATGAAACTATCCTTTGTCCTTTCTCGAGACCCATACTATCTCTATACCAATTTTCATCTAAATCTGTTCAGCGGTAAAAAAATCCTCATACCAACTTCCAACCCCCTTTTCACCCCCACAAGGGTTTGAAAACTATCCTATGACGTTTCTCGAGACTCATATTATCTCCATACTCATTTCTATCTAAATCGTTTCAGCGGTTAAAAATTCTCCATACAAACTTTCAACCCCATTTTCACCCCCACCAGGGTCGATTTTCGGGATTAAAGCTATATATTATCCTTTTCTGGGACTCAAACTAACTCTATACAAAATTTCATCGAAATCCGTTCAGCCGTTTTCACGTGATGCGCGGTCAAATAAACAGACAAACGGATAAACAGATAAACAGACAAACAGATAAACAGACAAAAATTCTAAAAATTGTTGGAACGTGTTCTGTTATCGATTCTAAGTATCCCCAGCCAACTTTTTTTCGATTATCTTCCATGTACAGACTTTCGACCCCCTTCAGCTTTATTATATATGTATAATGTATAATTAGTCACGTCTTTAATGGGGCAACACGAAATGCCGATGCTGCAATCCAAAAAAAGTGGCGGCGTATTTAAGACTTTTTTTTTAAATAAAAAAATCCGGTTTCTAGTATGATAATAAGTCTCCTAGATTTCCTTTGTTCCTCGAAGCAGGGTAGAGGTATGGCTACACGATAATGCGGTGCTGCAAGCCCCCGTGCGTGGCCTTGTCAGTGGCAGCAGCATCAAAAGATTGTAGATGCACTAATGCCAGAACAAAGCGCCTGAGCTTTTTATAACAAAAACAAGATGTTATGTAACCTAAACCTAGCGCCTGAACTGTAATAAAATGTTACGTTATTAAAATGACGTTATATTTTAAAAGATCAGGCGCTTTGTTTTGGCATACATCTGCAAACTTTTGATGCTGCTGCCACCGACAAGGCCACGCACGGGGGCTTGCAGCACCGCATTATCGTGTAGTCCTACCCCTTCCCTGCTTCGAGGAACAAAGGAAATCTAGGAGACTTATCATACTAGAAACCGGATTTTTTATTATTATAAAAAAAATATAACGCCACTTTTTTGCATTGCAGCATTGGCATTTCGTATTCCCACATTCAAAACGTGGCTCCGACCCCCAAGCCCCCCTTCAACCCTTAGTACATCGTTAACTTTATAAATACTATTTTTTCTCCCGTCCTAAACATTGAACCTAACAATTTTTGGTATGAAAAAAGAAAGTTCAGCGTGTTTTTTCTTAGTGCGGGGGATCCGCCCCCCCGAGTTCTACTTCCACGCATTTCACGTGATTAACTTTATAAATATCCTTTTTTTCTCCCGTCTTAAATATTCAACTTGATCATTTTTGGTATGAATAAAAATCGTTCAGTGTGTTTTTTCTTTGTCCGGGGCTCCGTCCACCGAGCGCCCCTTTCACGCTTGTTACATCGTTAACTTTATAAATTCTGTTTTTTCTCCCGTCTTAAATATTCAACTTTATCATTTTTGAATTGCAAAAAAAATCGTTTAGTGTGTTTTTTCTTAGTGCTGGGGGCTCCCTTTGACATTCATGACATTTTCAAATATTTCTTAAGAGCGGGTAAAGGTAAATTTAAAGCATCGACGGGTAACATGTTATAAATATGAACACCTTGACCAAAAAATTACAAATTATTTAAATACCAAATTTCATCTAAATACGGACAGCGGTTATTGGTTGTTTCTTCCCCATGTAAACTTTCACCCCTTTTGTATCCGTTTAAAGGATAATTTCCGAGATAAAACTATTTTATTTCCTTTTTTAATTAATTATCTCCATACCAAATTTTATCTTAATCGATTCTGCGGTTAATAATTCCCTATACAAATTTCCAACTCTCTTTTCACCCCTTTAGGGTTGATTTTCGGAGTGAAAACTATCATTTGTCCTTTCTTGAGACCCATACTATAATACCAAATTTCATCTTTATCAGTTCAGCGGTTAAAAAATCGTCATACCAACTTCCAACCCCCTTTTCGGGGTGAAAGGGTTCATTTTCGGGATGAAAACTATTCTGTCGTTTCTCGGGACTCAAATTATCTGCATACTAATTTCTATTAAAAAATCTCCATACAAACTTTCAACCCCCTTTTCACCCCCTCCAGGGTTAATTTTCGGGATGAAAACTATTCTTTGTCCTTTCCTGGGACTCAAACTATCTCTACACAAAATTTCATCAAAATCCGTTCACCCGTTTTAGATGTATAGATAGAAAGAGATCCTATTGAAAGTACCTTTCAGGCTTCAAGATGAAACTATCCTTTGTCCTTTCTCGAGACCCATACTATCTCTATACCAATTTTCATCTAAATCTGTTCAGCGGTAAAAAAATCCTCCTACCAACTTCCAACCCCCTTTTCACCCCCACAAGGGTTTGAAAACTATCCTATGACGTTTCTCGAGACTCATATTATCTCCATACTCATTTCTATCTAAATCGTTTCAGCGGTTAAAAATTCTCCATACAAACTTTCAACCCCATTTTCACCCCCACCAGGGTTGATTTTTGGGATTAAAACTATATATTATCCTTTTCCGGGACTCAAACTATCTCTATACAAAATTTCATCGAAATCCGTTCAGCTGTTTTCACGTGATGCGCGGTCAAATAAACAGACAAACAGATAAACAGACAAACAGATAGCGTTCAGTTCAGCGTGTTTTTTCTTAGTGCGGGGGATCCGCCCCCCGAGTTCTAC
This sequence comes from Pammene aurita, assembly GCA_947086415.1. Classification (NCBI taxonomy): domain Eukaryota; kingdom Metazoa; phylum Arthropoda; class Insecta; order Lepidoptera; family Tortricidae; genus Pammene; species Pammene aurita. The sequence continues at coordinate 14,895,157 of OX352314.1, forward strand.
TTCCACGCATTTCACGTGATTAACTTTATAAATACCCTTTTTTTCTCCCGTCTTAAATATTCAACTTGATCATTTTTGGTATGAATAAAAATCGTTCAGTGTGTTTTTTCTTTGTGCGGGGCTCCGTCCACCGAGCGCCCCTTTCACGCTTGTTACATCGTTAACTTTATAAATTCTGTTTTTTCTCCCGTCTTAAATATTCAACTTTATCATTTTTAAATTGCAAAAAAAATCGTTTAGTGTGTTTTTTCTTAGTGCTGGGGGCTCCAACTCCCGAGCCCTTCCTTTAAACCTTATACGTCGTTAACTTTATAAACACTCTTTTTTCTCCCGTCTTAAATATTCAACCTTATAATTTTTGGTATGAATAATAAAAGTTCAGTGTGCTTTTGCTTTGTGCGGGGGGCTCTGCTCCCCGAGCCTCCTTTAGCCCTTATCGCGTCTTTAACGTTATAAATGCTTTTTTACCTCCCGTCTTAAACATTCAACCTTTATATTTGGTATGAATAGATTTCTTTTTTTGTGTTCCTTCTTTGTGCGAGGGGCTCCGCCCCCGAGCTCCGGGTTCCACGCTTATCATGTGGTAAACTTTTTAAATACTTGTTTTTCTCCTGTGTTAAATATACTACCTTCTCATCATAATTTTTAACCCTGTAAAACCCTTATTGCGTCCTTAACTTTATAAATACTCTTTTTCTTCCGTCTTAAATATTCAACCTTACCATTTTGGTATGGAAAAAAAATTGTTCAGTGTGTTTTTTCTTAGTGCGGGGGGCTCCACCTCCATCCTTATTACGGTGATCAATACTCTTTTTTTCTCGCGTCTTAATTAAATATTGAACCTTATAATTTTTGGTATGAATAATAATCGTTCAGTGTGATTTTGCTTTGCCCCCCCCCTTAATCCTTAATACTTTTAAATACCGTCAACTTCTACAACTTGGCCTACGATGCACAACTTTTCCTGGCTTGAAAAACATGGTTTTCTTTACCATACAGCTATATCTTATTCCTAAGATGGCTGGTGAGCAAATTAGTTGGCAAATCTAAATTGTGGTGGCAGATAATAGTTGCCCTTTATTTTATGTTGTTTCCTCCACTTTTTTTGGGAAATTTTTGATGATATCGACTCAAAATCACGAACTCTTTCGATACCAGTAGGATACAAAATGTTTCCCTTTTTTCATATATTTTTCATTAGTTCCATTATCTTATCGTCATAATAAGTTTAGTCATTAAGAAACTCGTGATTGTGAGTCAAAATCACCTAAAATGTACCCAAATTAAAAAAAAGTGGAATATCCAACTTTAAATAAAATATTATATCTCCTTGGCCCATAAATTTTATTTCTCCTTGGCTCAAAAATTGGCATCTCCTTTAGCAGAAGATTGTTTGAAAAATTAGAAATTGTTTAGGATACTTTTCATAAAACGGAGAAAATAAAATTAGGAATTACAAAAAACACTGTTAGACTATAGCGTCCTCTATTTGAGATTAACTGCCCTATTAATAATTACGAAATTTAAACTACCAAAATACAAAAAGAATGTCATGTGTGAGGAACTTGAGACGTCTTGTGTAGATAATTACCGTTAATCAACTGCACCACGTAAGGCTTTAACTGTTAGGTCAAATTAGGCTACGTATTCGACATACGATTTTTGCGATTTGACATACTATTTTTGCGAACTCACGTGTCATTATCTTAGCGAACTATCAACGGTCTTAAGCGCTATAGATCATCATGGCGCTTAAGTTCTCTGTATCTTAGCGAATTGAAAATGGTCTTAAGCGTCATGGATTTTAATGGCGCTTAAGGCCTTAATGCCGTTTCCACCATTTTGAAAAATTTCCAAAAAACGCCACGTCTGAAAAATTTTACGTAACTAAAGAATCCGCTCACAAAATCTCGCGGGAATTCGTTAAGAAATGCGACCTGTAGAGGAGAACATCTGTACATACGAAAGCATTTCGGCCCAAGCTGAAACGGAGACCTTTGCTTACGCTCGGTCAATAAGAAGACGCGGTGCCGTGAAGACCATAGTGAAGACAAAACTGTGATTCATAATAAGCCGATTTCCTCGCGTTTACGCGCGACACGCACACATATACAACTCGTGGGCGAGCGGTGATTGGTTCAAACGTCAAAAGTAAGTGTGTGTGCACGAGGCCGCGGTTTATTATGGAATCACAGTTCTATCTTCGTGGGACCACGTCTTCCTATTTTATATGTCTATGTCCACTTATGTAATTTAATAAGAAACGATCTTTCGAAATATGTATACAAATTAATACATTAGTAAGTCTTGTTAGTTACTGTAAATTTGTATCGAAAAGTTGCGCGAAATCGAAAATAGTAGTTTATGTAACTGTTACGAAACTGTTAGGTGGTTTTATGAAACGAGCCGCAGGCGAGTTTCATAATAAGATCACACGAGTGTTTTAAGGCCTAATTACGTACAGTTGCATACACTGCTTTATCTACACTCATATTATTTATCCTAAATGCATTATTCGGAAACCATAGAATGGCCGCCAATGCACCGCCATGGCCAACTCGATTGTGCCGGCGGTCGCGCGGGCGCGTGTCGGCGGCCGCGCGGGAGCGTGCAGGTGTACATTATGTTATCAAAACTCATAACACATCAATATTTGAGCATGCAAAGTTAAAATTACATTACTGCCACATATAAAAAGCTTATCATAGTAAAATCGGTTGTGGTAATGCTAGCCATTGCCTACCGTTTTCGAACACGTTTTAGAGAACTTACAATGTGAGTGTAGATAAAGAAACATTACCAGACTTAAAATTTGGATTGTCCAATACATAGGCCATAATATTAGAACATTAAAATGTAAATTTTAATATGTATTTCATAGTTCAATACGACTGCGAGTTTATATAAAAACATTGGCTTTAAACTTTGGGTACCTACTAACCTAAGATAGGATTCATAATTGAGAGTAGTAATTTGACAGCTTTCCTGGGTCCTGGAGTATGGATGGTATAGGAAGGATGGAACTCTCTTCTAGGAAAACGGTCGAAAAAGGGTCCAGCGGTAAGCACTAAACAAATATCTCCGGGTGGCGCTAGGTATAGTTCAGCATTTGAAATGAATTACCGATATTTAATACTTATATGACTTTCTAAATAAAATTAATATTTAAGTTTTTGATCTCCGCAAATATGTAATTATTTTGGATTTATTTATTTTTTATTTCAAAATGAATTTAATCAAATTTTATATTATTGTGGAGCCATCAGTTTATCGCCTTTTGACGGACACTTTTGTAACATAGAGATTTATAACCTTCTTGTACTATCCATATCCTGGAGTACAAAGCGGTTGTCAAATGTATGTAAAGTGCTGTCTAATTACTCTACTCAAATTATGAATTCTACTTTAGACGGGGAGCTAAAATATGAAGAGCTACGAAGCCCATCTAGTTAGTTTGCCGTACTGTCCTTATTTCTAAATCCAGGCATCTGACAGATGTTCATCGGTGGAGGTCAAAGAATATAGGGAGGGCTCATTATTAGCTCAAAGACTCCGCTCCGGGGGCGGGGTTAGTTAGCCGAGGTTTTTTATATTTAGATTTTAGCTTAAAATATATGTTAATTTTATATTCCTTTTGTTAAATTCTTTTGCCATATCTTTATTGTAAATAAACCACTTGAAGGTTACAATTCCTAGAGTTCTGGGTTTGATGTAGTATTCTCGGGTAAGTGAGTTATAATTATAGTTAAAGTCTATCGCTTACTGTTTTTCTTTCCACAATATGCCAATTAAATGTTAAAATATAATAATAATCCAATCATTGGGGAATCATCTCCATACATTGCCTTACAAAAGGTGGAGTAGAAAATATTGTAATGGTTATTGGTAGGCTATAGGGTGGTAATTAAAATACTAGATTTGAGACCTTGAGGGGGGGAGGGCGCGGCCGCCATCTTGGTTTAAAGGTGCCAAAAGTCCGTTTTTGAACCTTGGCGCTTAAACGGTTATCAGTATCCCTAAAATTTCTATGGAACGTATGAAGAAGATAAAATTGTCTACAATATTTCCATACACAATACATCTGTAAGTCTTACAGATATAAAGATACTGGGGGTGAAAAAGTGTATATTTTCTTATATCATAAGAATTTTATTTATTAGCTTCAAAGTTTTGTGCTTCTAGATAAGGAAATGAAGTCTCTACCACAGTTTTGTCATATTCTAATGATTCTTTTAAAATATATTCAAAAGTTGAATTCACCCTTGGAGCGCTTATAGAGGGGGTGAAAGTAGTAAGTCTCACACACAAAATCAATGTTCTATTACTCATCATAAAATACTACTAGGCGTTGTCAGGTATAGCAATCGATCAATTCGGGTGTAATGAATTTAGATTTGGCAAAAAACATATACGCTTTCATAGAAAATTTTTTTTTTTTAAGAAAGTGCTTGAATTTTTTTTTTTAAACTTCATATAACTGTCCACTTATTATTAAAATATCGTTTAGTATTTTTTACATAATGCCTGAACAGCTCTCTTTATGACAAAAATGTCTACGAAAATTATAAAGACTCTATTTTTTTTTGTATTTGTATTTATTCTGTACGTCTTAGAAGATACAAAGTTACAGAAAGGAAAAAAATACTCATACTCATTGTCTTTATACTATATTTTACCCTATATTAGCCTATACGATATTTTAATGATAACTTTACAGTTATATGAAGTTTAAAAAAATAAAAATATTTTCAAGCACTTTCTTTAAAAAAATTTTTTTTTGTATGAAAGCATATATGTTTTTTGTCAAATCTAAATTAATTATACCCTAATTGATCCATAGCTATACCTGACAACGCCTAGTAGTTTTTTATGATGAGTAATAGAACACTGATTTTGTGTGTGAGACTTACTACTTTCACCCCCTCTATAAGCGCTCTAGGGGTGAATTCAACTTTTGAATATCTTTTAAAAGAATCATTAGAAGATGACATAACTGTGGTAGAGACTTCATTTCCTTATCTCGAAGCACAAAACTTTGAAGCTAATAAATAAAATTCTTATGATATAAGAAAATATACACTTTTTCACCCCCTGTATCTTTACATCTGTAAGACTTACAGATGTATTGTGTATGGAAATATTGTAGACAATTTTATGTTCTTCATACGTTGCACAGACATTTTAGGCATACTGATAACCGTTTAAGCGCCAAGGTTCAAAAACGGACTTATGGCACGTTTAAACCAAGATGGCGGCCAACGCACCCCCCCCCCCCTCAAGGTCTCAAATCTAGTATTTTAATAACCACCCTATAGCCTACCAATAACCATTAAAACATTTTCTACTCCACCTTTTGTAAGGCAAATGCTCCAATTATTGCGCTATAAGCCCTGCACCATAAAAAAAACACCACAAAAATAAATAATACCACATAAACGAGACCACAAAAAAAATGAGACTAATTTGGCAACAGTATAAAATCAGCAGCAGCACAGTAAATACCAGCAGTAGTTAGTAAAGAGCTCAAAGAGGACCCAGTGTGTTGACGATGAGGGACCCTCTTGTTCCTTTAGCCGTCAACACAGTGAATCCTCCTATAAAAGGGTCGGCAACGCGTATGTGACACCTCTAGAGTTGCAGGCGTCCATAGGCTGCTTACCATCAGGCGGTCCGTATGCTTGTTTGCAACCGTCGTGGTATAAAAAACTGTAATGCACTATAGGTAAGCAAATAAACGTTAATATTATGTTTACTATATTAATATATTGTTTAATCAGGGCTCAGCCGACCGGAAATAGTGAACGTCGTTATATATGCTCCAATAACACGTTTCCGATAATTATTCCTCTTTGACAAAATGGAATCGTTACTATGGCAATAAGAGTGTCAGTTGTAAACATAGATATAAAATGGCGCTTGTCGCTAAAAGATAAACGAAGTGCGCAAAAGAGAAACCAACACATATATGAACATTCCACGAGTGCAAAAGGGACACACGATCATTTTGAAGGAGTGACAGCTTTTGAATTTGGGTAGTCAGCTTACGTACCCACGTCGTGACAGCTCATATTTTAGCGTGGAAAATATAAAACAATCGTGAATAAAATAACTTGGGATGAAAAAGGAGAAACATGGTGTCGTGTTGTGTTCCAGATTGGACTATTACTCATAGGAAAAACCCAAGTAATTACTCATTTCACAGGTTTATATGATATTCCGATCGATGTCTTTGAAACAATATTTTGTCATATTAGCAAAATAAATCGTGTAAGTATTTACTAGATACTATTAATTATTAGTGTTTCGTATACTGTGTGCTAATATTTTATCATAATATTTAATATTCATGATTATTTTGTGTAAAAACCGAAACATTTATTCTACGCTAGGGATTGACAAAACGTTTTAGGGACTTATATCGATAACTGTTCGATATGAAAATTATAATTATTGCTTCAAAAAAATCCAATGAATAAATTAATATTATATTCACATTACGCCATTACGTAAGACGATTAATTTAGAACCTTATTATATCCGGTTTTAAACGGGTATTTTTATTATTAAAGATTTTTTTACCTTGCAGTATTATTTCATTCAAATATGGCGCTCAACACATTTAGCGGAATTCGCTACCATAGTCAAAAAGCAGCGGAAAACGGAAATCGGGCTGAATATTGTATATGGGCTCCATACAAAAATTCAGCTCCCGTAAAGAAATTTCCGACTTTTATGCTGCGGCTGATTTTTATTTATGATAGCTGGATTCCGCTCAAAAGTGTGCCACGCCTAAAAGCGACTAGTCAAACGATTAGAACGAGATAAAAATATAGTTGGAATGAGAGGTCAGCTGTCAAAATGGTCATGCGATCAATCGAATGCGCTTTCGACCGGCGACTTGAAATTCCGTTTTCCGTTGTATGAAATATTTGAAATTATTTTAGGAAATAATCTTGTTCACTTAATATTTTTAATTTAATAATAAATAATTTTGTTTATTTAAATTTTTTTAATACTAAAGAATATATTATTTGCTTAGAAAAAGCATACTAGTTATTAACTATTTAATTAGGTAATGTAATAATATTAGTCGAACGTCGGTCTGTAGTGTGAGAGAGCCAACTGGCGGAAAAATATTCGGAGGGCCGACCGAATGGGAAGAGGCACGGAGAAAGAAGAATAATATTAGTCGAAAATGTGCGTGAAATTAAACGTCAAGTTGGTAGTGGGGATGTCAACTGACGTCATAGTGTAAACAGCTATTAGACATGGCAATTTGTAGGGCCCAACCTGTTGTGTACCCTGCCTCTCCCTCACCCTCCTTCAGATCCCTACGGGCCCTACCTCCTATTACACCTCCCAACACAACAGGTTGGGCCCTACAAATTGCCATGTCTAATAGCCGTTTTACTACTTTGACTATGGTAGAATCTATAATTCAGCGGAGTGATTTGACAGAACTTTACATACATTTGACAACCGCTTTGTATGCAGAGAGCTGTCAAATCACTCCACTGAATTATTAATTCTACCTTAGTCGCTTACGTCTGTAGAGGCCTTTAGAACGTATCGATAAGAAAGTCAAATACCGATAGATAATTAACCTGTTGTATTTGGCATCACTATTTTACGCTCACATAGACAATTTAGACACACACATGGATTTCATTTTTTTGCCACACTTTTGATCGTTGACAAGCATTCTTTGTCATCCCATTTCTCTGGTTGTAAATATGTTTTCTCAAACATGCGCGGAAATGTTGTCGTAACTTTAGTGATAATAGGCTCGGAAATATCACGTTTCGGGTGCCTTACTGACACTTGATATGATAATTTTAATCTTTTAACCGCCTTACGTCAAAAATTTAATGTGCCTATAGTTGGTTGGACCTGACCATGCAGTTATTTTGTTTGTCCAGCTGTCATTCGGTGCGTTAAAGAATATACAGTATGTAGAATTACGGGCGAACCTTTAAACTCTTAGCATAGGACATAAGAAATATAGTTACTTAGACATTGATAACTTTTTTTATCTTACCAAAACAAAATCACGCAGTGCACCGCTGACCTAGGTTTACTTAGGGTACCTATGACGGCTACCATCCATTAACAAGGTTTCTCGTAATGGAGTTGGGTGGGACATGTTGGACAGAGAGATGGCAGGTGGACTAACATGCTGACGGAGAGGTGGCCACCCACATTCACCTGAAAGATGCCCCGGTATTTTTTATTTTTATTTATATATTTAAACTTTATTGCACAAATAAAAAGTGTACCAGAGGCGGACTTAATGCCTTAAGGCATTCTCTATCAGTCAACCATTGGATCAAACCGAAACTTGTAATTGGTGCAGGATCATAGAAATCGAGATATATTTAGAAACACAAATCACCATTACTATTTATTGATAAATACACATACACATATGGAAACATAACATAAACATACATATACATACATAAATAAAAATATAGTACCCATGTTATTAAGTAATATGCAGATAATTAGTCCTTAAGTGAGTTAGACTATTTAGAAAGGCGTTTACGTAACATACGTTGAAACGAAAATTTGCTCTGTGCTTGTCTTAAGGGGAGAGGGAGATCGTTCCAAAGACGAAAGCCTGTAGAGCGAAGGAGTTCGATATAAAGCCGGTGCGGTGAAGAGGGATAGAAAGTTTAAGACTACGAGAGGAGCGCAACTCGCAACCGGGACGCGGCGCTATAAAGTGGATTTTTTATTTGAGATAGTCGGGAGCTGCTGGATCAAAAAGAATAGTAAATATAAAGGGAGCAAAGCATTCTGAGAGACCTACGTTCACGGATTGGAAGCCAATTTAATTTGCGGCGGAAGGCCGAGACATGATCGTATTTACGGAGTCCGAAAATAAACCTAATGCAGTTATTAAGTAGCCTATCTAATTTATTTAGTAAATCTTGGCTAATACTAGAGTAACACACATCCGCATAATCGATGACAGGTAACACCAACGACTGAATGAGAAGAGTTTTCGTGCTGACTGGCAGGAAGTGCTTAAACCTGTACAGAGATCTCAATATGTTAGTCACTTTACGACAAACGTCCGACACCTGAGGAATCCAAGTAAGACCGCTATCCACGATTAACCCAAGATTTTTGACGTGAGGCATAAACGGCACTACGTTGTTTTCAAAAGAAATCGGAACAAGTTGTGAGAGGTCAAGTAGTGACAGCAAACGCGGGTATAATGGCCTGGCACTTTTTAGGGTTAACAGACATCCCAAAACTACGAGACCGAGACGAGAGAGATGCTTTCCAGGACACTATTTACTTTCTGGATTGCATGATCTACACCATGCGGGCTCGTCTGGGCTTCGTACAGTTGAAGGTCATCAGCGTATAAATTGTGAGAGCAGTTTATATGATTAGTTATTAGGTTAATAAAAGTCGAAAAGAGTAGAGGAGACAGAATACCGTCCTGTGGCACGCCAGAAGAAAGCTCGCACCATTCAGAGATGGTACTATCAATGCGAATTGCCTGATTACGATGTTGTAGATAAGAGGAGAACCACTCAACTGCTGATGGCGATATATTAAGATGTTATAAGGTGCTCAGTAAGAGCTCGTGATTGACGGCATTAAATGCATTTGAAAAGTCGACCAGAACAAGTACAGTCAATTGAGTGGACTCCATGCCTTGCTTCACATCTTCGATAACCTTCAGTAAGGCAGTAGTCGTGCTGTGGCCAGAGCGAAAACCAGATTGGAGAGGAGAAAGAAGATGATTATCGAAGATGTAAGCAGACAGTTTCTTGTGTACAACCGCTTCTAGAACCTTAGATAGGAATGGGAGTATGGAGATAGGACGAAAATCTGCCGGTAGGGTGGGATTGGAGACCTTCGGTAGTGGAATGACGTAAGCGTTTCGCCACAATCCCGGAAAAACACCAGGAAGCATTGATAGCGACTGATGAAAAAAAAAACAAAAAGAACATTTATTGTCGCAGAAATCCAGAATCCAACAAAAAAAATACAAAAAGAAATACAGACAGGTAGACATACACCGAAGTAAACAAAAAATATAAAACAATACACAAGAAGGGAAAGGAAAAAAAATACAAGTAACAAACAACTTAGAAACTAGGCTAAACTAAATTTCGCGACAATAGGCTCGGCGCTCAGCATTTGCCGCGAGCTCGGTCGGCTACACAGCTCTGTTTTTCAGTCAGCCCGCGCCTGTCTCTTGAAAGAAGAAGAAGCGAAAAATGAAAAGCTTGAAAGATGAAGATTGAAGCGGTATCCGTAAGCTTGATGGGTAGACATTCAGAAGGTTGCAGGTCACTTCTGGATGAGATCAGTCAGGACCGGGATAAGTGGCGTACACGAAGAGAGTATACCTATGTATGTATGATTATGAGAGTATGAGTATACCCAGCAGTAGGCGATAAAAGGCTGAAATCATGATAATGGGGTCAATCTGGTGTTAATTTATCATACAATTATGTAAGGATATGAACGTATATTCATTCCAATTACGCGAAACAGTAACAGTGAGCACAGTTCTACAAATGAGCTAAATATATTTTGATTTACTGCTCGCTCCGTGGCATAGGGTGCGGTACTTGGTGTGGTACAAACACAGACTACACAGACACCTCATCATGAAGCTTTTACAAGGAGCATGAGGTCACCACACATAAGCTCAATTTTATTCGTAAATTTCTACGATTCGAACAGCACATTTCAATATTAGTCTCCACCATTTTGTAGTATAACAATCCAGGTTTTGTAGTATCACCCCTATAACTTGATTTTTGTGGATATTTTTCATTCACATGATTTATGATCAAAAACGTTAACTCAACTGAAATAAGCGGTCGCGCTCTCATACTAAATTAGTACGGGAGCGCTGATGTGTGGTGATCTCGAGTTGTACTTGTGATCTATCTAGTGGTTGAGGTTATCTGTGGGTACAAACATAGGTTAGCTGGTTTTGCATTTCAGACCACGTCGTCGTTGACTTAGCTATGTAACTTAATCAATTTATTTACAACTGTATAAATATTTAAAATCCGGCACTTTAAACTTTTGTGAGACTCTAAAATATGTGAGACGCAAAAATCGACTCGAATGAGGTGAATAAATATTTTTAATAAGGTAAGTAAATGAGATCCAGGAGAAAAATAAAGAACAGTTTCGAGCCCAAAGCTCATTTGACTACAAAACATTTTCAATTTTCCCATTTTTCCTTTCAAATGAAAATAAAAGTTTAAAGTTTGGTTCAGTAAAGTACTTAAGACTATCACAAAAAAACACTGACTTCCGTATATACTGTGTGAAAAATACTCGGTAGGAGTATAGTACAAAAAAGATAAATTGCTACAATCTTACCATTCGCGCCACAATATCACCGGAACTGGGAACGATTTTCTTTATCGATAGCTTTTTGTGTTCGCTCGTTCTGCCGTGGTTTTATTTACTGTTTTTAATATGTCAAGCGTACCTATGTTTTCTATCATATCTATGTATACCTGTACCTCTACCACGAGTCATGTAGAAAATTCTGAATATTTTTCTATAGGCGTTAACGAATAATCGGGCCTCGAATCGTTTCCTTCAGTTTCGACAGCAACACATACAAACGATCTATGCTGACATTTCATGTCGGATTACGTTTAGTGCGCTGCATACATCCGTCTCATAGGTAGAACGAGACGGATGTATGCGACACGTCGAATGTGATCTGTCATGTTAACGCACTGAAGGTCAGTACAGTTTGTTATCGATAGGTTTTATTAAAACGTTACCATAAGACACTAATTTGACTTACGTCACCGAAAAATACCGTATCGACTGTAGAAAACTCTTTCACTATCAAATTATAAGGTGAGATGTCAAAAACATGGTGAAAGTGAAAACCATTCGTATTTATTGTGTTATATTTTTATATTATTAGTTGACGAATAATAAATCTAGACCCAAGAACTGCTGAATATTTGTGAGATTTATGTATTAATAGTCAATTAATCTGATTTTAAATCGACACAAAAATACCAACTCTAACCTAAAATGAATGGTAAGTAGTTGAAATCGTCAATTTTTGTTAGGTGATCTGGCCCAGATTATTTAGGACCATTTAGGAATGACTCTAACCTTTAAAAAAACGTCATAATTTGTAGATCAGGACGGTGGTAAAAAAATTGCGAAATCTAATGGGAAAATTGAAAAAACATGCATTTAAAACTTGAATCTGACGAGGACAATTTTTGAAAGCGTGCATGCCTATGATTTATACATTAATGTAAAAAAAGTACTGGTTTTTTAAAGAAAATGTACAAAAGCGGACTTAAAAATAAAACGGGAATCATGATGAAATAATAAAAAGTCATATTTTGATCGTATTTATAGTTATAAAAAAAAAGTGAAAATAAAGATCCTGACGAATTGAGAACCTCCTCCTTCGAACTCTTGAAGTCGGTTGATAACATTTTATGAACGCATAAAATGTAAGTCACGCGCGTTTAAATAAGGTAAAGGCTTACTGTCATAGCTTGTATTTCCCGGCTCCGATGGCATGAACCGTAAGCCAGGAACAAATTTCATGACCAATCGCAAGGCGTCCCAGGCGATGATAATTTTGGAAGTGGTTAAGGACGAAGTATAATGATGACTCGCGTAGGTCAGCTGTCAGTATTTCTGCTGATACCCTAAATACCATATATTCATGTGACTAGTTTACGGTCTTTTCAGTAGTATACAGACGGCTGATGATTTTTATTTTATTTGTAATAGCATATAAACTATCACCTGTTTCAACTGGGACGCGATGGTCATTTTATTTGATATGTATTTCATGTGAGAAAATGGCTGCCGTTCCTCAACCCACTCAAGGAACGGCAGCTGACCATCACGAAGCTTGATTATTGACCGCCCTTAACGACTTAAAATTTACCGCTTGGGACACGATGACCAACGGAAATTATTCCTGGTTTACGGCCTAGCAAGCATTTTAAACACTCATAAAAAGTAGGGTAATTTTTCAGAGCTAGTACGGTTTCTATGCTTATTATTGTTCACTGCTCATATAATTGTCTACAGTTCTAAACCTTCAGATAAAATGTACTTAGGAAGTAAAACCTTTTTGGCTTACCTACAATCTGTTTCGGTTGGTGTGAAGGATGTGACGTTTGTTACGACACGTCACTTTGTAAAGTATTGAAATCTACACAAACGAAAACAAGCAATCGAACTTTCGTGAGCGAATTGGATAAACGATAATTTAACTTATGGTATGGCAGTAATTTTTAGTTCTATAAGTGACCGCTAGAGGCTCTGCACAAATTCTCCATACAAATAATTTACGAATTCGTGAACGAATCTCGAATTGGGCTTATTTGCATGACTCGTGCTAGAGGTACTGCATTACCTACTTACATGTTTCACGACAAAGATAGTTTTACCTATAGATCAAGAGTAGGCTGTAGGCAACCCTACCTTATTGTGTAGCAGAATTCGACTTATGTAGGGCAATGCACGGTGAAAAGTTATGTAATTTAGTACTAGGTAGCCTGAGCTAAACCTGGAGCATTTCGTAGCAATAAACATCATTATAAAATCTACGTCATCGAGTAGCCAATTGAACCTTATATCATTCGAAAGTACTAATCAACCTGGTAATAATAAAAAATGGTAGCCGACCTTACTGGAGCTTTTGTTATTTAACCAAGTTTTATGTTTGAGGTTGAAGGTGAAAATCGACTAATGCAAGTATGACGTGCAAATTAGTTCATGGGATGGTTTAAATGCATAACGCAAACGCGGTACATAACACACTTTTTATCAACAAATGCCAAAAAATAAGAGGTTGAAGGTCAAAAAATAAGAGACATTGCACAAAACTGGCAACTTCATAACTCTACCTTATTAAAAAATATTGAAATAATGAACCTAGTAAAATATGTATAAAACTCGTACCATTCGAAAGAACGCATCAAGTTTGCGTGTTATTGCCACATTTTTTTCGGCACTTCTCGACGAGCCAAATTCTGCTACTCGATGAGGTAGGGTTGCCTACGTCTTACTGATCTACTAGTATCGGGCCAAAATTTATAGCGGTACCATAGAAAAAAATAATAGTAGTACCTACTACGCGCAGAGGGTTCACTGTGTAGGTAATAAACCCTTGTTTGAATTTGGGTATGCCAAGCGTGCCTAAATATGGCCAATGTACTCATAGTGTTGTGTAGTTAGGGTCTAGTGCTATTTGGCTGTGGTTTTCTGTAAGGTGGAGGTACTTCCCCAGTCGGGCTCTGCACCAGATTTGAGCGAGATGACATTCGCTGAATGTGCCCTACCACACTTAGCGAGATGCCATTCGCAGTGCCCATACCTCTCTTTTTGGCGTCGTTTAAGGACATACCCAAGTCCGAACGTAGTTTATGGACGTACCCCGGGTCCAAAGTTTACAAGTATTACAAGTATTTTAACTAATTTTAAGTACCGCGAATGAGGGCTTTAATTAACTTAGCACTTGTTTTTTAACCGACTTCAAAATTCAAAATAGGGTTATTAATCTTAAACGTTAACGCTTCAGGTACTTCAATATGAAAATTACGAGCAATGCCTAAGATTGGCGGTTTGCTCGTGTATAATTTAAATCAATAAACTGATGAAACCGCTAGGGATGAGATGCAAATGGTTATTTAATAGTAGAAGGTTGTAGGGTTGCCACCTGGAGTGGTACATGTAACTTAATCAAGTTTCGTTCCATTAAAATGCATTTTTTTGTCATCATAATTATACCTGGAAAAATAAAATAAGGTACATAAATTAATATGTCTGACTGACAACTGCATTATTATGCAAAAAAATGCATTTGACACATGACAAAATATTATTTTAGAATTTCGTTTTCACTGAAATATAAGTTATTAACACATATATTTTACTTAAAAATGTAAATAACAAGTTAATGTGTATAAATTGACAATAGAACCATGGTTGTTCCATAAAAATGATTGCGAAGCGCGAAGCAATGAAAGTACACAACTTATTGATTGGTATTGTTTGACATGAACTTGATAACCAATTAATAATAAGAAAAGGAAAATGCGAATAAATTCAAATTAAAATCAACCTACCTCTTAGTTTGATTTTAATTTGAATTTATTAGCTGCGTCGGGGCATTCTTGTTTTCGAATTTGATTAGTTATTCTATGTTAATTGTTGATTTAAAAACACTTTTCGTCGCCCAGTGTAATTCGCCAAATCATGAAACTACTCGGTATATCATGAAATGGCGACCAGGCTGAACCTTTGGACCCCACATAATCGATATGCCAAAACGTCACTAGAGAAATCGTTAAATGATGAGTTTTTAACGATCTGGCCAAATCATTTTAAACCTAGGAAGTTATGATCTTGCGAATTATGTATACGATCGGGCGATGACGCACACAGAATTTAAAGCATCTACCTAACGAGCGCTGTCTTGTGTCCGGATACCTAATAAGGTAGTCTTTGGTATTGGGTCTCTTGTGCGAAGATGATATTTACTATGGATGGGTTATACTCTAACAAAATGATCAGAAAAAATACTTCCAGAGTTATTTCATAACCTAGCAACGATTCTCTTTTGTTTATCTATTTTGACAATCATTACATCTTTCTCACTCTCATTGTTAGAAAATTACAGTTTGTCTCTTTCTCGCGCGGGTGGCGGGAGCTCATTGGCACGTCCGCATCTCACGCTGGCCAGTGCGCGACTAGCGGCAATTGTTTGAATTCACTTATTTTAAGTGCTCCACTTTGGAAGCGTACATAACCCATGTGTCATTATTATACAGTGTGTAAATTTTATACGGGCGTATATTGTCCTGGCGATTAGTATTAGACCTAGGGAACCTATTTACATTTATTTCTTTATGAAAATCAGGATTTTTTTTCATACATAATAATTCAGCCCGTAATGTATTGCATCCATGACAATTAAATTACCGATGCGTCATGTCAGTTATGTCAGTTTTAAATCAGTTGTATAGCGTACATTGGTCCCGGTAGGACTTAAAAAATCGTTACACATAATTAATAACACTATTTAACAAAATGATTATACTATATGAGTCCTATTGCTGGATACTATAGGTGGATAAAGTATACGCCCGTATAAAATTTACAGGCTGTATATCATAGGGAAATAGACCTAATTAAAAGCTATGAGAACTATTATATTATCCGCGTGGCGATTACGCAGGTAGGCTGACCAGAAAGATGACAAAAGACTAACGAAGTATATAATTGTCATTAAAATGTCAAACAAGTTAAAAGAGTTATTCAATCAAATACAAACATTGAAAACATTGAAAAAATAATCAACCCAGTTGGTCTTGAACCAACATCGATACGCCTTCGGGCTTGTATTTGATTGAATAACATACTAATGTATGAGTGGAATACCCACTTTAAAACATGTAAAATAATTATGAGTTGATAGCAGGCGCCATCTGTTATTTCCGTTGTGACACTTGTAAAAAGGGTCGGCGGGAAGGGTATCTAACTCTAGTGGTTGGCACCTAGATGTCCCTTACGGCTGCTATAAAGTCGATGTAAAAATAAATGCAAAAAGATGATTGAAGGCATTGAGAATTTCGTCAGCTCGGTAACTGAACCCATAGCTTAATTGGTAAAGCGATATCGAGCCCCGGTAAGGCGTATCGATGTTGGTTCAAGTCCAACTGGGTTGATTATTTTTTCAATGTTTTCAATGTTTGTATTTGATTGAATAACATACTAATGTATGAGTGGAATACCCACTTTAAAACATGTAAAATAATTATAAGTTAAAAGAGTGAAAATAGATGTCATATACTTCAGAAAAAGTGACCAAGCCCTCCGGTATCCGAGGGCAGATTTGAATTGGCGTCTTCAGCTTTCGCGGCTGACGTCCTGATCACTAGACCACCCGGTCACGGCGGAAATTGACGAATTTTCTCATGTACATAATCTCTGAAGTTAAAAGAGGTTAAGTCAAAAAGGAGATTAATATATTTTTCGTGAGTACAGGAGTAAATTACAGTCGACAACCCTACTTGAATAACAATATTACATGAAGACGATTGATGATGCACTAAACGGAGAGGCATTAACAGATTCGCACCAAACCTACAATCATTGATAATAAACGCAAGTGAATGTTAAAAAATGCTTAAAAAATGAAGAGTCCTTTTTTTAAGTTAGACAAATCTGCAGCGAGCGAACCTACGTGTAGCCTTGTGTGTATAGGTGGTTATTATTTTATACATTTTTATGAGATAAATTAATCATATTTAATACAATATTAGTTAATATCATCATTCGCTTGCCCCTGTCCCATTTACATCGGGTCGGCGCAGCAATTTTTCCACACATCTCTATCACCAGAATAACTATACTAATATATGTAGGTACTAATAAATAATATTATATTTATTATAGGAACTTTAGGCCTAATTTGTGTCTATTTTTGTACGGTCAGCTGCAGAGGAAAGGGCCCATGCTGCATACAAAGTTTGTATGCAGGGGGGTCTTTTTCTCTGCAGCTAACTGTACGACAATTTTTGTATATGGTCTGGACTTTATCTGATAAATATTAATTTATCACACTTATTAGCACTAAATAACAGAACAAGGAACTATTTCCGATTATAAAACTGATTTTAATTCGACCTACCTATTTAGAAAAAAATAAGTTCTGACAACCCTAATTAACAACAGTACTTTTAGCGATAACAGGCCAAGCATCAGTAATTTCGGTTAAACATAATCGGCCTTATTTTATTGTGATCCAGCCTTTAACGGTTTTAACAAAAAGTAAGCGTTGGCAACCCTAAAATAACCATAGTACTTGAAGCGTTCAAAACGTTTGATAGCATATTTAACAGCCAGGCATTAACACCAGTTGCCAACCCTACAATCAGAGCAAATAGGTACGTGCGAGCATTTCAAGGGTTCCGTAGTTAAAATAGAAAACACATATATTTTCCGTCTATTCTATCCCACAGAATGGTTACCGGGGCAGAGGCAAACCAAATAAAGAGGTTGCAGGATGACTTGGATATTCTGTAAAGAGTGGCCGAAAACTACCAACAGGACGAGTCGAGAAAAAGAGGGGAGGCCTTTGCCCAGCACTAGCACTAAATAGGCTAACGAAATAATGTTAAGAAATAAACGAAAAGTAGAAAAATCCACCGCCTCAGGCGAGACTCGAACTCGCGATGCCCATCGCTATCTGAGCTACTGAGACTTACCTAATGGCTGCGAATTTCTCTACTATATCCTTTATGCGTCTTAGGGAGACACTTAGCGACATCTGCCGAAGAAATCTTACACTTCTCAACCGGCCATCGGAGTCCCAAGTTGTATAGAGAATGAGGGTTTCCGCGATTGAGATTTTCACTAGATGGCAGCACCGTGACGACAGGTCTTTTTGGCAGTAGCTGTCAAAATCCACCAATCAAAAAATATATGGTTAAACATGATTGGTGGATTGTGACAGCTAGACCTCTCGCCACGGTGCTGCCATCTAGTGAAAAACTCGATCGCGGAAACCCTCATTCACCGATAACAATGCGCTACCCCATACTACAATTAATTTTGTATTAAGCAGAACGTCTGCTAACGATACCACAATGCTTAGAAAAAATGGAAAAGTAGAAAAATCCACTGCCTCAGGCGAGACTCGAACTCGCGACTCTGGGATACATGCCCATCGCTCTGACCAACTGAGCTACTGAGACACACCTGATGGCTGCGAATTACTCCACTATATCCCATATGCGTCTTAGGGGGACGCCTAGCGACATCTGCCGAAGAAGTCTTACACTTCTCAACCGGCCATCGGAGTCCCAAGTTGTATTGAGAATTCACCGATAACAATGCGCTACCCCATACTACAATTAATTTTGTATTAAGCAGAACGTCTGCTAACGATACCACAATGCTTAGAAAAAATGGAAAAGTAGAAAAATCCACTGCCTCAGGCGAGACTCGAACTCGCGACTCTGGGATACATGCCCATCGCTCTGACCAACTGAGCTACTGAGACACACCTGATGGCTGCGAATTTCTCCACTATATCCCATATGCGTCTTAGGGGGACGCCTAGCGACATCTGCCGAAGAAGTCTTACACTTCTCAACCGGCCATCGGAGTCCCAAGTTGTATTGAGAATTCACCGATAACAATGCGCTACCCCATACTACAATTAATTTTGTATTAAGCAGAACGTCTGCTAACGATACCACAATGCTTAGAAAAAATGGAAAAGTAGAAAAATCCACTGCCTCAGGCGAGACTCGAACTCGCGACTCTGGATACATGCCCATCGCTCTGACCAACTGAGCTACTGAGACACACCTGATGGCTGCGAATTACTCCACTATATCCCATATGCGTCTTAGGGGGACGCCTAGCGACATGTGCCGAAGAAGTCTTACACTTCTCAACCGGCCATCGGAGTCCCAAGTTGTATTGAGAATTCACCGATAACAATGCGCTACCCCATACTACAATTAATTTTGTATTAAGCAGAACGTCTGCTAACGATACCACAATGCTTAGAAAAAATGGAAAAGTAGAAAAATCCACTGCCTCAGGCGAGACTCGAACTCGCGACTCTGGGATACATGCCCATCGCTCTGACCAACTGAGCTACTGAGACACACCTGATGGCTGCGAATTACTCCACTATATCCCATATGCGTCTTAGGGGGACGCCTAGCGACATCTGCCGAAGAAGTCTTACACTTCTCAACCGGCCATCGGAGTCCCAAGTTGTATTGAGAATTCACCGATAACAATGCGCTACCCCATACTACAATTAATTTTGTATTAAGCAGAACGTCTGCTAACGACACCACAATGCTTAGAAAAAATGGAAAAGTAGAAAAATCCACTGCCTCAGGCGAGACTCGAACTCGCGACTCTGGGATACATGCCCATCGCTCTGACCAACTGAGCTACTGAGACACACCTGATGGCTGCGAATTACTCCACTATATCCCATATGCGTCTTAGGGGGACGCCTAGCGACATCTGCCGAAGAAGTCTTACACTTCTCAACCGGCCATCGGAGTCCCAAGTTGTATTGAGAATTCACCGATAACAATGCGCTACCCCATACTACAATTAATTTTGTATTAAGCAGAACGTCTGCTAACGATACCACAATGCTTAGAAAAAATGGAAAAGTAGAAAAATCCACTGCCTCAGGCGAGACTCGAACTCGCGACTCTGGGATACATGCCCATCGCTCTGACCAACTGAGCTACTGAGACACACCTGATGGCTGCGAATTACTCCACTATATCCCATATGCGTCTTAGGGGGACGCCTAGCGACATCTGCCGAAGAAGTCTTACACTTCTCAACCGGCCATCGGAGTCCCAAGTTGTATTGAGAATTCACCGATAACAATGCGCTACCCCATACTACAATTAATTTTGTATTAAGCAGAACGTCTGCTAACGATACCACAATGCTTAGAAAAAATGGAAAAGTAGAAAAATCCCCTGCCTCAGGCGAGACTCGAACTCGCGACTCTGGGATACATGCCCATCGCTCTGACCAACTGAGCTACTGAGACACACCTGATGGCTGCGAATTTCTCCACTATATCCCATATGCGTCTTAGGGGGACGCCTAGCGACATCTGCCGAAGAAGTCTTACACTTCTCAACCGGCCATCGGAGTCCCAAGTTGTATTGAGAATTCACCGATAACAATGCGCTACCCCATACTACAATTAATTTTGTATTAAGCAGAACGTCTGCTAACGACATTCTAAACATTCTATATATTCTGCTTTCTAAACATTGTGATATTGTTAACAGACGTTTTGCTTAATACTAAATTATTTGTAATGAAAACATCCTTCTATGCACCGATCAAATACTAGGGATACACAATCAGCCCAAAAAAATGGCCCTACAATAGTATCGCAAGAACGACTCGTGCGGTACTTTCTTTGATAATTAGAATTACAGTATAAGAATGGGCGCGATTCCACATGCCAAACTGCGAGACGTGGCTCTCACACTTGTCTCGATAGGTGATAGAGTGAAATCCATCTGTCCACACCTAACTGTCAATCTGTCAGTTGGTCTCGCTAGAGCGTTTTGTCTATGGCTATGGCCACCATTTTAGATGTCACTCTTAAGTGATTCCAACCCAAATTTCAACTGTCACAAAAGTGTGATCTCATAGTTGTCTCGCTAGCTACTGTCAGTTATGCCATGTCGAATTGAGGCCCTGGCCGGCAAATTTTCACGAGCCATATTTTCAGTAAATCTTGTTTGTGTCTGTACCTCCTTTACATTTTTGATCGAAGCTTCTATGTAATCATACTGGGTGGCCCTAACACCAACGTCAAAGACTTAAAAGGCTGATGGAACAGCTTTTGAGCTATCAGATTAAGCACTCTAATGAAAATGTCAGGTTTCGAGATGTTGGAACTTTTTTACTTTTATAATAAAGCTTTGGTATTAATATAAGCAATAGTTACAGTGTTCGAAACTATGATATATAATAATGACAGATAGGTTATTCACGCTCCAAAAGTGAAGCACTTAAAATGAGTGAATTCAAACAATTGTCACCAGTCCCGCACCGGCAAGCGAGAGATGCGGACGTGCCAATGAGCTCCCGTCACCCGCGTGAGAAAGAGACAAACTGTAATTTTCTAACAACGAGAGTGAAAAAGATGGAAGATCATGATTGTCAAAATGGATAAATATAACAGAATTATTGCTAGGTTATATAATAACTTTGGAAGTATTTTTTGTGCTCATTTTGTTAGAGTATAACCCATCCAGAGTAAATATCATTGGTTCGAAAGGCAACCGGACGGTTCGCGGTATTTAAGCTCCCTACGTGCTGTGGAACTGCCCTGTGCTGCCCATAGTAATTTTATCGATATCTGGAAAAAAGTGCAATTTTCATTTGGCCAAATTTGCTTAATTTGATAGCTTCTATCAGTCCTTTTAGTCTTGACGTTGGTTTTAGGGATGCCCTGTATAAAAACAATTAGGTACCTGTAGCCTGACATCACACGGTGCTACACTTATTAGCACGGTGTGACGTCACGCGCCCCCACTCCCAAACTATGACGCACCTTATATTTATCATGTTTGTTTATTTTCCTTTTAAAAGTATTTCGTTATAAAAAGTGTAAAAGTGAAGTTTATCATCAACATCATCCCGCAATAACTTATTTAATTAATTAAGTAGACATAGTTTATTAAATATTGCAATGTTAAATGTTCTTATTTTTTCGCATAACCCGGCTAGATTATGAAAGTACTTATTCGGCCGAATCTGTTTGTAACTAAGCCTTTGTTCCTCAAACTTTCAAAACAATCCTAGTTTAACGTAACCTCATTTACTGAATTGTCTGAAAGTTTGAAGAGCCAATCTTCTCTTTTAATATTTATCCAAACTTCACTGTTAATAAATAAATTATACGAAACGAACAAAGATTCGCAAACCACAGGAAAGTTTAAATTGGCTTTCGATATTTTTTTCCACAATTTCTTTTAGTCATATGTCCAGTATTCTGATCTGAAAATTGTGACCTATCGGTTTAGAGTCTTCGGATTTTCCAAGGAAATCCTAAGGAAGTGTAGAATTTATATTTTAAACCGTAAAATACTGTAGATAAAGATGAATTTGCATAGGAAATATAGTTCAAAGTCGGACAAACGAAATTATTCGAAGGTGATAATATAAAATGTTGAGTTCTTGAAGTGTTTTAAGTTCTAATCGGCAATGATGTTTATATACTCTAGTTCTTAGAGACACAAAGGAAATGGGGAGAAAATTTGATGAATTGTATGGGTTTTGACCTACTTTGAAAATCAGCATCCCATATGAAAAATAACTCGCGTTCAAAAAATGTTTTCTTTCATTTTCTAATCATATCAACAAAATCATTGTTTTAAGAGTATTTATAAAGACGAGACTGAAGAATAATAAATTACATACAACGGCAATGGCACTTATACTCTTCGGATTCCGTATATAAATTTAGTTTATCGGAACCAGAAACGGAATCGGAACCGAAAACGGAATCGGAATCAGAATCGGAGCCCGAATGGACGAGATGTTAAGGGTTAGGTCTATAAACCTGTTTGTTTTTGATGTACGCCGTTCATTTCCTTCCGCTGCGTTGCACGATATCCGATGTAACTTCTGTTTTGAAAGTAACAGAACCGGAACCAAAGCGGATGCTTAAAACCAATCCGAATTTCCGACTTAACGGAACCGGAACCGGAGCTCTCTAACATCCCTGGTACATACATCTAATTTGATTCGTAAATGTAAGATTAAGCATCTGCCATCTTTTCTTGTTCTTCTGCCATTCTTTCATTACCTAACTTATGAAGAAACATAATGGATATTGTAACATCCGTCATAAATTAATGTTACTTATTATTATTAACAATGATCCATCTTATGTCTGTTGGATCATTTTGCGTCGTTCTCTGTTATACCTAGTTTATTTATTTATTTAAACTTTATTGCATGCAGTGTTGCCTTAGATTGCACATCTATTTAGTGAACCTAACTGTGCAAGACGTGATTTAAAATACCGATACAATTGATTTCGCCCATGTTTTTTTTTTCAGCTATATCAGGGAACATTTAAATGAGACTACTTGTTTCAATCATTAGTGATTATTTTCAAGACACTAAGAGCAAACTGGCGAGTTTTAAGATCAGTTTCCCAGAAAACGCTCGACGCCATCGCAAGATTGTTTTAATGTTTAAAAAACCGGCCAAGAGCGTGTCGGGCCACGCTCACTGTAGGGTTCCGTAGTTTTCCGTCCGTCACAGTAAGTGTCCCCACTTAAGAGTTAATAACACCGCTATGTAGGATATGATATGAGAGTTCCACGTACAGCGACATCTATCGGCAAATTAAGTAAACTATTGCGCGCGAGCATAAAGTATGGAAGATGATTTTTATGGGATAATTCTTTATTGCGTGAACCGATTTTCACCGTTTTTACTTTATTTGAAAGCACGTCATTTCATTGTAATTTTGTAGAAATTACAGGTACAATAAACACCTGCTTATACGGTTAAATTACAAACTTAGTTCAGAAATTATTTTGTATTTTTTTTTCAAAAACTATTCATCCTATCAAGTTCAAAATAATTTTCCTAGAAAGTTCTTATATAGTTCTACTTTTGAGATTTTTTTCATATTTTTAAAACTTATGGTTCAAAAGTTAGAGGGGCGGGGACGCATATTTTTTTACTTCTGGAGCGATTATTTCCGAAAATATTTACATTATCGAAAAATGATTTTAGGAAACCCCTATTCATTTTTAAATACCTATCCAATAATATATCACACGTTAGGGTTGAAATGAAAAAAAAAATCACTCCCCACTTTACGTATAGGGGAGGTACCCTAATAAAAAAAAAAATCCACTTTTTATTTTACCACTTTGTCGGCGTGATTGATATACATATTAGTACCAAATTTCAGCTTTCTAGTGCTAACGGTCACTGAGATTATCCGCGGACGGACGGACGGACGGACGGGCAGACATGGCGAAACTATAAGGGTTCCTAGTTGACTACGGAACCCTAAAAAACGAAGTATAATGAACTTTTCTATAGAATGAATAGAATGAATTTTCTATCGAAGTATAATAATCTTTTGATGGCAGCACCGTGGCGAGAGGTCTAGCTGTCATAATCCACCAATCGTGTTTAATAATATTTTTTTTGATTGGTGGATTTTGACAGCCGCTATCCGAGAGACCTCTCGTCACGGTGCTGCCATCTAGTTAAAATCTGTATCACGGAAACCGTCATTTACATAGTAGTTCTAAATATAACGATACAACGTGCTGTATTCTAATTTTAAAATACATAAACAATCAGAACTTTCTCCCTCTCCATACAAAATCAATGCTGGCTCGTTCGCTTCTACTCCCGCTGCCCGACTACGGTGACACAGTGTTTTGTGATGTCAATGAGGATCTGCTGGACAAGATCGAGCGCTTACAGAATGCCTGCATAAGATTTATTTTCGGGTTAAAGAAATATGATCATGTGACCTATTACCGTAATCAATTGAAATGGCTTCGCATCCGACGTCGCAGAGATTTACACACTCTTTCCCTTCTATTTAATATACTTTTTACCCCTTCTCCTCCCCGGTACCTTTCGGAGAAATTTAAATTTTTGGCTGAAGGCAGTGGCCACCGTCTGCGGTCGAGTGAGAACCTGTCACTCGCCACCCCGCCTCACAAAAATCGTGGCTACAGTAAGTCGTTTGTTGTGGGATCAGTCAAACTCTGGAACAGGTTACCTGTTTTGCTCAGACAGTCACAGTCGGTCGCGTCGTTCAAGGAGAAGCTAAAGAAGTTATGGTTACCTGACTCTGATTGATATGTTGCTATTGTATTATTCTGTATATGTCTTAGATGTTCCTTTTCTGTGTTTTTATTATGATTGTCTCCTCACTCCTCTCTGGTTAAATACATATATATACTTTTCCTATAACTTTTGTATATACATATGTATCTATAGTATCTACCTTTCTCGTACCTTGTTGTACATGTTGCCGCATTTGTCTACCTCTTTTCACTTCTTCTCTCATCTACTCAAAGGTTAACTGGAAGAGATCCCTTAAAAGGATAAGTTCGCCTTTGTACTTACGTTTTCCTATTATTGTATTGTTTTTGACTGGTTTTTGTACAATAAAAAGTTTTTACATTACATTACATTACAATATATTAAAAACACAGTCTTTCAACAAATATTGAACCAATAATGAAGTTGTATTGGAGTTACATCGGAATAATTTTCAAGCAAATTCTGACATTTCTGATTCAGACGTTTAGGTATCAGCTGTATTGCTGGCATTGGAGTTGTATTGAAGTTGGATCGTGTCTCAACGTGTTTTAATACAGCCCCATGCCACGAGATAACGTCTACCGTGTACCGTATTCTAATTTTAAAATATGTACATAAAAATACATTAAAACACAACCTATCTCAAACATAACTACAACACACAACAAATAATCAACCAATAGTTGTATTGGAGTTGCATCAAAATTATTTTAGAGATTTTTTTTAGGTTTTAGATTTTTTTTTTTTTTTTTATTATTTTGGACCCGGGGTATGTCCTTAAACTATGTCCGGACTTGGGTATGTCCTTTAATTACGCCAAAAAGAGAGGTATGGGCACTGCGAATGGCATCTCACTAAGTGTGGTAGGGCACGTTCAGCGAATGTCATCTCGCTCAAATCTGGAGCAGAGCCCGACTGGGGAAGTACCTCCACCGTACAGAAAACCACAGCCAAATAACACTAGACCCTACTCATAGTGTTGTGTTCCTGCTGGTGAGTAAGGTTGACAAAGAGCTCAAAGAGGACCCAGTGTGTTGACGATGAGGGACCCTTGTTCCTTTAGCCATCAACACAGTGAATCCTCCTTTTTGTAAAGGGTCGGCAACGCGCATGTGACTCCTTTGGAGTTGCAGGCGTCCATAGGTTACGGTAGCTGCTTACCATCAGGCGGGCCGTATGCTTGTTTGCCACCGTCGTGGTATAAAAAAAAAAAGATTCAGATGTTTTAGGCGCTCGCTGAATTACGTAGGCAGTAGAATGCATTGGAGTTCTATTGAAGTTGGATCGTATCTAAATATGTTAGTTGGAATACGGCCCCGTGTAAACGTGGTTTATCTCTCCTGTATGCTATTCAAGAGTTTATCCTTGTTATGTATTGAACCATTAAGAAGGAAAATTCATAACGATAGAATTAACAATTAATTATACGGTTGAGTAGACGTGTTGGCCCTTGGCCCCGAAGCCTGTTCTAATAATGTAATCTGCGGTGATCGTAGATTTTCCTGCATTTTTGGTGCAGTGGTTATTATTATTTTGAGGCTATTAAATATTTGAACCAAGAATCAAATAAAATCAAAGCCATTTAGAACTAAGTAATAAATAATGTAGATAATGTTGGTAATTAAATAACAATTTCACAAAAAAACCTCATTGTACCGGTTTTGCTGAAAAATCTACGATCACTGTTTCATTGGTTGGATTGAAATTGGATTAGAACAGAAAATACTGTTTTGAAAAAATAAGTTCCGCCGAGTTTCTTGCCGGTCATAAGGTGTAGGGTTTATTTTATTTTATTTATTAGGTCTGCCAACAGCGGTTACAATATCACGTTGATAATATTGTACAAAATTGTGGTCTTAAGCTTATTGCACAGCTAATTAGAGGCAAACACCACATGCATGAATTTAAAGTTAACATAACATTAAGTAGAGTGTAAAAACTTACAGTGTTATAACGTTGTATCACGAAATTACAATTACGTAATTACAATTACAACGAATATTATAATTTTAACCATAAAAAAAGAGAAAAACTTAGGGATTCAGTCCTGGGTGTTAGTCCGAAATCTGATGAAAGAGCCAAAATTAATGTAATTAGGGTTAGAACCGGTGGTAGATTTTTTTTCTCAGTGACGTTTATATTATATTATAAGTGTGCATTGTATACGTAATGTGCCCAAATTGAAAAATAAATCTCTTTTAACTTTTTTTAAAATGACGTTTGGTTTCTTCACATCATCGTTTTCTTACCACAATACAATAACCACCAACATGCACATGCATGTACACATAAGGATAAAAAGTTAGGCAGAACAATATTTATATAATATATTATATTTTTATCAATTGGATATCAAACTCATGTAAACCGAATATAAAAAAAAATTGGTTAATGTATATACGATATAGTTATTCAACATTTTAGTGACTAAGATTGCCAGATTAACATTTTGTTTAAATGTAATTTTAACGAAAACCCCGTAAAAATCGTGGTTTTAAAATTAGAATATGGCCCCAGGGTATTTTCTTAAATAGCAATTAAAATCAGATCAATGAAATAAAAGTGTAATACTAGAATAGATCAAAGACCCCTGTTCGCAAGTAAAAGCTGAACTTCCCCCCCCCCCCCTACAAATCCCCAGAAAACAACATTATTACTGAAATTTTAAGTCCTTAAGACAAATTGCGACAAATTTATAATTTGACCCGGAATAATTCCCTTAAGGTGTGTTTCGAAGCGACTCTGCCATTCTTAAAGAATTTATTATTACAGATCAATCGAGAAACAAATATTTTCTCTTCTATACGAAAAAGTTGTGTGTTGTAACACTTGTAACTTAGATCGGACTTAAATCACTTAAAACGAGACTTTTTTTAAATATTTATTCAAGTAACAACTTAGATTTTGTACATGTATAATTCTCGCCAAACTGTTACGTTTGATGGCGAGAGGCGCTCTGTTATACTTTAACAATTTAACCTATTAAACTCATACTTACTCAACTTAAGGTGCTAGGACTTTTAGGTGATCGTTTTCGTATTGTTTGGAGATCCGATTTTTATCAGTTAAATTATTTTGGTGATATGTACATATAATTAGGCGGAAATTTTAAGTAATTTTTTGGTAATCGTTTTGATATTATTTGGTGGTACAATTTTAACGGTAGGTGGATGTATTATTGTAGTGACCATTTTTATTAATTAGGTCATCGACTTCATATTTATTTAGTGACCGGTTAAATCATACTCTTTAACCAACATTCTTACTTTTAGAAATAGAAAAGACAAGTGATATATATATAACTTAAAGCCTCATTAGATTCGTCTAACTAATTATTCGTTTCTAGTGGAGTCGTATTTTCTGAGAACAAGCTGGATGTTTTGGCAGTATTTATAACGATGACTTTTACAATAAATTTATTGAATTGATCATATTAAAAAAAGATCGTTCTTTCACGACCATGACTCGATTGCGCTTAAAGTTGGCACTTGCACACGTCGTTACTCGTAAAACAATTTATTCAATAAATACATCATAACAAATGCATTACATGCATTTCTCAAAAGCTGGGTATTTTATGCAAAATATACTCGGTCCTGGGTCGAGCATGAATAGTTTTTGGAAGCGAACCTTAAGCCAGAATTGTTGGCACCTGATGTTGGAAGTACAAATTAGTTGCGCTCCGATGATAGCAAAGAATTTAGGTTCTTTTTGGACAACAATTTATTGGAGATACCGTAGAAATCCCAGCCCAGCTCAAAACGGGGATCTGGCGGACCTCGTCAGTTCCTCCTCGAGATGAGTTAGACTCCTTTTTAAAGGAATGGCCAGATGCTGCACAGAATCGTGAGGACTGGGAAAACAATCCCAGGCCTTTGCCCAGCAGTGGGACATTACAGGCTCCTAATAATAATAATAACTGTAGAAATAAAAAAGTAGTAGGAAAAAGCTGGCTATTGACCATATTATCATTAATTAATATCGGTAATGGCTTTCACGCTGTATGTGGATGTGGTCATCACATCAGGAATCCCTCTACTTTAACGCATTTCGGTTTAGCGTAGGTACAGTTGCAGAGAAAAACACCCCTGCATACAGACTTCGCATAGACGTAGATATGACCGATTTAGGCGGCCAAAATTATTTTAGGGTATAATTCGGTACAAAATGGGATGAAAAATGTAAAAACGTTGTTTTATACTAAAATCAATTGTATTCTGTCAATTAAAAACAAAAAAATATATATAAAAAAAAATAAAAAAAAAATTATGAAAAAAAATATTTTAAATTTATTTAATACAAAATTAAAATACACCCAAATCTACACTGGTATATATGGTTCGGCAGGCAACAAAAGCTCGATTGTCTCAGGAAGAAAGGCTTTGTTGCAAGGCGATTGCTTTTTTGGTCTCGTACTGCTGATGAGTGGATCGGATGTTAGTAAAAGTCTAGTAAAAACGTCAAAATTACATTGTTCTCTTGAAAATTTCCTTGCAAAATTTTGTCGGTATGCCCTAAAATGTTTATTTCGGGCTTCTGCTGCTTCTTCCGACAACTGATGGGTAATAGAGCGTTTTCTATTACGCGTCCCCCATGGATCAAAATTTTATGCATGGTTGCCATAGGATGCCATTCCCCATACAAATTATTATATAATGTTGCTGTATCATAAGCGTATTCGTCGAATTTAGCAATATTTATTCTATGACCACTAGATATTACCTCTAAAATAACTTTCAGCCTAAAAATCAAGTCGTAGCTGACTTTTGTGATATCAGCCGCCAATTCCGGATTATCAAAAAATCTCCTACTGGTGTTGCCGTCATTGGTGTTGCCAAAGTTAGCCTTCGGCATATCAATCAGCAATCCTGTCTCAGTTTTGAATCTCTCTTGGATATCCTTTTTTCTCTCTTCTTCCATAAGTTTTCCTTCTTGTGTTTTTCTCTGTCTGTATTTCTTTGTAGGTAATCTGTACGCTAAATGCAGGATGCTTTCCATAAAACGGATTCTAGCATGTAAGACTGATAATCCAAAATCCAAAGCTTCCGGACTCTCCTCATTTTTCTTGTTGAGATCATTAAAATCCTTCGTTTGATTAGCACCACATATATAACACTTGCTCGTGGATTTTGTATCTGTTGCAGCATTACAGACCTTTCCGTCAACCATGGTCATTTTAAAAATATACCCAAACAAAAATTCATTTTCATGCAAGGTCACTTTAGAATCATTTAGGTGCGCAGCAGAATTCTGCACATAATCAATTTCTTCTTTTGTAACATCTGTTGATTCTTTTACGTAACGAAATCTGATTGGACGACAAAATCGTGTCGAAGACGGTGTCGGATTATTCCAAACCACTTTTTTGCCTTCTTCTCCGCAAACGATCTGTAAAGGCACAAAAGAACTCATAAATATATTTCCATCAGAATCACTCTCATTATCAAATTGTTGCTTGAATTTCGATTGTTGAGACCCATCACAACCCCATTTACAAATTAACTTTAATGACTTTCTCTCGTGGTCATTAAGCGTTATCAGCACTTCTTCCAAAAACATTGATAAGCGAGTGGCGGTCAAATCCATCAGGGATTGTAGATTAGTTTCTGCGCAGGTAGCTGTTACCCGTAGGGATTCTTTTGGCGTGTAGCACTCTTGTTTTGCTTTCAGCAAAAGATCATAACCACTCTTGTTTTGCTTTCAGCAAAAGATCATAACAGGGGAAGTGTTTTTTGTTTGTTGACCTTATTATTTCGTATTGATGCCTGCTGAGGTCAGCATCTACATACATTTGTAGAGCTTCTTGTGGTGTCAGTGGAGCGATTATTTCATTAACGCTGGATGATCTTTTGCATTTACTAGCACATTCTGGAGTATTAGTAATATCGTTAAGCACTTTTGAGGCATCTCTTTTGCCACTAGTTTGAAGAACCGATTGTGCTGCATGAACAATAATTTCATCAGGTAGGGCAGCTCGAATGTTTACGGTTTTCCTTCTCTTGCTTCGCTCACTTAATTCCCCAAAGGATTTACACGGTCGTCCTGACGTGTTAGAGGATGCCACTGGAATCTCAAAAGTTCCTTCCAACCAAGACTCATTCAATTTTAAAAACTTATCTATTGTTTTGTTTGCTTTCAACCACCTTTGTTTTATTTGTGATTTCACATAAGAAAATTCATGTTTTATATATTTTTTGAGCTCTTCCGATGTTCCGTAGGTAAGCACAAGATAATTTTCATAATAATCGCACTTTTCACTTAAACTTGGCAAATTTTGCTCTTGTATTTGCTCAAAAATATATTTTCGAGCAAATACTTTTCTCCCCGAAGCACTGGGTTCACCTGTAAAAAGATAAAACTAAATTAACAATTTTTTTTTTAAATGTGCGAAAAATTTTTTTTTTCATAGGTTATCTTTGAAAGCCTCTAAGACCACATAGGGGCGGCTAGTGGCGGCTAATTTCTAAGACACCATAAAGACGACTAAGTAATCTGTTCAGGCATATACAATACAAGACAGGGACGCACCCTGAAGTATAACAAAAATACCATTGAAAATCAAAATCTATGAAAAAACAACATTTTGTGAAGGGTCATATTTAACGAGCTCAAAATATATGATAAATGTCAAAAATGTAATATAAAATTATTGAGATATATACATTCTTACCTGAGTAACTGGAATCCATCAAAAAAACTTAATGAAAACGTCAGAAAAACCAATTAAACACTTGGGAAAACTTGCAATATTTTGGAGCGTCGAGAACAGAAACTTGCGCGCTGAGCGATACGAGTTCGACTGCCTGTTATGCGGTTCAGGTTTGATGATAAGGAGTGGGGAGGGTCATATAATATGCCTGGGTCTATAGACTACCTCCACGTGGTATTTTTTTATCAATATGTTGATTTTTGCAAAATCGATTTTGGCCGCCTAAATCGGTCATATCTACGTCTGTCTTCGTATGCAGCGTGGGCCTTTTTTTCTGTAGCTGACCGTACCTATAATTAGTTATAGAATATATTTACTTTAGGTAGTACTCGTATTAAGGTGTTCGATTTTCAATCCGAAGGTTGCGGGATCGAATCCCGGCTCTTCCCATAGGTATATACCTAGTAGTAATTTACGAATAAATATCATTTAATATTATGTACTAGTCGTCTTCCGGTGAATTAGCGAATTACGAAACAACGGGAGGAAACCGACGTTATACCAATATGGCCCTAATTTAGCCTCTGGGTTGCAAGGTCAGATAGCAGCTACTTGTGTGAAAGCTTATGCTTTCATCAGTTCTTGGGATTTTGACGCCGAGCGAACCCCAGCTACAAGTCAGGACAAAAATGCTAAGGAACGCAAAACACCAGTTTAATAAACCTTCCAATAATAAGTTCTCCACTCCCGTACAAAAAGCAATTGTTAAACAAAAAAATCGCAGATTGAAGCAAACGAGTCCAACTTTCTTTTCTAATACAGGCGGTAAGCGAAATGTTAATGTACCAACTTTTTATTATCTTTCCGTGCGGGTCCGGAATTAAGTTTCGTAGGAAATTTCAACTTGGAACAAGATGGTGGAAATGTAATCTGACGCGTAAAACGCACGTTATGATGTCGGTTTTCAACCGTCTTCAAGAATTTGAAGGAGAAGGTTTCGTCGGGATCTTTGTTTTAGTTTTAGTTTTTTTTAATGAAAGGTCACCGATTATTTGAAGACTTATTGGAATTTTTTTTTTTATGAAAGACACAAAAAACCACAGTTGGTCCCATTGTCATCAGGTCAGGATCTAATGATGGGATATATAGATATAGATAACTGTTCAACCCAGACACACACATACACACACTTGTTATACAGTGTTATAGACACACGTTTTATTTAGCTTCTGGAAAGGCTTAGTGAACCAGTTCTTTTTTTGTTTGTTTCCAGGTCGAATGCTGGTAAGGGCATTTATTTGTGTGTTTATCACAGATATTTGTACATGAGTTATGGATGTTTTCTATGTATTTAAGTATTTATCTATATCTATCTGTTATATATATTATATCGTCGTCTAATATCCATAACACAAGCCTTATTCAGCTTACTGTGGGACTAGGTCGGTTTGTGTGAGATTGTCCAATAATATTTATTTAATTATCAGTCATAAAGCACAGTTCGAAAACATACAGCGTTCTATATGTTTAGTATGAGACCTGTTATATGGTTATTTTTTTCATTACTAATATGCTAGAAACAAAGCCATATAATAATATATAACTAGTGTCCGACCGAAGTTTCGGTTTCGGTTTCGGCCTAAGGTTCGGTTTCTGCCAAAAAACGGCCGAACCATTCGGCCTCGCCGAAACTTTCAACATTGTACTTAATCTGACCATAAACTTATTACTTAACGTTTTTAATTTATAAAATCGCCGTTGTACACCATCACCATCAAATATATCAGAGCGGCCACGCTGGGCACCTCAGAGCCGAACCTTCTGTTTCGGTTTCGGCAAAAAAACATGTTTCGGTCGGACAATACAGCCTGTAAATTTTATACGGGCGTATACTTTATCCACCTATAGTATCCAGCAATAGGACTCATATAGTATAATTATTTTGTGAAAATAAGTGTTATTAATTATACGTAACGATTTTCTAATGTCCCCTTCCACCTGTATGAATCAAAACGTGTGGTCTATGGTGTGTGTTTAAAACTAATACTTATTGATTGAAATTGATTCAGTACAAAACTCAGACCTTCTGAATTTCATTAATGTATCATGACCATCTTTTCGTCACGGTTTTCCCATTTGCTAAATAAGGTGCTGGGTTGTGAGGCCAATAAGCTCTACTAGCTCGATTTCGTGGTTGCACCCTAGTCTATGGGTCTTTCTACCCGGCGACTTAACCATATTGTCCTGTTTATAAGTGAACCAATAAAACCTCCCTAAGCATAATAGGAAACACATTTGATACGAGTACTGGGATGTTCATTCTCCATTAAATAAAACTCTGTCCTAATTCTAGTAGAAAACCAGTGTTCCAATCAAGTTTTCTTAAAGCGTGTCTCATACATGATTGAGATATTCGACTTCAAACTCATTTCCATATCAAAGATGAAGTGTTCAATAAAACTAAAACCTGTATAACATTTCGATACATCGTATCAAAATATTATTATTACAAACAAAACATAGATATAAAACAAAATTATGTTATGCCTGTAAATTATGAATTTTAAAAACATGAAACCCAACCAAACAAAATTTTAATAATAATACAACATAATTCACCATTTCTACTACTTGTTAAACACATCACCGTTATACATAGAAAATTAGTCTTACTGAGTAACTATGTACTCTATGTCATATTCTTTCTTAAATTTGTATTTACTAAAAATTATAATACTAATAATAATAAATATTCGGGGACATTCTTACACAAATCAACCTAGTCCCAAACTAAGCAAAGCTTGTACTATGGGTACTAGGTATACATACTTATATAGATAAATATATACTTAAATACATAGAAAACACCCATAACCCATAACATATTCGTGATAAACACACAAATAAATGCCCTTTCCAGGATTTGAACCCGGGACCTCCTGCTTCGTAGGCAGGGTCACTACCGACTGGGCTAGGAGGCCGTTGAAGTAAAATTCTCATAAAAAATAATCTTAGAACTATATAATTATCAGTGAATATATACATCATAACAGATAATAATGTGATAATGCATGTTTACTGACATGTCATCATCTGTTTTGATGTCAAAGATCTCACTCAGTGCGAGGCGTGTATACCCAATCATATCTATGTGCTTCTTAGCTTCTTGTGGAGGGAAAAAATCCATTTTTATAAAAATAAAACATACTTCTTTCAGATTTACCCATAGACTAATTAACCCAAGACCCCGCATAGCCGGGCGACCTCCGCTGCCACGCTCGAAGTAATTTCACTCTATAGTGAGATTCTAATATTGGAAGTGACAGTAAACATAATACGTCTCTATGGGAACCATTAATATCTGACATTGCGAGTTCCCCTCCCGCACCCCTTTATTTTGGTAGCTTAGGTTTCAAAGAAATAACGCGCTAAGCGGAGTATACAGATATCTTGTATATGGATTCACCAAATCTCCATCATTACTCTATAATTAATTATCAATCTCATTCATTGCCTTTCATTGCCCCTTTCACTCAATTTTTACAAATCGCCAAGGCCTTTGATATATAATCAAAGTTAAATGCATAAAGAAAACTATAAACTCAATAAAATCTAGCAATCTGCTACATTTGAGCACTATGGGGAAATTTGTTTCCATTTCACTCAAAATCTTTTTATATATATATATATATCGATTTAAAATAAACTAAAATAATTTAATGGGGCCACAATAACTAATTGTTTAACATTTCTGTAATTGAAGTATTAGTTAAAACCGTTTTCAATAACGTTACGTTACGATTTTTTTACCTGGCAATACTGTTATTGAAATCCCGCGCAAAATGGCGGCGCCAACGCACATGGAAGGACAAAGCTTCTGTCAAGTGGAAGGGATAGCTTGGCGTTTGTTCTCAAACAAGCGCTTCCCATAGTCTTAATTTAACCTCGAGTTGAGAAGATAAGTAGTGCAAAATCAGTGAAGTGAATTTTCACAGATGTGTATTTATTGGTAATTAAAAAAATAATATTTAATGTATTTATAACAATAATATAAAAATTCAAACAATTAAAAGTCAAGTTAGTGCTATATTAGTCAAGCTATTGGCCAAAACTGAATGTAAATTTGTTTTCAATACAAGACAATTTATTTTTCATGGTTTTTAATAGGCACATTTTTTTGTTGTACTGTCTTACACTTGAATTACTAAATAATAAATAATCTTTCCCACAATAGAGAAATAATTTTATTTAAGACTGCTTTAACTATTTTTTTTGTTAAATTATTGTAAAGCATTACTCATTTAATATTTTCAGTAATTATGATTTCTTTACGCAGCCCAAATTATCATTGTATTTAATAATTGTCAATTCTACTTTTTTGTTTGCACACCAACTCTAAGAATATACCACAAAGTTTCTAAATAACATTTAATCTAAACTTCCTTAAAACGCAACATTTCTAGAGCAGGTAATGAAATCTTGCTGCCTGACTCGACCCTTTTTTGACTTTTGTCTTTGTTTCGCGCAACTCTGATCCTTCTATCATGTGTTTTTTTTCTTACTTATGGCGAGTACGGCACAGACGCATTATCGGTATCTTAACATGTTTTGAAATTAGTGCATACGAACTGTAGAGATTAGAATGAATATTTTTACTTATTGATTTTAATAGAATGTATCCCTCATAAGATTTAAACTAATCACATTTGTTTTAATAATGTTTGAATTTACACCAAAGTTTGTACTCGTTAATCAATTTAATTTACTAGCAACATCAACTATCAAAACATTTCCTTTTGTTTTGACTATATGTCGAAATATGGCGCCTCTAAGCTTAAATATAGCTTATCAGTTGTTTATTTGTGTTTCAGGAACAAACCCGGTGCATACTCTACAGTGTTTTAAATTAGTATTTGAAAAATGTGGACAGGGTTCGATAAACTTATTATGAATTTCCCTGTCCTTTAAGATTCCGAGGACCTATACTTTTGGGACAAATTAAGAACTAAAGAGGCTAAAGAGGGGTTAGCAAAGTGTAAAAGGACAAATCCAGATTTCGATTTCAAATTAAATTTGGATTTAAATATAAAACATTTAAATTTGAGGAAACGCCGATATCGACTTAAGGTATATCTCTTTCTCTCCCACTTTGTCATTTTCTTTTCTAACTTATTAGATTTTGAAATTGTTAGTACCATATAATATTTTATTATTACAAAAAAAACAAAGTACCAATTTTCCCCGCAACCACAACCAAGTTATCCAAATTAATGTGACCTGCTAGTCAACTCCCTCACGACGACCAGCCCCCTGATCCAGTTAGTTACACTTTTTAACCATACTTTACTGATTCCAGCTCCTCCCACGCCTCTGGAAGAACTTCTCTTTAATTTGTCTCTTACAATGCAGCAACCTCCTGCTGAATTTATTGTACGTACTATTTTTTTAATTACCTCTTTATGTATATTTATATGTATTGCAATACTTTTGTTCTTTAAAAATAACTTATACATTTTTTTACTGTTCTTAATTTCTGATAAAAGTTACCTATACACGATGATTCAGAATCGGTGATCAGGAACTAAATTTTCTAATTCTGTTATCGATACTGAAGAACTTTTACTATGGGCCCAACTTCGAAATCGCAAAAAAAATGTTTGGCTCCCCATAGAAAACGACAACACCTGATCGGCCGAAGTGTATGTAAATATCAGCCAAAAAAAATTTTGCGATTTCGGCATTGGTCCCATAGTAAATGTTGTTCAATATCGACAACTAAATAATAGAAATTGGTTCCTGATCACCGATTATGATGAATCATCGTGTATAGGTATTTCACAACAATTATTGAAATTATCTAAACATTCTAATTTCATTTTCCAGGACCCAATAAACGAGTTTAATTTGATGGACAACTTCACTTAAGTAAGGGTAAATAATATTCTATTTTATCTTTATTACTAAATAGTCACCGTAATATATCTATACCTGATGTGATCAAATTAATTATGTCGCTTTTTAATTTATGCAAATATTATCTTTTTGATGGTTTTTCTGCCTAACACATTTCTTTTCTTTAAAATAGTTTACTGATGTTTGATCTCAAGAATAACCACGTGTAAAAAGGAAGGAATTGCAGTGAACTGTTCTTTTAGGAGGTCTGTTTTAGCGCGTGTTAACTATTTTATCTACACTCGCATTGTAAGTCCTCTAAAACGTGTTCAAAAACGGTAGGCAATGGCTAGCATTACCACAACCGATTTTACTATGATAAGCTTTTGATCTGTGACAGTAACGTAATTTTAACTTTACATGCTCAAACATTGATGTGTTATGAGTTTTGATAACATAATGTACACCTGCACGCGCCGACACGCACCCCCCCGACCGCCGGCACTCTCCCTCCCGACCGCCAGCACAATCGAGTTGGCCATGGCGGTGCAATGGCGGCCATTCTATGGTTTCCGAACACGGCAATTAGTATCTATACATATAATAAAGCTGAAGAGGGTCGAAAGTCTGTACATGGAAGATAATCGAAAAAAAGTTGGCTGGGGATACTTAGAATCGATAACAGAATACGTTCCAACAATTTTTAGAATTTTTGTCTGTTTATCTGTTTATCTGTTTGTCTGTTTATCTGTTTGTCTGTTTATTTGACCGCGCATCACGTGAAAACGGCTGAACGGATTTTGATGAAATTTTGTAT
The DNA here is from genome assembly GCA_947086415.1 of Pammene aurita. NCBI lineage: Eukaryota > Metazoa > Arthropoda > Insecta > Lepidoptera > Tortricidae > Pammene > Pammene aurita. The sequence continues at coordinate 14,933,898 of OX352314.1, forward strand.
AGAGATAGTTTGAGTCCCGGGAAAGGATAATATATAGTTTTAATCCCGAAAATCAACCCTGGTGGGGGTAATAATGGGGTTGAAAGTTTGTATGGAGAATTTTTAACCGCTGAAACGATTTAGATAGAAATGATTATGGAGATAATTTGAGTCTCGAGAAACGTCATAGGATAGTTTTCAAACCCTTGTGGGGGTGAAAAGGGGGTTGGAAGTTGGTATGAGTTTTTTTTACCGCTGAACTGATTTAGATGAAAATTGGTATAGAGATAGTATGGGTCTCGAGAAAGGACAAAGGATAGTTTTCAACCCGAAAATCAACCCTAAAGGGGTGAAAAGGGAGTTGGAAATTTGTATAGGGAATAATTAACCGCAGAATCGATTTAGATAAAATTTTGTATGGAGATAATTTGAGCTCTGGAAAAGGAAATAAAATAGTTATATCTCGGAAATTATCCCTTAAGCGGATGCAAAAGGGGTGGAAGTTTACATGGGGAAGAAACAAGAAATAACCGCTGTACGTATTTAGATGAAATTTGGTATTGAAATAATTTGTAATTTTTTGGTCAAGGTGTTCATATTTCAAATTCAAATTCAAATTCAAAAATATTTATTTCAGACAACATGGTCCATTTTGTTAGTATACATTCTAAGTTGTTAGTAAGTAAACATATTAACATACTTAAAATAAAACATAAAACATCTAATCAACCCGTAGACTATCGGGCAATCAAATCTACCGGCAATCATCCTCAGAATGTTGTTGCTACTGCATATTTATAACATGTTACCCGTCGATGCTTTAAATTTACCTTTACCCGCTCTTAAGAAATATTTGAAAATGTCATGAATGTCAAAGGGTTATTGCAGGTTCGAGGACTATATATGACGGACAAGTTGCATGGCCCAAACCAAAAAACTACTACAAAATCATCTAACATTTATAGGACACCGTTTAGGTAGGAAAACATATCAAACGTTTTGTGAAGCAGTCAGATTAGGATTTATTTTTATTTATAATTAAACAATGGGTGCGTTATCTGTCTCTCAAGATGTTTTGATATGCCTTCTTGAAGAACTACGCACTATTTTGTATCTTTAAGATCTAATAATGTATTACTGTTTTGAAAAAAATAAGTCCCGTCGAGTTTCTTTTCGGTCATAATACTTCTTGGGCTCAGGTGTAGGGTTAGAACCGGTGGTAGTTTTGGAACGAAGTTCCTTATCGGACGGTTCGCGGATGGGGGGGCTAGGCGAAAAAAAGTCACGTGACCGTCACGAAAACGCGTCACGTCACGAAAACGCGACACCCATACGATTGAGAAACATGTAAAATGGAATGAAATAAAAAATATATAAAATAGAATAAAGTGAAGTGAAGTGAAGTGTAGTGAAAAGTGAAAGTGAGAAGTGACAAAGTGATAAAAGTCGAGAACCTAAAAGTAAAAAAATACGAAAATGTCAAAATTTCTTAATTACAAAAATTTCGAAAACTTCAAAAATTTCCAAAATTTCAAAATAATTAAAACCACAAAATTTACGAAAAAGTCAATAATAATATAAAATAAAATAACATAACTTCGTTCCAATCGCGTGTTTCACGACACTCGTGTATTTTATTTTACTCTGACGTTCATTAGTGCATTGTAATGTGCTTACATTGAAGAATAAATATCTTGATCTATACCAATATCATAAATCCTCTATCGGAACCGTACGTAATTACCACCATTATTGCAACCAGTAACGTAACATCTGTGACAGTGTGGTAAAAACGTATGAAAATTCATTACCTACGGTAACGTAATGAATATCCGCCCCCCGACCGCCGGCGCAATAAGGTTGGTCATGGCGGTGTAATGGCGGTCCATTCTAATGTTTTCAATGGATATGAGTGTAGGTAAAGCGGTGTATGCTTCTGTACATAATTATTACCTGCCTTATTACGTAACAGTTACATAAACTACTGTTTATCTCTTTTTAGGGTTCCGTAGTCAACTAGGAACCCTTATAGTTTCGCCATGTCTGTCCGCGGTCTAGCTCAGTTACAGTTCGCACTAGAAAGCTAAAATTTGGTGAGGCCTGATAAGAAGGTTCAATATAAATAAACTATATTGAATCGGTTCAGCCGTTTTTGAATTATCAGTCAATATTAAAATGACGTAAGCGCCGCCGAATATCCCTTAATAAACGACCTTTTGAACGGATGCTTAGTAACAGGGCGGCATTTACGAAACTCCACACTGAGTATCGCCCGACATGCTCTTGGCCGGTTTTTTTTGCATTGTTATCCCAAAAATCACCCCTTAAAGATTACTAATTCCAATTCAAGAAAATCCCCAGCCAGGTTATACGTAGCCTATAAAAATTCAACGTCTAAAGGGGGGAGGGGTAGCCACTACACTCGATTGTGTTTAATTTGCATGGGTCGTGGACCCCCCCCCCCTCCAAGTGCACCACAAATAGAAAAAAAAACATTTCTGCATTTGTGACCCCCCCCCCCCCCCGCCTTTTCCCCAATTTCAACCGCGCCTGTTCTTAACTTTCATGCTTAGACTGATTTGACGGGAGGATCGATTTGGATGACATTTGCCGTGGACATGAACGTATAAATACAAAAGTGGTCCTGTATCGTCCGATATACACCTACTACTCTATGTCGTTTAAATCATGCCAAAAAAAAATTTATAAAAAAAAATATTAATTTTTGAGGGTAGTTTCATTTAGTGGTAATTGTAAAATATTTTATTAGGACTACTGTCCTCTAGCGTATCCATCTGTCAACTTTACTTCAAGTTCGGCCTCCAGGGAAGAGGGAGAGAAATTAGGGGTGAATTAGCCGCTTACTGACAGACCGAATTACACGCGGGCGGAGCCGCGGGCACAGCTAGTAAATAATATGAGTGTAGATAAAGCAGTGACACTCATATTATTTATACTAATTGCCGTGTTCGGAAACCATAGAATGGCCGCCATTGCACCGCCATGGCCAACTCGATTGTGCCGGCGGTCGGGAGGGAGAGTGCCGGCGGTCGGGGGGGAGCGTGTCGGCGGCCGCGCGGGCGCGTGCAGGTGTACATTATGTTATCAAAACTCATAACACATCAATGTTTGAGCATGTAAAGTTAAAATTACGTTTCTCTTCTTCACTCTCGTTTCCTCATGACTGAGGGTCGCGACAGCAATCGTCGGTAACTTTTTTCACGAAAGCTTTCCATATTGTTCTATCTTCAGCTCTTTGGATAGATGTCTGCAGGTTTGCTTGGCAGGCTTCCTCTACCGCGTCGATCCATCGGGTGGGTGATCTTCCACGGCTTCTTTTTCCTTCCACTTGGCCTACAACAATAAGCTTCTCCAGATTGTCTGGATCGCGTCGGGCCACGTGACCGAAGTACTGAAGAAGTCGTTGCATACAGGTAGTTGACAGACGAGTTCTAATGCTGAGTTCCTTCAAGATGGGAGCGTTGGTCCGGTGTTCTGTCCAAGAAATGCCCAACATCCTACGCCAACACCACATCTCGAGCGCATCTATCCTTTTTCGAGTGCGTGTTCTTAACGTCCATGTCTCCGAAGCATAAAGGAAAATGGAATAGATAAGGGTCTGCATGAGTTTAAGCTTCGTTTTCCTGCCTATTCCTCTATTCCGCCAAATCTTCTCCAATCGCTTCACTGCTGATTTAGCTATCTGGACTCTTCTGACTACTTCCTTATCACAGTCTCCGTCATTAGTGATCATTGATCACTGATCAATGACCCCAGGTAAACAAATTCTTGCACTGTGTCTAGGCCAGCTAATTCACCTGTTCTCTCTAGGGTGCCTGCCCGGTCTACAAACATCAGCTTGGTCTTGGATAGATTTATTTGAAGTCCATACTCAGCACTCACTAAATGTACTCTTTGCAGAAGCTCGGCGAGTTCACTTTCAGTTGCGCCAATAATCGTGGTATCATCTGCAAAGCGTAGATTGTTGATGAGATGTCCGCCAATTCGTATGCCCCCATTCCAGTCTTCCAAAACCCGACGCATGATGTGTTCGCCAATGAGGTTGAATAATTGCGGCGAGAGTATGCATCTCTGTCTGACTCCGCGGTTGCTTTGAAAATTACGTTACTGCCACAGATAAAAAGCTTATCATAGTAAAATCGGTTGTGGTATATAATGCTAGCCATTGCCTACCGTTTTTGAACACGTTTTAGAGGACTTACAATGCGAGTGTAGATAAACTACTGTTGTTTAATTATTGTGTAATTTTAAGAAAAAAATTTTTTTAATTTTGTTTCATCATGTTTTCAGCTTCTAAGACTGAAGACTGTTAATACTGCTCATATTTTTTTATGTTACTACTTTTTTCCCAGTATTTTTTTTTCTTTTACAATTTATTTACGTATACGGTATTACGTATATTTCATTCATGAATTTTCTCCATTGAGCTGAACTGAACTGTGAACCATTGTCTGTAAGGACTGCTTTTGGATGAATTGTTTGGAAAGTGCTTAAGGATCGATGTCTACTTATATCGGGTTACACTAATAACATGACATTACTAAGAGAACCAAGTCACCTTAAATCCGTATTCACGCCTTAATTTTGACAGTTGCTTGCGCAAGTCGACTTATACCGCCATAGGTTACAAAAAATACGTGTAAAACGATACAAGTGTAAATGCGATGCCCCCGCGCACACCAGCGGAGCGCTCAGTCGCCTTTGCGTAGTGATGAGAGAAGGACGTGCTTACATTGTTCGCGGACCGCAAATGACGACGACGACGACGGGTGAGTTGTATCCCTTTTCAACTAGTTTTAAGATATTATCCGACAGGTTATGTCTACACTTTAAGGATTTATATTTACTTATACCCTTTTACACCAAGCAAGTTTTGACTTATATTGAGTAATGTTTGAATAAATAAAACTAAAATGGATTAGTTTCACGTAGTATGATTAAACAGTAATACTTATTTAATGGACAAATACACTTTAGTCGTTTGGCAATAATCTTAGTCTGCGCCATATTGGTTTGTTTTAACAATAAAAACCTACCGTGACTATAATTTTTCGTCAAATAATTTCGAGTGGGGTATCATTATTAACATATTTGAAAAAGTACTTGCAGTGCGATTACCGATTAAGGTTTGCGATTAGGCATTTCTCAATAATAGCATTACAATTCATTTAAAGAAATACACACGTTACTGAAGTCAAAATAGTAGATTTAGGGTATTTCTTTTATTTGTTACATCATTTTGTAATCTCTATGTAGATAATGAGTCTTGCGGACAAGGACCGGGGAGTGCCGAAACGCAAACTGGTTTTAATCGTATTTTCATAGGTATTGTTTGTATGTGTAAATATTATTTTATTTATTTGTCGTTTTGTTTGTAGAATGGCCGGCAGAAATCGTATTCATCGAATGCTCAACCTTCTTGACAAGGAAAATGACATAAATAATACCAACTTTTTCACAAAAGATACTCAGCTAAGCCCTGAAAAACAGCCGGACAGCCCGAAGCCCGGTTGCTCCAAAGACTATCCGGCAGATTTCCTTACTCAGCTAAACCTTGAAAAACAGCCAGACAGCCCGAAGCCCGGTTTCTCAAAAGACTTTCAGGCAGAATTTCACACTCAGCCAAGCCCTGGAAAACAGCCAGACAGCCCGAAGCCCGGTTGCTCAAAAGACTTTCAGGCAGAATTTCATACTCAGCCAAGCCCTGGAAAACAGCCAGACAGCCCGAAGCCCGGTTGCTCAAAAGACTTTCAGGCAGAATTTCATACTGTAGATGATTTAATTCACCACAATATTGAAAATTCATCAAAAATTGGGGAAATCGCAGATAATTTCTTCACTGATCGCGATGAGGCATACATGACCTGCTTTGATTTATTGTTTAACTTAGTAGACTCCTTGCCATGCTTTTATATAGACTATAGTTCAGACAGCAGTGATGATTATGTTCCTGATACTGAAGAAAGTTCTGATTCGGAAAGAATTGTACAGAGGTCTAATAGAGAAAACATAGTTATACCTGATTCAGAGCCAGAAGGTTCTTTTTGGGATAGAGTTGGTGTCAAAGAAGGACGAAAACGCAAGCCGCGGAAAAGTGAAAAAGAGAGAAGAAAGGACAGGGAAGAGAGAAAAAGAAGGAGAAATTTGGGTCAGAATTATGACACAAATAAAGGGAAACAAGTTAAAGAAAGAGAATTTCAGCAGCTTGAAGACTGTAGGATGAAATGTGCTGTAAAAATACCAGAAGAATTTAGGAAAAAAATGTTTGAAATTTACTGGAGTTTAGGAGAGTATGGAAAAAGAGTTCAATTTATTGCCAGTTTAATTAAATTGCAAGAGAAAAAAACACAAAAAGTTAACGCAACAATAAACAGACAAGTTTCCAATTACTATTATTTGACAATGCAAACTGAGTCCTATCAAACTTGTAAGGGTTGTTTTCTTAAAACATTTAATGAAACTAACAAGTTTGTGCAAAACGTTGCCGAAAAACTTAAGATTAATGAAGGTCTTGTACCTGATTCACCCAGAGGAAGACAGCCAAGTGCAAACAAAATCAGCGATGAGAGGTTAGAAGCTGTGAAAAGTCACATTTTGTCGTTCCCTGCGTTTGAAAGTCACTATGGCAGATCTAAAACTAAGAAAAAGTTTTTAGCTCCACATTTATGCTTGGCAGATATGTACAATGCTTATAAAGAAGTTACAGAAAATCCAGTGTCCGAAACAATATACAGCTGGGTATTTAAAAGTCAAGACCTTTCGTTTAAAAAACCGTACCTGGACACATGCTTAAAATGCGATAAACTTAATATGGAAATAAAAGCGTGTGAAGAGGAAGAAAAGGCAGCAAAAATAAGACTTAAAGAGGCTCATGTCAGAAATGCAGAAGGCATATACGATAGAAAAACTTCAGACAAGGAGATGTCGATAGAAAGTTCCGAAACGTTTGTGGCTGCGTTTGACTTACAACAATGTTTGCCGACACCATACTTAAAATCAGGTGCTGTATTTTATAAGCGCCAACTATGGACCTTTAACCTGACCATAAGGAATTGCACAACTAATAGGTCCTTTTGTTTTATGTGGCATGAGTCTATCGCTGGAAGGGGAGGTAATGAAATTGCATCCTGTGTGTATAATTTCATTCTTAACCATGTCCCAGACGGAGTGAAACATTTAATATTTTACTCGGACTCGTGTTTCGGACAAAACAAAAATTTTTATATGGTGGTCATGTATTTACTCGCGTTACGCAACCATCCTAGCTTGCAAACAATAACACATAACTTCTTTGTACCTGGACATAGTCATATGGAGTGTGATGTAGATCATGCACTAATTGAAAAAGAAAAAAAGAAAACCCAAATGGACCTACACCACCCAAGAGACTGGTATCAACTAGTTCGCACATGTGGAAAGCGGCATTATTTTACAGTGACTGAAATGGATAGGGATCTGTTTTTAAATTTTGCAAGTCTACTTAAGGGACCGCTGGTACAAAGGAAAATTAACGAAGACAGAAATAAATTTAATATTTCGGAAACTGCCACTTTTCGTTACACACGGGAGGATTTTCCTAAATTTCAGTACCGGGGATATGAAAGCGATCAGTGGAACACTGTATCTCTTCTTAGAAAACGAGGGAAGTCTCCAATGCCAAACAATCTTTTCGAGACTGAAAACATTCCTCGTTGTTACAACGAGCCGTTACCAATATCGGTAGACAAAAAAAGAGACTTGATGTTTCTCCTGCCTTTGATAAACTCTAGCGCGAGATCTTTTTATGAAGATTTGCCTTTTTCTGAGAATGTAAGAGACACTCATCCGTTGGAACCTACTGAACATAATGAAGTTTAACTGATAATAATAGTAAATAAAAAGCTCTTATGAAAATGTTGTAATACTCTTGTAATGTGATTGTTTTTCTTAGAATCTGTTGTATTATTATGACTTCTGAAGAAAATTGTTTGGTTTTGTTGTTAAAAAGTCTTCTGGAGGAAGAATTTATTATTTTTTCTAATTAAAACTATCAAAAAACGTGCCTTTTATTTCATTTTATTCCGTGAAATTTCGATACAAATCAAAAGAACTATTAGTATAACTCTTTTTAAATCCAATTAAAATTGACTGACATGATGTGAAAATAGGTACAAGTCGATATTTTTGTACTTAAATAAAAAATGTGTATGTCATGTCATACTTATTCATTAGACAACTAAACTTTGACTAGGAAGTTTATTAAAAAAACTAACACAAAAAGAGTTATTTTAAAAATATTTTAATGCATATTTTTTTTCACTTATATAAAAAGTACGTGAAAAGAGGGACTACTTTAGTTATATCTCATAAAAGCTTAAAATCAAATGGGTACAAGTCAATTATTTTATTAACCGTTAATTTTATACAAAATCCAATAATACTACATAAAAGAGAGCATTTTTTATACTTAAACTGCATTTAAAGTTATATTTCATTTTAAACTATTACGGCACAGAGCGCTGTAAAACATTCTCCTTTTGTTTTTTCGCTCTCCTGTAAAGTAGCAATTTTCGACTTGTATCGTTTTTCACTAGGGGCACAGACATGGTCCTACATATTTCACGTTATCGCTTTTCACCATTTGGCAAGTGTGACAAGACCTAATTATTTTTCTAACCTGACTAGTAATGCCTCTCCAATGGAATTTACCTTTTATATATTTTATTACTTTATAAGCTCCCTGATGACCCATTTCTAAAGTTCTTTGTATATCAAGTCTTTTATTATATATTAAAGAATTATTGAAAAATTGACTTAGGTGTTTATTTATGTTATTTTTTATTATGTTTCAGGTATTATTATTGGCTCCTAACGCACTAGACTACTCCTGGCAAGTCAAGCCAGAAGGAGGAAATGATGATATTCATACGATAAATACGAGCTTTATATTTATATTAAATAAAATTAATTATTAATTTCAGTTTACAATTTTATTTTAGTTGATTCTTAAATCCAAATCTAATCAGCTCACATTTCAGTTTTATTACGGCAGCAAAAATGTAGCCATAATGGCTACTTAACTTAATAAAAATGTAACTTTCGATAGCTAAAACTTATACGGCTTAAATAAAAATCGACCAGGATTGATAAATAAGAAAATAATCTAATTTGGCCATATGATCATCTAGTAAAAATACTGTTGTGAACCTTAGTACCCATCGTCTTTTCTGTGTAGGCTAATTAGATTTGGATTTCCATACAGTTCCTATTAACCTTCTTGTTTAATTAGTAAAATTGATGAAAATGTACTGCAAAATCGATTATTTTACGGAGTCATTTGACTTAGACAAGTATAAATCAGTTATATATTTGTTTTTTTTTTTTTTTTTTTTTAATAATATCTCCTACCGCCCCTACCGTGACCAGTTACCATGACAGTAGTAAGTCCTCGTTGTTTGTATTTATATTTTCCTTTGTAACCCCTTAACTGACTTTCCTAGTTAAAGGAAAAAAAATGATTTTAGTCAAATAAAAATGTTATTTTATAAATACCAAAGATACAAACATACTTACTTACTGTCACGAACGGATCAGAGTTGGGCAAAAATTAACGTGATACTAACTAAAGTTAAAAATGAGAACGTTACTCATAATCATATGAACATGATTACGAATTCAATCATGATCTATCTAATGTGATTGAGCACCGACATGAGTAAATCATGTCGATTTTAAGTTCCACTCATGATTAGCTGAAATGATTACATTAGTAAAACAGATGCTTAGTTAAACTAACGATTTAGTTGATTAGATTTTGCATAACTACTAGCTCCATCACTTTTGTCCCTGACGAAACAGAGGCGGTACCTAGGTAAGTATGAGTGTAATATACATTTAGGATAAATGGCTATTTGTGACAATATTTTAAAGGTATCATTTGGCGTTTGGCGCTTACGTCATATGTTGTATAGTGCATATTCAATATTGAGCAATAAAAGCGTAAATGCCAGCGGCAAATGTTACATTTACCAAAATAGCGACACATTTTTTTATTCGTTTTTGGTATGAGTGTACAAGTGAATGCTCCTTTTTAACTTTGAAACGGCATTTTCATTTTATTTTTACATAGGCATCTAGTTCAATATGTGAATATTAAAATTCCGTCGTTAATGATTTACTCATGGCGAAATTACTTGATTATTTTGTGTTATGATTTAATCAGTGATTATTCAATCAGCGATGATTAGTAATCAATCACCGATTTCAATCAAGTGTGCCCAACTCTGGATAGGATGAAGTCAGGCCAACTAATCTAAATAAGACCTATTTTGTTTTGTATGGTTTTTAATAGGTATTCCTATGCACAATAAAAATGTATATGTGTGTAATTACCATTGTATCATATTTAATGTACGCGTCTCAGTATTACATCCATATTTTATTGGACTTATTAATCCATATTTTAAAGCGAGCAGAAATTTAAAAACCATACCAAATTTATATAAATGGTAATAAAAACTATATAACACCCTATCCCTACCCCATCTCTACTGATTGCAAGCAACACTAAATCCAAATAAATATAAAAGTAATTAAATTCTAACATCCTGTGTATGACTCTACCCCAATTCACCTATTCTAATGTGTGAAAAAAATTAGAGGCGAACCTCTATTTAAATTTGTGTAAAAGTGTGTGAGAACCCTAGCCCTACTCTAAGCTGGAAAACGTTCGGCCGACAAAATCGAGGTGTAGCAAATCCTAGTGTCTATGTGCTTTGCCTCCCCCCAACTGTCTGAGCCACGGCCTGGGTACAGTTGAGTACGAGTAAGGCGCCCTACCATATATACGGGAATATATTTTTTCGACAAAGCAGCGATTGCTTTTAGTTTCAGCAATCAAAAGCAAATGGGTTTTTTCCTACGATTGAAAATCAAAGAAATATAAGCTCGTGGACGGTAAAGACCCCATGACGGAATTTGCCTCATTGACCTTACCTTCATTGCTTCGCAATCACGCACTTTTAAAGAACATGCATGGCTGGAACATGGAGATCATGGTTTAATTCTCAATTTATACACATAAATTTGTTATTCACGCTCATTTTCAGTGAAAACAGAATTCTGTAACAATATTTTATCATGTGTCAAATGCTTTTGACATTGGAAATGTCTTTTCGTTCATTCCAGTATAGGCCCCGATTTCACGAAAAAGTGCGATCCCCTTGTAACTCGGAAAGTTGTAAAGATATGATATTCAAAAATAGCTCAAAAGACTCATATTTACGAGAGCTGTAAGATGCAAAAAGAATTTTTCGAGAAAATCGAAAAATAAAAAAGTTATGGCCGGAATAGTGAAAAAAAAAACAATATTTTCCAAATTTTTGATTTTGGCGTTCAATATTTTGGAAACGAAGAATGATATCAAAAATTTGAGAAGAATTCCTCTGAACAATTTAGTCAGCTACAATTTAAGCCTAAAAAAAGACGATCGGTTTAAGGGTCTGCCCTGTACCTTTTTGAAAAAAGCCAGAACGACATTTTTCACATTAATTTTTTTTTAACTGACTTCAAGATTTCAAAAGAGGAGGTTCTCAATTCGGCATGTATGTTTTTTTTGTTTTTTTTTTATGTTTGTTACTCCATAACTCCGTCATGGGGAATCGAGGGAACTCCTCAAATGTTAATGGCATACATGTAGTGATTTTTATCAACAAATCAATCATTTTCATTCAAAACAGTGACATTTGATTAAGCGGAACTGCTGATGATGATCAGAAGGGAACTCTTCAACGACGCATAGTTCACGTTTGGCGATTTCTCCTCTACGATGTGTTTTTTTAGCAAGTTAGATTGTCAGGACAAATTTTCGTCAAGCTCTAGTTCTCATGATGGGATGCATGAGGAATCGAGGGAACTCCTCAAATCTTAAAGGCATACACATAGTGATTTTTGTAATTTTTATCAACAAATCAAGCATTTTCATTCAAACGAGTGACATTTGATGAAGTGGAACTGCTGATGATGATCAGAGCGGAACTCTTCAATGACGCATAGTTCACGTTTGGCGATTTGTCCTCTTCGCTATGTTTGTTAAGCAAGTTAGATTCTCAGGACAAATTTTCGTCAAGCTAAGTTCTGATGATGGGATCCAGGAGGAATCGAGGAAACTTCTCAAATCTTAAAGGCATACATAAAGTGATTTTTGTATTTAAATCAACAAGTCAAGCATTTTCATTGAAAACAGTGACATATTGATGAAGTGGAACTGCGGCTGATGCCATAAACATGTGAAATGTAAAATGAGAAAGGAATTCTTCAATGACGCATAGTTCACGTTTGGCGATTTGTCCTCTTCGCTATGTTTGTTAAGCAAGTTAGATTCTCAGGACAAATTTTCGTCAAGCTAAGTTCTGATGATGGGATCCAGGAGGAATCGAGGAAACTTCTCAAATCTTAAAGGCATACATAAAGTGATTTTTGTATTTAAATCAACAAATCAAGCATTTTCATTGAAAACAGTGACATATTGATGAAGTGGAACTGCGGCTGATGCCATAAACATGTGAAATGTAAAATGAGAAAGGAATTCTTCAACGACGCATAGTTCACGTTTGACGATTTGTCCTCTTCGCTGTGTTTGTTAAGCAAGTTATTTCATTGTATAGAGTGCACCATCTACAATAATCCTTCACCGGCTTCCCCCATTGAAGAAGTCGGTTTTTTTTTACTTAAAAATTATTTAGCTATGTGGCTACCATTTCTCGAGTTGACTACGGATTTGTTATGTAATAATTTTCTTGTACTTTGAACATTATTATATCCTGCTTATTCATCTAAAAATGAAATATGTATACTTAGGCGCCACGGCGACAATTATTCAAACTTCGGTATGCGTGTGGAAATTTTTCAATTTGTTTGTTCACAGCAGAGTTGGGCGCACTTGATTAAAATCGGTGATCGATTACTACTCATCGCTGATTTAATAATCGCTGACTAAATCATAACACAAAACAATCAAGTAATTTCGCTATGAGTAAATCATTAACGACGGGCGCTGATTGAAACTAAATTAACGCTAATCAACTAACTTGTTCAATGTGATTGACGAATGTATGATTAGAGTGTTCTTAAGCTGATTTATATTATTACTTGAATAAGGCGTTTGTTCTGAATTTCACATATTGAACCAGCCATACATATGTAGAAATTTTCATTATCCTAAATGAAAATGAAAATGAGAATGAGAATGAGAATGAGAATGAGAATGAGAATGAGAATGCGAATGCGAATGCGAACGAGAACGAGTACGCGAATCAGAATGAGAATGAGAATGAAAATGAAAAGCGCATGTGGAAACCGCAGCTGTGTGATAGCCGCCTTAACTGTAGCCGAAAACCGCAATAAAACCGAACAGGCCGTTTCAAAGTTAAATGGGAGCATTCATTTGTACACTCATACCAAAAACTAACAAAAAAATTGTCGATATTTTGGTAAAGGTAACATTTACCACTGGCATTTACGCTTTTATTGCTCAATATTGAATCTGCACTATACAACTTAAGACGTAAGCGCCAACCGCCAAATGATACCTTTAGAAATATTGTCACAAATAGCCATTTATCCTAAACTACTCACCTAGGTACCGCCTCTGTTTCGTCAGGGAAAAAAGTGAAGGAGCTAGTAGCTACGCAAAATCTAATCAAAATCTAATCATCTAATCAACTAAATCGTTAGTTTAACTAAGCATACTGTCTTACTAATGTAATCAGCATATCATGAGTGAAACTAAAAATCGACATGATTTACTCATGTCGGTGGTCAATCAGATTAGAAAGCTCATGATTGAATTCGTAATCATGTGTTCATATGATTATGAGTAACGTTCTCATTTTTAACTTTAGTTTCAATCACGTAAATTTTTGCCCAACTCTGGTTCCCAGGAGTTATGTCGAGGATACTTATGTTAATCTAAGAATAAAATAATTATCATTCAACGTCGTAGTTTTATTTTATAACATTTTCCTTATCCCGACTTTCTCGTCGCTCAGCGACAATATTTTTTCGACTTCCGTAGATTCATTTCCAATGTGCTCGATAGTCGTGTGAGATACGAAATCTGTGAATTTTTTACCTAGAAATTCAGCCATATTTGTTTATTTTACTTTTCTATTGACACTGACCTTAGGTTGTAAAATGAGCCCGGTAAACGTTTTCATGGCAACGAGTGACAAGAAAAAGTTATTATCAATTCATCCATTTACAAAACTGCTGCATGTTTGTTTGGAGCCTGTGTTTCGTGGCCGAACCTGTCCAGAATATAAAAATATTATAAACATACAAATTAGTCAAGCGTAAATCGGCTCCTAATTAAGCATTTATTTGTGTGTTTGTCACAGATATTTGTTCCTGAGTTATTGATGTTTTCTATGTATTTAAGTATTTAATAAATAAATAAATAAAATTCATTTATTTCAGACCCATATTGATCCATACATTAAAATAAAATTATTAATACTACATTTGAATTAAAATTAAACATAAAATTTGAATTAAAATTAAACATAAAATAATAAATATATTAGAAGGCATTGGCTATTGTCAGACCAAGCATGTAGCACGTAGCTACTTAGCTCTGCCAATAGCCACTTCCACCCACACCTTCGTAATCGGGCAGTCGAGTCTCTCGGCCAACACCCTAAGAAGACCGTTGCTGCTGCCGCGCACTCGCCTCAGCATAGAGCAGACTCTTTTTCGCCTTATGGCAAAGAAATCGTCTACTCGTGCCTCAGCAAACATGCCAGACGCACTGCAGTGCTTCGGCAGCCGCAACAGCATCCTCAGGATGTTATTATATTGAACGCGTAATGCATTATAGGCCCGTTGTGTAAACCTCACCCACAGGCTGCACGTGTAGAACGTCTGACAGTAGGCTCTAAAGAGCGTCAATTTTACTGATTTATTACAGCGTGCAAACCTGCGGGCGAGCATATTGCCTCTCACTGCCATCGATCTTCTCTCTCTCACCACGTCCAGATCGTCACTCAAGTCTTCTGTGAGCATATGTCCAAGATACTTGAAGCGATCTACCACCTTTAGGGGTATACCGCACAGCATAATCCTAGGCTCAGTAGTCGGATTATACTTACGAGCATTGAATATTAGCACCTCACTCTTGGCTGTGTTATATCTTAGACCATGCTGCTCGGCGTATCCCTCACAAATTTTGATGAGCTGCCGCACCGTGTCAACTGATGGTCCCAGGAGCGCCATGTCGTCCGCGTAGCTGATATTGTTAAAGCACACATTGCCTATATGGCAACCAACATGTACGCTGCTGAGACCCTCGATCAACTCGTTGACATAGAGGTTGAAAAGGAGAGGCGATGTCAGCCCTCCCTGTCTCACCCCGCACTGCAGCCTGTATTCGTCTGACTCCTCTCCCGCCCATCTCACTCGGTTGACCTGGCTGCTATACCAGTGTTTAAGCAGTGCAACGTATTCAGTGTGTACTCCAGTTTTCGCAAGCTTATTCCACAGTTTATCATACACAACCAGGTCAAACGCTTTTGACAAGTCCAGAAAGCACGCATATACTCGTATAGGCGTGTTTCTGTCCTTGTAGTACCTGACAGCTTGCTTAAGGCACAAGATCGCACATTCTGTAGATAGCCCTGGCCTGAACCCAAATTGCGCGTCATGCAGTTTAATGTGTTTACAAAGTTGCGCGTTAAGCAAGCTGTCAAGAACCTTAGCAAGTACAGTTGCCAGTGAGATGGGCCTATAGTTACTCTGGTCTGACAAATCACCCGTTTTATTCTTTACTATAGGCACCACTACTGTTCTTGTGAGTTGCTTCGGAAAATGTGAGTGACTGAGACACAATGACAAAAACATGGCTACAACACGAGGCAAGTGCTTTCCGGCATGCTTAAGGTGCTCAATGCTGAGACCGTCATGCCCTGGCGATTTACCTCTTTCCATGTGTTTAATTATTTTATCAACATCCTTAGAAGTAAATCTGCCACAGCTCCCACCCACGACCGTCCCAGCACCGTCCACCTCTGTCCCATGAGCCATCAAAAGTGGACTGACATTAAAGGCGCGCCTGAGGTTGTTGGCAATATTCCTCTGGTTACTCTCCCCACCCACGCTCACCGGGACACCTGCCCTCACATTCCACTTGTTAGTGTTCTTCCAGAAAGCTTTGAAGTCCTTGTTTCTACGATTTGTGGCCAGAATATCGCATTTTATTTGTTCTTGCCTGTCCTGGCACCACTTTAACTTGGACTTGAAAAGCTTTCTGCTGTCACACATATCCCGATACACTGGGCCATGCTTGGGTTTATTATGTGACACCCATAATAAAAACTTACTCCTAGCATCCCTGTGAGCGTCGGCTACGTACTTATTCCAGCCGGCTACCGGACCTTTACCTCTCCTCTTCCCCCCCCTGCCCTACCAGACCTTCGCGCCGCATCCGTCAATATGTTAACTAAGCTGTCATATATGTTATCCAGCACTATTCTATGACTAGGGTCGTTGCAAAGTCTATCAGAGCAAGACGTTAGTTCAGCCGGAAAGTCCAGTAGTTTGAGCCCATCGTCACAGATCGACTGATATAGCTCCACCTGCTGGGGGCCTCTGTTACCCCATATTACCCCCTCGCGATGCCTTTCAACCGGTATGTTCTTAACTTGCAATTTATTTAAGTTACATTCTAGAATAAGAGGTAGGTGATCGGACCAGTACACGTCATACTTAACTTGAACACTACGTACAGTTTGCCGCGCTGCCTCAGTGACGATGCAATGATCCAACCACCTATTACAACCATGGGCATCGCTTGTGTAGGTATATGTTTCTGACTCGCTATCTAACATATCTAGATCCACGCAATACCAGTTTTGAATAACACAGAACTGACACAGCTCCCTATAGAACAACTCATTAGGGTGGGCATTAAAGTCCCCCAAGATATAAACTGCCTCAGTGTCTGTCGATTCTTCAGAAATGGCGGATATCTCACCTAAAACTTCAGTAAACAACGGTAAGTTCTCAGGCAAGTTAACTGGCATGTACACACTAAATACAAGGAGGGAAGAGCCTGGCATGTTAATTTTAATGGCCGCTAACCGAACACTAGTGCACTTTACGACCGACACATCAGGGAACACTGACTTCCTCCAAAGTATTGCTACGCCGCCGTAAGGACGTCCCGATAGTAGCCCAGCCTCGGAGTCCATCGCCGAGGTTCCCGTGTAAGCAAAGTCACTGTGTATAGACCCCAGCAACGGGAAATCATGCTCAAAAAGCCATAACTCCTGTAAAGCTATAATATCAGCCGTTTCACACAACTCATTCACTCCATTAATTGACCGTTCACGCGACTTACAATTAAAGCTAATTAGTCTACTTAAGCGCTTATTACATATAAGCGCTTATTTATCTACATCTTCGTCTAGTACCCACAACACAAGCCTTAATTGAGCTTACTGTGGGACTAGGTCGATTTGTGTAAGATTGTCCCATAATATTTATTTAATACTAGCTTTTGCCCGCGGCTTCGCTCGCGTTAAATTTGGGATAACACGGTTCCCC
Organism: Pammene aurita; assembly: GCA_947086415.1. Lineage (NCBI taxonomy): Eukaryota > Metazoa > Arthropoda > Insecta > Lepidoptera > Tortricidae > Pammene > Pammene aurita. The sequence continues at coordinate 14,951,475 of OX352314.1, forward strand.
TTTCCTGATTGCCCCCCGGAATGCTCCATACAAACTTCCACTCCCCATTTTAGGGAAGTGGGGGGTTAGAAAGAGACAAAAAGTAGCCTATGTCACTCTCCATCCCTTCAACTATCTCCACTTAAAAAATCACGTCAATTCGTCGCCCCGTTTTGCCGTGAAACACGGACAAACAAACACACACATACACTTTCCCATTTATATTATTAGTATGGATATATAATATTAGTGTGATAACTGATAATAATTATGGCCTGCAACTCCAGAGGTGTAACATGCGCGTTACCGACCATTTAGAAAATAATCAGTGAAACGCGCACTTGACCGATTTTCAAATTTTTTTACAACTTACTAGTGCAATAAATGTACAAAACGGTGTCGTGATAGCAGGCGATAATCGATAGTAGCAAGATACGGGATTTTATTAGAATTCCGCAATGTCTTATCGAATGCCGATACGAGAACAGCATTATGCTACAAAGATATATCTCGCGTTTACGATTTTTTGAATTTATTTCATTAAACATTAAATCAAGTTATTACATTTAAAAATAAAATGTCAATTAAAACTAACTTACAATTTAAGAATCACATACAATCTTCGAACATAACAAGTCAACTTAAAACTACTTTGTTAACAAAAAACCACACAACTTAACAGAACACATACCTATCTAAAATAATGAAATGTAAAATGACGTTTGAAATTTTTTTATCTACACTCATACTGTAAGTACTCTAAAATGCGTTCAAAAACCGTAGACAATGACAAGCATTACAACAAACGATTTAACTATGATAAGTTTCTTATCTGCGGCAGTAACGTAATTTTAACTATGCATGCTCAAATATTGTTAAGCAATGAGTTTCAAATTTGGAACATCGAATTTGATAACATAATGTTACCGCCATGGCCAACTCGATTGGTCCCGCGCGAGCGCCGGCACAATCGAGTTGGCCATGACGGTACAATGGCGGTCATTCTATGGTTTCCGAACACTTAATTTAATATATATAATATGAGTGTAGATAAAGCAGTGTATGCAACTGTACGTAATTAGGCCTTAAAACACTCGTGTGATCTTATTATGAAATTCGGCTGCGGCTCATTTCATAAAACCACACTCATGTTTTAAGGACCCTTATTACGTAACAGTTACATAAACTACTATTAAATGTGGAATGTTTTTTGTATTCATTAAATATCAGTAACTAAAAGATTTGTTAAACTTAAAAATATAAATATTCAACGTTGAAAATAATGGTCTATTGTTAAGGTATCTATAGATTTGCTAAACTTAAAATATAAGTGGAACCGATAGCTGGAAAGAGAAAGAGGTTCATTAAAAATTAGTACGTTCTGAAATATTTAACGTTGATTTTAACGTTACATACCACGTTGACCATTTGGTCTAATGTCGAGGTAGCTAAGAGATTTTATAAACTTAAAATATAAGTGGAAAATAGCTACTGGGGAAATAAGGTTCTAGAATAATGATTACTTACTGAAAGACCCAACGTTGGAAGACCTTCGGCAAGAAATCTAACGGTTATAAAACTGGCGCCGCAACCGGATGGGTGAACGAGACAGCGCTATACACATGTACAGCGCTATCTCGCTCGCACAGCGCCACCGCAAGTGGACTGCCGTTTCCGCTTGCGGTGGCGGTGTGCGAGCGAGATAGCAGTGTGAGTCAGCAGCAATAGCAAGAGTTAGCGGGCAATTCAAAAGGGTGCATGTGCAAATTATTATGCACAACTGGCCCGTTTAGTTTTTTCTGCAGCTTACTGTACAGTAGTCAGTAATATAATCTCAATCTTTACTTATTAAAATTACTTTTGGATTGATCACATTTTTTTTTAAATTAAAGCGTTAATTGCTTTTTTTAAAAGGCATTAATATAACCTAACTTTTTATGTGATTCACTTGTGATACGAAAATATTCATTTAACGTTTCTATTTTGTAATTCTGAGATAAAGACGTTTTTTGAGATATGTCCTTTTCCCATAGCGCGTTGAACAGCTGAAACTTATTGGCAAATAGCGTTGCCGTGGCTTCACATAGGATATTGTTTTATAGAGTACTACGAGTAAATATAACCTAACATCCGTTAGTGTTGTGCGTGGATTACATATTTGAGTTGTCTTTTGTAAATATTAGGTTAATATATTAGATAATGTTTACTTACTCAACTGTTTTATGTTGATTAATCAACAAATAAATATTTGGTTTAGACATACACAGAATAACCTAGACACATTATATGTCGGAACTAAAACTAACCATTTGTATCCCTATTGCAACGGCATAAGGTCTACCGATGGTTAGTTACGGGACTTTCAGGTGTTGCCTTAGAGAATTCAACCCGGATGGAGTAGCCCTGTCTGTCATTTTCTATACAAAAAAGTTTGCCGATTTTTGCGGGGGGGGGGGGGGGACGGGGGGGACGTCAAATGTATGGCTATTCGTACGTACCGTATAAATAGCTACGTCAGATAAACGTCAGTCCATACATATGTATGACCACTGGTCATATGTTTTCGGCAGAGGGAACGCCTGTCAATCGCGACTCCGGTTGGTTAAATTCTCTATGGGTGTTGCTGTTGGTACTTAGTAATAAAACGAATAGACAACAACAAGGCATATTAACCTTTTCTTCTCAATGTGATTAATGTCACATTAGAACTGCGATAGAAAAGATATAGACGGGGTCCTCGGTATAGAAACGGCTTTCAAAAACCGGTTCTGATATTTATTTGATAGTTATCCCGGCGCCCGCTAACTAACACGCACTTTCAGCAAAAAAATCGAAGACAAACCTCATGCGCTGTATGTGTATCGTCAGACTAACCAAAAGTGCAGTACCAGTAGAAGTACTCATCTCTTTTTTACGGCGTTATCACACTTGCGATTAACGAGCGAGTTTTGTATGGGAGCGAACAAACCGCGAGTTCGCCGCGTACAAGTTTTGTATAGAAATCGCTTTTAAATCGCTCAAGTGTGATAAGGCTTTAGTGTGAGAAACAACCGAAATGACTATATTTGTCTATGTTGAATTGAAGTAAGACAGTCCAGGCCAAACTATATGTCATATTTTGTGACCAAGGGCTGGTTCAGCAAGCTGTACCTGCACCTTTTTTATTACATGATCTCAAAATATATTATTTAGACTAGCTGTGCCCGCGGCTCCGCCCGCGTGGAATTCGGTCTGTGTCAGTCAGCGGCTAATTCACCCCTAATTTCTCTCCCGCTAACCTGGAGGCGGAACTTGAAGTAAAGTTGACAGATGGATCTATCCTATTAATTTTTATTGGCATGATTTAAACGACATAGAATAATAGGTGTATATCGGACGATACAGGACCACTTTTGTATTTATACGTTCATGTCCACGGCAAATATCATCCAAATCGATCCTCCCATCAAATCAGTCTAAACAGGGGCGGTTGAAATGGGGGGGGGGGGGGGAGGGGAGGGGGTGTTACAAGTGCAGAAATGTTTTTTTTTTCTATTTGAGGAAGTAGTAATCCTTAAGGGGTGATTTCCGGGATAACAATGCAAAAAAACCGGCCAAGAGCATGTCGGGCGATGCTCAATGTAGTTTGTAGTTACGAAACATCCGTTCAAACGGTCGTTTATTAAGGGATATTTGACATCGCTTACGTCAGTCTACTATCCGGCACATCCTTTTGATTTTGATTACGTTACCGTAGGTAATGAATTTTCATACGTTTTACCACACTGTCACAGATAATACACTGATGTTACGTTACTGGTTGCAATAATTGTGGTAATTACATACTTCAAGGTAAGCACATTACAATGCACCAATGAACGTCAGAGAAAAATAAAATACGTGAGTGTCGTGGAACACTCTGTTGGAACGAAGTTATGTTATTTCATTTTATTTCATTTTTGACTTTATCGTAAATTTTGTGGTTTTAATTTTTTTTGTATTAATACGAAAATTTTTGAATTTCTTGAAATTTTTGAAATTTTTGAATTATATGAAATTTTTGAAATTTTTGAAATTTATGAAATTTTTGAAATTTAGAAATTTTGCCATTTTTGTCATTTTTTACTTTTAGGTTCTCGACTTTATTAACTTTTATCACTGTCACTTCTCACTTTCACTACAATTCACTTCACTTCACTTTATTCTGTTTTATATATTTTTTATTTCATTCCATTTTACATGTTTCTTAATCGTTCAAATTTATGAAATTTTTGAAATTTTGGAACACTGTTGGAACGAAGTTATGTTATTTAATTATATTTCATTTTTGACTTTTTCGTAAATTTTGTGGTTTTTTTTTTGTATTTTTATGAAATTTTTGAAATATTTGAAATTTTTGAAATATTTGAAATTTTTGAAATATTTGAAATTTTTGAAATTTTTTACTTTTAGGTTCTCGACTTTTTTCACTTTTATCACTTTGTCGCTTCTCACTTTCACTACAATTCACTTCACTTCACTTTAATAATAATAATAATAATAAATACTCTTTATTGCACACCTCATACAGTTACAAGCACAAATTTTACAATTAGATAAATTTAGGTAGAGGTAACAACAGGCGGTCTTATCGCTAATGAGCGATTTCTTCCAGACAACCTTATTCTTTATTCTGTTTTATATATTTTTTATTTCATTCCATTTTACATGTTTCTCAATCGTATGGGTGTCGCGTTTTCGTGACGTGACGCTTTTTCGTGACGGTGACGTGACTTTTTTTCACCTAGCCCCCCATCCGCGAACCGTCCAACTTCGTTCCAAAACTACCACCGGTTTAACCCTACACCTCTGTCCCAAGAAGTATTTATTATGACCGAAAAGATACTCGACGGGACTTATTTTTTTCAAAACAGTAATACATTATTAGATCTTAAAGATACAAAATAATGCGTAGTTCTTCAAGAAGACATATCAAAACAGCTTGAGAGACAGATAATGTACCTATTGTTTAATTATAAAGAAAAATAAATCTTAATCTGACTGCTTCACAAAACGTTTGATATGTTTTCCTACCTAAACGGTGTCCTATAAATGTTGTAGTAGTTTTTTGGTTTGGGCCATGCATCTTTGTCCGTCATATATAATACTGGAACCTGCAATAACCCTTTGACATTCATGACATTTTCAAATATTTCTTAAGAGCGGGTAAAGGTAAATTTAAAGCATCGACGGGTAACATGTTATAAATATGAACACCTTGACCAAAAAATTACAAATTATTTAAATACCAAATTTCATCTAAATACGGACAGCGGTTATTGGTTGTTTCTTCCCCATGTTCACCCCTTTTGTATCCGTTTAAAGGATAATTTCCGAGATAAAACTATTTTATTTCCTTTTTTAATTAATTATCTCCATACCAAATTTTATCTAAATCGATTCTGCGGTTAATAATTCCCTATACAAATTTCCAAGTCTCTTTTCACCCCTTTAGGGTTGATTTTCGGAGTGAAAACTATCATTTGTCCTTTCTTGAGACCCATACTATACCAAATTTCATCTTTATCAGTTCAGCGGTTAAAAAATCGTCATACCAACTTCCAACCCCCTTTTCACCCCCTCCGGGGTTGATTTTCGGGATGAAAACTATTCTTTGTCCTTTCCCGGGACTCAAACTATCTCTACACAAAATTTCATCAAAATCCGTTCAGCCGTTTTAGATGTATAGATAGATAGTTTTTATTGAAAGTACCTTTCAGGCTTCACTTCCATTATTTTTTTCAAATTTTTTGGACCTACGGTTCTAAAGTAAGTTGGGGGGGGGTTTCAAGATGAAACTATCCTTTGTCCTTTCTCGAGACCCATACTATCTCTATACCAATTTTCATCTAAATCTGTTCAGCGGTAAAAAAATCCTCATACTAACTTCCAACCCCCTTTTCACCCCCACAAGGGTTTGAAAACTATCCTATGACGTTTCTCGAGACTCAAATTAACTCCATACTCATTTCTATCTAAATCGTTTCAGCGGTTAAAAATTCTCCATACAAACTTTCAACCCCATTTTCACCCCCCACCAGGGTTGATTTTCGGGATTAAAACTATATATTATCCTTTTCCGGGACTCAAACTATCTCTATACAAAATTTCATGTAAATCCGTTCAGCCGTTTTCACGTGATGCGCGGTCAAATAAACAGACAAACAGATAAACAGACAAAAATTCTAAAAATTGTTGGAACGTGTTCTGTTATCGATTCTAAGTATCCCCAGCCAACTTTTTTTCGATGATCTTCCATGTACAGACTTTCGACCCTCTTCAGCTTTATTATATGTATAGATAGATAAATACACTACCTAACTCTATATCTAACATATACTACTTACCCACCTAACCTTTATACTTTATACCTTAATAACAACTGTTAAATGTAATAAAATAAACATATTTGTAAATTTTTGTAGAGCAATTATAAAGAGCTATAGTACGGCTCTTCCCAGGTGAATTTTTCGCTTCGAGCCTTAATATTTCAAACAAAGGCCATTGTCTCTATTATCGCAAAGCCGCTAGCTACCTAGTTAGCACGTGCCAGTACAACATTCATATTGAAAAACAACCGGTATCGTCATAGTATTAAGGTTCAAATTTAATGTCACTGATATTCTAGATATTACGTTTTGGTAGTGTAGGACGATAGACCACCCCGAAGCGATACGGCACTCATATTATTTTGATACTTAGTGTGGTGTTAAAAATGAAACACGATTATTTATGATAAAGCGTGGTATATTTGTTATATAACAAAATCTAAGGTAACAATGTAAATTTAAGATTAAAAAGTTTAACATTGGTATAATCAACATTTTTCCGTGTAGGTATATAAACAGTTATACGTACTACTAGATAAAATCGTGTGATAAAAAATCGGATATAATCAATCAAGGTCGCAAATCCTTATCAGTGTTTTTATTGTCACTATGCGTCGGCATCACATCAGAGGTGCTAATTTCACAGTATCGTTATTTTAAAGATAAGAAGAAATAACAATGCTCGCAGCTGCATCTTTGTAAATGATTACATTTACCACCGCAAGCTAATAATTTGAATAAAACAATACAATAAATAACCACGTTTCATTTTTAACACCACACTAAGTATCAAAATAATATGAGTGCCGTATCGCTTCGGGGCGGTCTATCGTCCTACACTATCAAAACGTAATATCTAGAATATCAGTGACATTAAATTTGAACCTTAATACTATGACGATACCTGTTGTTTTTCAATATGAATGTTGTACTGGCACGTGCTAACTAGGTAGCTAGCGGCTTTGCGATAATAGAGACAATGGCCTTTGTTTGAAAGATTAAGGCTCGAAGCGAAAAATTCACCTGGAAAGAGCCGTACTATAATAAGACTTCTATATTTTAATTCTTCGCAGCATTAAAATAACTTTCTACATAACACAAAACTAACCGACATCTGTTAGCAAAAACAAATCAATACTGCGGCCGACTCACGGGCCACACATCCGCATCCGGGCGCCATTTTTCCCAGATTTGGGCGGGAAATCGTATCGCGGCGGATGTAGTGATGTGCTTTCGGGAATTTTGATACTGGTAGGAATGTTCCGGCTACCTGCCCGCGAATCCTTACGCAAGGGAATGGTCGATTATTTTTTAGTTAAACCTTTAAGATATAAATAATTATCTCGTGCAAAGAGCTAGTTTACCTTAAGAATAGTTTTATATATTTTTTTACTTATTCTATTCTCGACGGTTGAGATCGTGGCGTACGCTGTCTAAGCGTGAATAGAACTCTCGCGTTACCTTAGAACAATTTAAACTAAGTTTTCTCATTTATTTAAAATATTTGGAAAGAAAAAAAAGCGGCGTCTCCTTTGTTGGCTGTCTAAACCAGTGTCACGCAAAAATAGACATAGATGGCGACACGATTATTACGAGTACGAGTGACTACTTATATGAAGCGGTTATATACGTGGTCTATATCGTACTAAAGTTTCTATTGTTTTGAAATATATACGTAGGTAACGTAGGTATATATATATATATATATACCTACGTTAATATATATATATATATATATACGTATTTTTTCACGAAGCATGTTGTGGATACTAATTTTGGCTATAGTAACTATGACGAAACCTGAGCTGTGGATATGATATGAGGTGTATGACAATTTTTACTTTGATTTAATAAAATAACATTACGTAGGTATAAAGAAGTAGCGCTTTAAAACTACTCACACCGGACTCGTTATGGTGTCTGAGGCAGAAGTACGCGAAAAGGAATCTCTTTATTGCCCTCTCTACAAAAATCTTTTCGATTTTTTTTGGGGACGGGAATGCATGGCACAACACTAGGCGGATGTGGCCGCAGTTCCGGCAAGCACTTCCGCTCGTTCCGGTATTATAACGGGGTGGCTAAAAAGCTAAATGATCATCATGATAGCTCACGCAGATTAGCTTGGTTTTTTTAGTAAAATATATTTTAAAGAGGGAAAGAAAGTAGTAAAAAAGTCATAATTAGTTACGATATTCCCTAATATATGTGGACTTAAAGGGTGCAAACTAAATGGACGCCCGAACAAGGAATAAAATGCAAACGTATGCGAATACTTGAATATATATATGTGTATGATAACAATATATAAAACTTTGCTTTAGAATTTTTTTAGTTGTAGTTACGCTACTTAATATAGCAAGCCAACCGTTTAGAATTTTGCTAATTTAAACCACCCGTGGGTCCACTGATTTATACCTACTGACTGCAGTGGGGCACCGACCCGAAGTCAGGGGGGTGTCACTAGGCAGTTTAGGTATATTTGGCCGGCGCGCCTCCCGGGCAGGCGTATGGCAGTGGGCTGCCGCTCGGCTCGCACGATAGTCCTGTCACGTGGCGCTCGCGCAAAATTGAAAATACACAATGGCTTCGAAACTTAACACATTCATTGCCACCCAGCCAAACAAGACATCCGCGCCAGGCCACAAAAATTTCGTCATATAAAGCTGTAGTACCACGATCCCGACTATCGGGTCGTCCGGCCTGGGAACGAAATCATCAAATACCCGATAGTCGGGTTTTCGGCACTGAATGTGCTAAACCTCGATTATAATTCGTATAAAAGATATAATATTGGTAGCCTATAAACATTATAAGGAACTGACCGATATATTTTCAAAGGAATACGGCTGTGGCATACATACTTCCGTGAAAATCAGTTATACTATCTCCGGATAAAAAAAATATGTTTACAGAGTCAATGTTTGTAATTCCTACATATTTATCTTATTAATAAATCAGTATAGGTATAGGTACAAAAACTTGTCAAGTGACAACCCCGACAGCTCGGTCATAAAACTGCGGCGCGCAAAGAAGATTCACGGTTCGTGCGCGGTTATAAGTTCCAATTTTGCTTGCAGGCGGCGAGTATAGGTATAATTTTATACCTAAATCTGACTTTTGTGAAGGAGTGAATTTTCTGTACGGTAGTACTATTAGTTATTCTGTGCCGAAGTGGATCTTGGCCTCCGACACTAAATATTGCCAGGCTTCTCTCTTCACAGCCGTCTCTGTCCAGTCGACGGCGCACAGCACGGTGAGGTCCTTCAGCACCTCGCCTTTCCAGCTGTACGTAGGACGCCCAGACGGTCTTTGACTTCCACTGCTTTGTTATAGCTCTTGAAAATTAATTCGATAATAATTCATAATTTCTTATGACGAGTCTTGTCCTGCATCCCGTCGGGGACGGTCGCTTGCCTGCGAAAGCTATTGAGCTCCTCAATTCCCGCCTAAAAAACAATAGCGACCCGTCGTCGCACCAGATGTGCTAACTTTCGAGCCACAACGACAGTACCGCGCTACTTTACTACAATAACAGCCAGTTACCTTTACCTGAAGTGCGAATATTTACGTGAATAGTTTATATCCACATATCTACGCGCGTTCATATAAATTTAACCAGTACCAGTGAGTGAAACCTAGTGTGGTCGGTCGGCGCGCACACCAACATACCAACGTCACAGACCCAACGCAGAGGCAGTGTACCGCCTGCGGATATCGCCCTCCTCCACGTTACGGCAGTCTCGGGTGAGCCCTTTCCATACTATAGGTACCAGTCGAACCAGAACTGTAACGATCGAGAACTTCCGTCAACCCCAACCTTACCTTAGGCCACGGTTAACCTCGGTAACGTCATCGGCTGCCCCTACACAAGCCTTGACTTTCCTGGAGGTAAATATTCTTTTGTAAATAAGCTACACCCCTGGCTAGTTAACACTTATATGTACGCGCCTAATTCAACGCCGCATTTTATGACCTATATGTACTTTTGCAATAGGGCAGGTGCGTCCATACCATATACTAGTTATGTGCACGCCGTGCACCAGTGAGTGATATTAAGTGCCTGAGGTCCGTGTCCACACCAACCGGGCTGAATTGCGTGCTGCTGCACCGCAGCCTACCAGCATCCAATTGCTGTGACGCGGAGACAATTAAATATCTCCACCTACCTTAGTGGAAAACTCGTTGAACCCGCTTCTTTTCTGGCCTCAAGACTTCTTATGCATCGCGCTAAAAGGCCAAGCAAAGCAAGGGCATTTAGTTAACTATTCGTCAGCCCTATGCAGTTGCAAAGCTACGATCCTCTGGCGTATCTATTATTTCTGTCTCCGTACCCCGCGCGTCCCTTATAATCGGGTCTGGACATCGTCAACTTGATCAATTTACAATCACACTAACCCCCATACACTATAACATACACTGCTCACGCGGAATAACCGATTCTTGGAACGTAAACCTTATACGCGGGCTCAGGCTAGTCCTTTCCTTTCCCTTTGGCACATTAAAAACAACACAAACTCGCCATCACCATCTCCAAAAGACCGGCTCCATACAAATTACAGCAAATAAAATTAAATAATTAAATTAACAAGTAAATACCTTGGGGTGTGCTTGGGCACATTAGGTATAAAACAAATAGCAGTTACTGAGATCCGTAGCTATTTATTTAAGTATACCTACTTTAATAAAGGGCCTACAGGTAGCCTCTTCAATATCAGATAAGCATACCGAGCCTCCATACTTCTATATTCAATCAAAAATAAACAATAGTTAGCTATCAGACATAGTAATTTAAAAAAAAAAGTGAGTGGTAACCATACTCGACTCCTGGTTCCGATTCTATAGACACTTCACAAAAACCCCAAGCGGAGAATAATTTTCATTCATTAATCAAACCCCAAAAACACCAGAATACCCAATTACGTCAAATATTAATAAAGTAGCTTTACTAGGCCTAAATACTATAACTACTTACTCATTTTAAAAAAAGAACAAGACCGGTAAATGGAGAGAGTCGATTAGTAATAATTAATTAACCGACAATTTTAGGACTAATCAGTTTAAGGCCATAAAAGGGGCCGATCAACGAAAACCGTGCCTACGGCTACACCAAAGTCATCATTAGCAAACTATTTAACTTAACACAGTATATGTTCCTCATATTTACCGGCTGGGGGCGAGTACAATAGTCACGGGGACTCTTACGCCCTTCTGCTAGTCAAAATCCTTGATTTAATCAAACTGAAATAACCACGCGAAAGTAAGCCAGCCGCCAACATCTGGCGGTCAGCCCGCCTGGGAATCCGGATAGCAGAAACAGCACAATAAATAATCATTGTATAATTTTTACCAAGAGAATAACACTATAAACATTTATTTACCATCTGTGAGCTTTAAAAAAAACAAAGGGACAAAGATTGACGAACGGGACCATTGACGCAAAGGAGGCCGCTTTCTCACGAAATAACACAGCCTAAGCCGTTAGGCATAACTGCCTACTGTCGTTGCGTTTGTAGATAGTAACATCAAATATCTGCCGACACAACCCTTATTCACCGTTCCAAGACAAAGACTCTAAGACCATAAAGCTGTAGTAAAAAAAAAAGAAAGTTTACAAGATACATTGCAGGCTATAATTGACGACGCAACTTAGGGACTGCGACCGCACATGGCTAGCCAGTAAATTGTTTAGAAATTGTCTTCCCATTGTTGTAGCAGCCTTTACTCCCGTTCTGTATTTCCCCAGCAAGGCCACGTGCCAAACGTTTTTTCTTTCCCTTCTGTAAGCTTAGGCAGCAGGCCAGAGACCCTTAGATAATTTACAACAACAAGAAAAAGTTTATTACCTCAGGTCGTCACACACAAAAAAAAAAAAAAAAAAATCAGCTCCTTTGTTTTCGTGCTTTTTCGTTTTTTCCCACCGTAGGGACAGCCGACCACCAAATCAATAGGCCGTTGCGTAAACTTTATAAATACTTAACATACCGCTATAATGGATATCGTACCTATCCTAAAGGACGGGAATTGCTTATACAGGTCAATAGCGGATCAACTCAACAAGGTTCTGGCATCTTCCCCAGATCAGTACGACCACAGAATTGTCAGAAACGAGCTGGCAAGTTATGTCGAGGCCAATCGTAATGACGCCAGAATAAAACAAGCCCTATTAAACAGCGTACTCGAAACACTCAACTATGAGAGTAACGACAGGATCAGCTTGCTACAACCAAGTGAGGACCAAATAGACGCCTACATCAGCAACCAATTCACAGAGGGCTTTTGGGGAGGCGAAGACATTATTATTGCCGCATCGGAATTCTTTGTCGTTGACGTTTACGTCCACGGAGCGTATAATCAACCTTTAGTCTATAAAGCACCGTCGGAATCCTTCGCCCCAGCCAGACCTATACACCTACACTTTCAAAATCATCACTACGAAAGCGTAATAATCCACGACATCAGCGCCCATCTGACACCTACAGATAGCCGATCGGCTAGCGGGTCCTCCTGTATGAATAACACGGAAGCCGACCTCAGCTTTCAAACAACGCCCAGCATTAATAATTCTATGGGGCCCCAGATAACGGACGCCACTGGCCAAAGACTGATTAGGCAAACGCCAGACAAAACCGAACCGTCACCCATCGCCAGCAAAAATCTAGGCATAGCAACATGGAACGTTAGGGGCTGCGCCAAGCCGTATGATAAAGTAAATATCGATCAAGAGCTCTCAGAGCGCCAGATTACGATCGCAGGCCTCCAGGAAACCCATCTGGCAAGGGGATCATTCTCGTCAAAGAACTATGACTGGTTTTTAAGCGGCAGCAAATGCGCGCGAGAAACGAGAGGCGTCGCCATACTCATTAACAAAGCGGCGAGGTACGAAATAATTAACACATATAATAAATATAACAACGTACTTGGCATACACATTAAAATTCAGCTCGGGGATCAAAAGGAGCAGGAGATACTTTTGATTAACACTCACGTACCGTCCGGCTCTACGACATGTTTAGGGATAATAGGGACGATACTAAGACGCGTAACAAAGAAAGTGACTCCTATTCTATTAGGAGACTTTAATGCACGCATTGGTAAAAACGACGTCACTCAAAAATCACCCCAATCAATAAAAAAAACCTAATACACGAAATCTCTAACTTTAACGGGACACTCTTAATAAACTTCATAGAGCAACACAACCTAGTAATAAAAAGCTCGTGGGGTCGCTCATCTAGCAAGGTAACGTGGAGCGTAAGAACAAAAGTCTCACAAATAGATCACATTATATGTAGCCGATCCAGCCCCATCACATTTTCGTTCATTCAAGGTAACTGGTCAAAAAAGGTTAAATCAGATCACAAGATTATCTGGGGATCCATGAGAATCCAAAGCCCCGCGAAGCTGAAAACCCCAAAAGGTAACTCCCAAAACAATGTCTCGCAATTGACAAACAACCTCACCACTCGATTTAACCACAAGGACGTGAATTACGAGGCCCTACAACACGCAATACACGTAACACAATTTCAAAAAGAAGTCAATAAAAATCTTCTATACTGCTTAGACTCAATCGCACGTGATAGCAAGAAAACTAATAAGAACCCCACGTGGGACGATCTCAATAAGATCCTAATCAGATCAACGAAAGTCATCCCGCAAGATTCAAGAATAAGATCAGAAGCAAGTAAAATTGCCCAAGAACAATTACAGAGGGCACTCTTTCTCAAAAACAAGTTTCCTGATGTACCCATATATGCCAGCAAACTTAGAGCCGCTCGAAAACTCTTTCGCATAACTGAGGAACAAGACGATGATGAAGAATGCACTCGCTTCTTCAGTTGGTTGAGCGAAGCCCACCGATCAGTGCGCATGAAAATAACATACAAATACCTGCAGAAACACAGATCAAAAATGACCCGGTCGCAACATAAATACTACATTCCTATGGCTCAGTGGACCGCTGATTTGAAAAAATGTGCGGGACCGGCCGTGGCAGCTATTGAATGCCAGCATGACGTGTTGCCGGACTCGGACGGCCCCGACTCTGAAACCATAACCCGCATAATTAGCCGTATGAGAAATGGGACCGTACCTGGTACAGACCAAATAGCACCGGAACTCTACAAAGCGGCCCCTCCCGAATTTATCGCGCATGTAACTAACATCATGAAGGAAGCCTGGGCCACCAACAAGGTACCGGCCGAATGGGCGCAAACAAAACAGGTCCCTATTCCAAAAAAAGCATATCCTAAGAGTATAGGTGACTTTAGGAAAATCTCCATATGTAACGTAGGCTATAGAATATATGCAAACTTCCTATTAGAAAAATTAGATGCCGCCACTAAACCACTTGGTAATTACCAGGCAGCCTTTTTAGCCAATAGATCTACCGATGACCATATTTTTACACTGCGCCGGGTCCTAGACAAAAACTGGAGGGAAGGTAACCGGCTGTTTATCGCGGCCCTCGACATAGAGAAGGCGTTCGACAACGTTGATCTAAACGCCCTTAGAGACATAATATATTCTCGTACGAATGCCCCGTTAACTAATAGAATAGTAGAAGCCTGCATGAATGAGAAAACATTCATATCCTGGTGCGGTCAAAGCTCGGAAACGGTCCAAAAAGGAAAGGGAGTGAAACAGGGATGTCCGTTGTCTCCCCGGCTGTTCACAATTCTAATGGACGATGTACTACGTACACTAGAGGAAGAAGATGAAGTAGTCAAACTAGATCAGGATAACGGAATCCAGCTGCCTCTGATACTGTCCTTTGCGGACGATTTAATTGTATTAGGGCCATGTATAAACGTAATCGACCGTATAGTAACAAAGCTTAGATTTCTTTTAAACACTGTAGGACTCACAATAAACGCGACTAAGACCAAACTCATAATAAGGAACCCAATAGGAGACATCGAAGAAGGCCAACAGACTCTACATCTAGGCGGCGCACCTATACAACCAATAAAAGATATAAAATATCTAGGTACGTTTATCACTTCAGCACACGATAGGCGCGCTACGGTAAAGTCCCGTTGCGACCAAGCCGTAAGAAATTCTAAGATACTTGTTAGATTTATACAGGACAAGAAAATAGATTGGAAAATAGCAAGGCTAATGTATAAAATGGTCATCTCCCCCGCCATGTCATACGGGCTAAACGTAGCTGCCCTGACTAAAGCCAACAGGTCCCGCCTCAGACGCTATGAGAGACACATCCTCAAGGAAATGCTTTTAGCAGCCAGGGATCCCCCTAAACAAAAGATCAGCCAAACTTTAGAGGGGAAAACTATAACAAAAATCATCAAAGTCCGTCGGCTCTCATATTATGGCCATGTGCTCAGACGGGCCAAGCCTCACCTACTTCACGCTGCCCTGAACTACAGAGAGTGCGGGAAAAAAGAAGGACGTCCTATATATACGTGGGTAAACTCACTCAATCACGATATTAGAAACTACACCAACAGATCCCGCTCCTCCTGGGAACGCCTATCCGCAAACAGAGGTCGCCTAAAGAAAGAAGCAGAAAAAATATATAAACAGCCGGAAACAGACACCGAATCCGAACCAGAGGAAAAAGACTACGTCACGCAAACTAGAACGGAGAACGTCATAAGAAGAGGGCTTTAAACACCAGAGCAATATACGAGGAATTTGCAAAGAACAATCCGGGGTGGGAAAAAAAAGGGGACCTGGGGAGGGGGGACTAAAGCAGTCACAAATTTATTATATATTACTCACCAATTATAGTATCTATCTACCCCACGCTGGCTTCACGATGCTTGTATTCGGGTCGGCTCCAATCTCCTGTCTCTCCTATTATCCCGACTGCAAACCTACACTCCAGACCTATCTACTCGGTATCCCGGTGTCTTGGGCAGGTTGTTGGTGCATGCGGCAGGGCGGCAGAAGTTGGTGCTTTACTGGCTGGGGCCTCCGAGTACCCGGTCCTATTTAGCATTTGTGGTTTAGTCGGGGTCGTATGATACTAACGCACTCGGCCGGCTCTCTATCGCTTATGCTGAACCAGGAGGGTAATCCGAGCTCCTAATGCCGTTTTGTCCTAACACCTCCTCCCTCTCGTAGTCTCCTCTTCCGAGTCCTTGCAGAAGTACTTCTGGCTGGGATTACCACTCGTATCGTATCGTATCGTATCGTAATAATTCATAATTTCTTATGACGCCACACGAATAATGATGTTAAAAAGTTAAAAACACACACAGATTACTTTCATTTAGTTTAGTTCCAAATCCAAATGTCTTTTACTTTAGAATCATTCAGAAGTGTACAGACTATAGAACGTGTTACACCCAAGACTAAAAACCTGAAAACTGTTAGTTCAGAATCAAGAGTGGAATCGATTGCAGTATATCTTAACATGGGTATATCTTTTCTTTAATTTTTAATGTTTTACGTGTTGAGTCTAAAAGTTTCGAATTTTATAGTTTACCATTCTATCGAGAGTTTAGGAGATAGAGGTTGAATATTTAATAATGGCTGGCAGCTTTGATAAAAATATTTTTTCGCTGTAAATAGTATCATATAGGTTGTCATTGTCAAAGTATGTGATCTTATGTCATGTCATACAAATTGACAAAGTAGGTTGATAGGTTGACACGACATGACAAATGTAGAGTTAACAATTGAATAGAATTTCAAGGAAAACTAAAGATACGAATATCTTTCGAAATAATTAACTGATTGAAAAATAAATACTCTAGATTAATTAGCAATAAGTAATAAAAATAATTTGAGGTGTCTGGGGTTTTTAGTGGCTCAAGTAACAGGTTGTATAAAAATATTTAATGAACTATGGCAGCGCCACCTGCGTGTTGGCTTGCGTTTATTCTCTTAACTAAAACGATAGTCGACAGGCGCCAAGAACGTTCCTAGTGAGCGTAAACAAGAGGTCTATTCGAAGATTCAAATTTTGTCGTTGGTTTGATTTTAAATTTGACACTGAACAGGAGTGGACATGTCAAGTGACGTTTGGCTTATTCTGATAATCATTTCCTTGGTGATTGATTATTTATTTTATGAGAAGTATACATCAAAAGAAGCATCACGTCAAAAGTTAGGGACATTGTTTGCCAAGATTACAATTTGTCTGATGGTTAATAATTAAAAACATAATTTTGATAACAAATCCGCAAATCTGTTGGGAAGTGCTAGTAGCCTGGCGGTAAGTCCGACTTGCAATCCGGTGGTCTTGGGTTCAATCCCCGGCTCGTACCACTCACTCACAGTTTCAAAACTTAAGTACGAAATATTATGTTTGAGGGGAAAAAAAACCCGAAAACCAATTTTTTTTTCAGATCCGGACTACTAGATAGACTAGATTTGGTCTAATTATATACAGAATCACGATTATCTTAGATCCAGATATTTAAAACATGTTTAAAAATTTCTATACACAATTTAAGTTTCCACGTTACGCTCACAACAATAAAATTCATATTAGAATGTGATAGCGCAATAATTGGAGCATTTGCCTTACAAAAGGTGGAGTAGAAAATGTTTTAATGGTTATTGGTAGGCTATAGGGTGGTTATTAAAATACTAGATTTGAGACCTTGAGGGGGGGGGGTGCGTGTTGGCCGCCATCTTGGTTTAAACGTGCCATAAGTCCGTTTTTGAACCTTGGCGCTTAAACGGTTATCAGTATGCCTAAAATGTATACGTAACGTATGAAGAACATAAAATTGTCTACAATATTTCCATACACAATACATCTGTAAGTCTTACAGATGTAAAGATACAGGGGGTGAAAAGAACCAGAAGTATAAAGACAATGAGTATGAGTAATTTTTTCCTTTCTCTAACTTTGTATCTTCTAAGACGTACAGAATAAATACAAATAAAAAAAAATAGTCTTTATAATTTTCGTAGACATTTTTGTCATAAAGAGAGCTGTTCAGGCATTATGTAAAAAATGCTAAAGCCTATACGATATTTTAATAATAAGTTGAGAGTTATATGAAGTTTAAAAAAAAAAAATTCAAGCACTTTCTTTAAAAAAAAAAATTTTTTCTATGAAAGCGTATATGTTTTTTGTCAAATATAAATTCATTATACCCGAATTGATCGATTGCTATACCTGACAACGCCTAGTAGTATTTTATGATGAGTAATAGAACATTGATTTTGTGTGTGAGACTTACTACTTTCACCCCCTCTATAAGCGCTCCAGGGGTGAATTCAACTTTTGAATATCTTTTAAAAGAATTATTAGAATATGACAAAACTGTGGTAGAGACTTCATTTCCGTATCTCGAAGCACAAAACTTTGAAGCTAATAACTAAAATTCTTATGATATAAGAAAATTTACACTTTTTCACCCCCAGTATCTTTATATCTGTAAGACTTACAGATGTATTGTGTATGAAAATATTGTAGACAATTTTATCTTCTTCATACGTTTCATAGAAATTTTAGGCATACTGATAACCGTTTAAGCGCCAAGGTTCAAAAACCGACTTTTGGCACCTTTAAACCAAGATGGCGGCCGCACCCTCCCCCCCTCAAGGTCTCAAATCTAGCATTTTAATTACCACCCTATAGCCTACCAATAACCATTAAAATATTTTCTACTCCACCTTTTGTAAGGCAATGTATGGAGATGATTCCCCAATGATTGGATTATGACTTAATGGAACGGAAATTTTTAGCACTTTTTTATATATTAGGAGAATAGAGAATGCTAATGGTTTTGAGTAGTATGAGCCCATAAAAGTTAAGACCTGGAAGAAACAGATTTACTTGTTGTTTTTCGGCAAAGGAAACCGGATCAGGGGGCCGATTTTTGACTAACGAGCGCTCGAATTCAAAAAAATTAAGCATAAAAATAATCGCACAGAAGAGTTTGTCGCCATTATTTTTGCATGAAATTAATAGTTTAAATAATCGTAATTTTAAATTTTTATCGCTGTTATTTTTAAAACATCACTTTATCATTTTATTCAGAGTTTAAAATGTTAGATTCGAGCGCTCGAATTTCAAAAATCACCCCCCTGAACCCAACAAGGCCTTGTTTCCGCTCTCGGTTAGTAGAATCTACGCCAATTCCGCAATCAGTAACGAAGGAATACGTAACAAATTTTTAAGTTCAGAATACAGCTTTTAAACAAAGGCAATAACAGTAACCATTAATAAGCAGTAGTATAACTAGTATATGCGAATGTACGGCAAGTTTAGAGCCAACTGCGCCCCATGGTGCAGTTAATTGTACTGCGTTTACATTGCAATTGAAGTTGGGGAGCGAATTAAGTATTATACCTAAGTGCAAAGTCCGTCTTTCATACATATATTTTATGCGCGCCTTGGGGCTATATGTCTGGGCGTTCCTATGATTAATCGTGACATTTTTTTTGAAAAAGTATCATTTGGCATTTATTAATAGGTAATAAAAGATTATTGAAATATACATCAAGAGGATTATTGATTAAAGGATTGTTGATAAGTACGACTGCAAGATCCAGTCGCATTGGATCGGGCAAATAATGGCATTTGCTAAATTTAGATCAAAATAGATGACGGCATACCTATGTTGGTCTAAATAAAGTAATATGTTGTAGATATTCAAATGTATTTGTATGTAGTGTAGTTAGTAATGTTAATATAGTTACTAAACCTAGTCGCTAAGGATTAGTTTTTTAAGTTAACTAACAACATGTATGAGTCACAGTTACTCGAAATAAATGCATTCATTCATTCATTATTCACGCTGTTTCATTTTATATAGCAAGCGTCGAAGGTCACGTGATGTTTAGGTACTGCTACTTTCGTGTAGGACGCGGAACGTAACAGCGTGAATCATCCTTAAAGTGTACGTGTTGTACGCGTCGGCTGCTAAATGGTCTAGACTCACAATTTTAGGCTGTGTCCAATGCTGGCGGACCTCGGCCTAGATTTTTGGCCGAGAATGCCGAGACCGAGACCGAGACCGAGACCGAGATCTCGGTCGGACCTTACTGGCGGTGAGCCGGCGACGCCGCCGTTTTCAGGTGATGTATAGTAATATAGTACCAAGATATCAAGGATAATGAGACAGAAGAGGTTTTAAAAAAAAGTCGAAGCCATACGAGTATCTTTTGTTTAATTTAAAGATGGTTTTTACGAGTAATGTCCGACGCACTTTATTATTGTACAAATTAATGGATCACTTCATCTCTAATATCTCTATTACCACTTCCACATCTTCAATGCTCTAATAGAAAACCACCATCAATCACATACTCCGAACCAGTAATACTAATTGCAGCATCACTAGCTAAAAACGTGATCAATTCAGCGACATCTTCCGACTTAGTCTCTCTCTTCAATGGCTCTTTTCCAGCCAAACTTGGTTGTGAACCAAGACCGGCATGTATCATTAGATTTGTCTTCACAGGGCCAGGAAGAACTGCATTAACTCGCACACCGTGAGACGACAACTCTAACGCAGCGGCCTTTGTTAAATGTAATACTCCAGCCTTAGATACAGAGTAAGAGAAATTCTCAGCACCAGCTTTTGCTCGTACACTGGAAACATTCACAATATTTCCTTTGCTTTCAATTAGAGCTTTGCTAGCAGCTTGCGTTAAAGCTACCATACTTCTCAAATTTACAGCAAGTACTTTATCAAATGTCTCCACAATGTTATCGTCAAATATACTCCCTGATGAATGTATACCAGCACAATTAACTAGTACATCTAATCTTCCGTATTCTTTAACAGTTACCTCAACAATCCTTTTCACATCTTCTTCATTAGACACATCAGCAACAATCTTAAGCACCTTGGTTCTACCGATGTTTTCACAGTTCTCTACTGATTTCTTTAAAATGTCCGTTCGGATGTCTACTAAGGCTAGTCTCGCGTGTTCTTTGGCGAATTTGGCCGCTGTAGCTTCACCAATACCGGAGCCAGCACCAGTTATTAGTACTACTTTATTTAGAAAAGGCATGTTATTCGCTCTACGTTTATCTAATGAATGCCGTACTACGTACGATAATTAGTTCTGTATCATTTTATAAGATTTTAATCTAACAATTGTCATTATCAAAGTTGATGATAAGATATAATTTTATACTAACCTTGATTACATTATGATTATTGCTTATTAATACTAGGTATACAAAAATGCTCTATTGCTAAGTATTCTTAATAGTACTTATAACTATTAAATTAATATCTGCTCTGCTAGCATGACTGTTGTAGTGCGTGGACTATGCATTCGCACGCGACGACTTTAGTCATGCTACGTGATCTGATAACGGATAAGCTATTGAGGAAGTAATTAACTCTGAAGACAGTTTCGAAGAGAGAAGTACTATACTCTGTATCTTTAGGTATTGAAATAAAAGTAAATAAGATATACCCTCAAATGGCTCCTTAAGCCAGTTGAGGGTAGATGAAAACATTACACGATCAAATAATATTGGTTAAAGCCAGGTCGTTAAGTGACAGATCCAGGCAGTTTTGTATTTGATTGGTTAACCAATAAAAGTTATAACTACCCTAAAATGTAAAAATTGTTTGTTTACTTTTATTTAGATACCTAAATACATAGAGTATAGTTTAGCATGATTTATTACAAAGAACAAGTATTTTTTCAAATATTATATTTCGAGTTAAGTTTTAATTTCTTACTGTACTTTTCTTTGTACAATCCTTAACTGCTCACCAAGATGAATGCAACGAGCCCAAATATGACGGGATAATGTTGAGTAGTTAAGGAGTTCCTATGGCCACCTTCCAGTTCCATCATCAGATCAGCTCCATGTAATAATAATATTGCATTGCCATCCGATTTACACACGCATGGAACATTTCAGTTCAATCAGAAAAATGGAGTTGGATTAAAGGAACCCGCAGCAAACATAGGGAAAAAGTGGTTTCAGTTAAATCTCACGAAAGTTTAGTACGATGTAGATTCAAGTCTCCTGATTATTTTTTTATAAAGGCACAACTGGCTCAGAAGTATACTTTCAGAAATAATCAAGTAAATATATTTGTTTCATACAAAACATATGTAACTTACTATTTTTTCGTAAATTCTTTCTCTTTGCTTTTGCATAATATAAATAACTAATAAAATGCGATTTTTACGTTACAGAAACGTTATTAAGATCATATTTAACGCCAGTAAGTGTCAGTGTGGGTCATTTCAAAGTTTCGATTTTAAGAAACACGTCATAGAAAAATAATAACATAATCTTGATTATTTCTGACAGTGTAGTTCTGAGGGAATTGCCCCCTTATAATAAGGAGACCTGAATCTACATCATACTAAAATTTCATGCGATTTGACTGAAACCACTTTTTCCCTATGTTTGCTGCGGGGTCCTTTAACTTTCAAGATTTGATTTTTTTTTTTTTTTTTTTTTTTTTTATACCACGACGGTGGCAAACAAGCATACGGCCCGCCTGATGGTAAGCAGCTACCGTAACCTATGGACGCCTGCTACTCCAAAGGAGTCACATGCGCGTTGCCGACCCTTTACAAAAAGGAGGATTCACTGTGTTGACGACTAAAGGAACAAGAAGGTCCCTCATCGTTAACACACTGGGTCCTCTTTGAGCTCTTTGGCAACCTTACTCACCAGCAGGAACACAACACTATGAGTAGGGTCTAGTGCTATTTGGCTGTGGTTTTCTGTAAGGTGGAGGTACTTCCCCAGTCGGGCTCTGCTCCAGATTTGAGCGATGACATTCGCTGAACGTGCCCTACCACACTTAGCGAGATGCCATTCGCAGTGCCCATACCTCTCTTTTTGGCGTAGTTTAAGGACATACCCAGGTCCGGACGTAGTTTAAGGACATACCCAGGTCCGGACGTAGTTTAAGGACATACCCCGGGTCCGAAATTGATTACAGATAAACAACCGGTCATGTGAACTAAAGTCTCAGGTCAATCGTAAAACTGAAAGTGTGTCTTTAACTTGTGAGATTTGATTATAATTACACACAAGCAACGGGGTAGGTGAAACTAAATACTTTTTTTTATACCACGACGGTGGCAAACAAGCATACAGCCCGCCTGATGGTAAGCAGCTACCGTAGCCTATGGACGCCTACAACTCCAGAGGTATCATATGCGCGTTGCCGACCCTTTACAAAAAGGAGGATGCACTTTGTTAACGACTAAAGGAACAAGATGGTACCTCGTCGTCAACACACTGGGTCCTCTTTAAGGTCTTTGGCAATCTTACTCACCAGCAGGAACACAACACTATGAGTAGGGTCTAGACCCTAGCAAACTTGGCTGTGGTTTTCTGTTAAGAACTTCCCCAGTCGGGTTTTGGACATAGTTTAAGGACATATCCGGGTCCGGACGTAGTAAGGACATACCTACTTTAAATATTGTAAAAATCATGTTCCTTTCGTAAAAGGCATTAAAAACTTAATCTACCCAGAAAACAAAACACCAGTATAAACTCTGAAAGTCGTTCCTAAGTTAATTCATCTCATTTCGCTAAAAGAGTTTAATGAGTTTTAAAAAGCATTACTTTTAACTTTTTTCTTGTCGTTATTTTAGCAAATTAAATAACTTGGGAATTGTGGTGCAAGTTAAGAAATAATGTCCAAAGGCAAATTGGAATTTTAGTCACCTTTTGCTTAGCTTACCACATGCGGGTTGCCAGCCCTAATATAAAAGAGGTTTCAATGGGTTGACGGTTGATGGCTAATGGCTTAGAGCATTCAACCCGGAGCAGCCGTCTGTCATTTTCTATACAAAAAAAATCTGCCGATTTTTGCGGGGAAGGGGAACGTAGCGTGAGTAACGTACAAATATCCACGTCAGATAAACGTCAGTCCATACAATAAATGACGTAATGTGAAGGCCTGTCAATGGCTACTCCGGTTGGTTCAATGCTCTAAGGCTAATGGAACAAGGGGGGACCCCCCCACATCGACACACTGCATCCTCTTTGAGCTCTCTGGCGACTTCACTCACCAGCAGGAACACAACACTATGAGTAGGGTCTAGTGCTATTTGGCTGTGGTTTTCTGTAAGGTACTTCCCCAGTCGGGCTCTGCTCCAGATTTGAGCGAAATGACATTCGCTGTGCTGTGCCCTACGGCACAAAGCGAGTTGACATTCGCAGTGCCCATACTTTTTTTTTAAATTTTATACCACGACGGTGGCAAACAAGCATACGGCCTGATGGTAAGCAGTTACCGTGGCCTATGGACGCCCGCAACCCCAGAGGATTCACATGCACGTTAAATACCTCTCTTAGACTCGTGAAGTGACAAAATAAGACATTGGCTGGCTCTCAAACTAGGTTTCCCTATGTCTCAAGAGCCAGAATTGAAAATAAAAATTAGTTTTCCTTTCATTTTAGTGTCAACTGTAAGAGTTTTTTTTTTCACTAATAAATTAAAATGAAATATGACATCTATTTGAGTCAAAGAGAAGTAAGTAAGCATTAAATTGCTTATCAACCGACTTCAAGATTTCGAAAGAGAAGGTTATTAATTCGTCGGGAACTTTGTTTGTTTATTTTTCTTTTTTTATTTATGTTCACCGATTATTCGAAGACGGATGGACCGATTTGGAAAATTATTTTTTTATTTGAAAGAGTATACTTCACAGTTGGTCCCATTGTAACCAGGTCAGGATCTGATGATGGGATCCTGGAGAAATCGAAGGAACTCTTCAACTATTATAGGCACACTTATAGTGATTTGAGTATTTTTTACAGCAGCTCGAGCATTTACTTTTGGAAAGGTGGATGCTAAGTGAAGACGGTTCTTTTTTCACATTGTGCACTGCGATCGTTCACGTTACCCCCACCATGCACTTCGCACATAGCGAATATTTACGCACGGATTTTTTCGCCAAATGTGTTTGGCAGACATGTCCGAAGGAAAAATCTGTCAATGTGTGATGGGAAATGGACACGGATGTGCAGACACAGGTTGAGTCAAAGGTCAGATCTAAACATACATTGACGGATTTGTCCTCCCGCCAGACAGATTCATCGGACAAAACCGTGCGTATATGGCTAGCTAATACCTATAAGTAATTATTATAATAATGTAGTAGCTGAAGTAGTAGTATTTCTAATTCAAGATAATAATCTGCTAGAGGAGCTACGCATAAAACTCCGGCTGTCGACGACGTGCCAGGAACACATACTCACATCGGACACCTCTCTCGGTGCTGCTCGTATAGCCTGGAGAGAATCATCATGACGGGAAAAGTTGAAGGCACAAGACTTAGAAGAAATTTGGGCAGTGTTAGTTGCAGTTTTAATTGCATGGGTGCAGTAATTTGGTAGTTTTTCAGGGGGAGGCCCCTGCAAGATGGTGTGCCCAAATTACTGCACCCATGCAAGTAAAACTGCAAGAAGCCAAGCGCTTAGCGAGGGATAGAAGCCTATGGATGAACCTGGTCTTCAACAGAAGGACATGATGTCACGATCTTCAGCTCTGAGACTAATGATGATGAAATGACAGTTCACGCCATACAAAGTGGTTTAGAACGTATGACAGCTATCAGATTACTGTCTTGAATTTTTATTTTTAATACTACTATACATATCTTGTTCGCTCGCGGCGGCGTTGGAGGGACGACATCGTGGCCGTGGCCGGCATCGCCTGGACGAGACTCGCCACTGATAGAGACGCGTGGCACATGATGTAGGAGGCCTATGTCCACAAATGGACATCCCAATAAATAAACAAAATAAATTACAAATGAATTAGAAAGACTACAATCTACATGCATGCAAAATATTTAAAATGAAATCAAATATTATGAAATGTAATATTTATTGGAATAAATGGCTAATGTTATTATTATACATATCTTGAAGGAAAATTTTGGTGAAGTGTAAATTAGGGACGCTTTGTATCCTAGTACATTTTTTTCTGACGATTCTGAAAGAGGTTACCGAAAGAGATACCTAAAATTTCTATGAAACCGAACAAAACTCGAACTTTCAACGATTTGCAAAACACCCACATGACTTTGGGAACTTTTATTTACCTACTTCATTTGACCCCGCCCGAAAGCACTTTAAAAACTTTTTTACTTTCAAAAGTAATTGTATATCAACCGTTAAGAATACAATCGTACATCCTTAAGAGATCCCATAGAAATATAATAAGAAATACTGAAACTTTCAACTACCGCCAAAAAAGTGCGTGGGTTTGTTGAAAGCGCAAAAAGTTTAAATGACTTGGTTCCGTTGGACACTGTGATGGATCGGCCGGGGCTTGGTATTTGATATGCCAAAATGAACAAACCGTTCAGTTTTAATTAACCGCACGTTTTTATGCATGATGTAACTAGTAGTGCGCCTTGAAGTGAGAACTCATTTAGAAAAAACCCTATCGCCATAATTTTATTGTAAACGAGTTGACCAGTTATAGAAAGACCCATATGACCGTTCCTGCTCATACTATAATAAGTAAAATATATTTACGTCAGCTACCTTTTAAGCAAAGTCCGTTAAAATTTGTTCAACTCTACTAAAGTTATTGCGGCAAAAATTAAATAAAAACTTCGAAATACAACTAAGAATCTACTTCGCTACGCTCGCTCGTTAGTTAATCCATAGTATTTGGGAGACTATCTTACACAGATCAACCTAGCTCCAAAATAAGCAAAATTGTAACAGTACAGTACTCACAAGGGTGGCTATGCGGTCTAGGCGCCAATATAAATACATAAGAAGAAGAAGAAGTACATAGATAGAAATGCGTCCTTGGGCCCAATTCGACAACCAAAAACTGATAGTAGCTAGTGAGATCACTTTGAGCAGTTTGACAAAAGTAAATGATCTCGCATGAATCCATGTGTTACAGTTTAGCATGTCGAATAAAGGTCCTTATATAACATAGATTCACTAGAAAATGTTTGTAATTGACACACGAATAGATGCCCTTTGGCACCTAGATTCGGCTCGAGATATCGCTTTTCCCAAGCTTTGCAGACACTTTTAGTTATTTATTTTTTACCGCTAAATTCGATTCGGTATGACAGAATGGACAGTTGGACTTACAGAAAATGTGTCCTTATGTAAGGATTTTTTTCGTATCAATTAGGATTCAATGCGCTCGTGATTCTAAGTAGATATCGACTAGCCTACATAGATTTTGTAAAATTTTGACTTATTTAATGGACTATTTTTAAGTAAGTAGTATTTTTATTTTACAGTGAATAGGCTGGTCTGGCAGTTGGGTGTCGATAGCTGTAGCACTTGTTGGGGCGAAATTAGATTCCAATAAAAAGAAAGGCCAAGTGAGAAAACAAGTGATTGAATGGTTCCGTGAATAAGACGAAGGTAACGCAAATTGGCTCAAAAAAGCCTCAGTGGCGAAGGTTCGGTCACTACGTTGAGCTTTTAAGGGATGAACAGCGTTCAATGAGGCCACTACCGTACATTTACATTGGTTAGTTGATCGCAGCAGACGGCAGTCAGTCGCCGCTATTGGACAAAGAGCTAGCTACGTCGGATATCACACTATAGTGCGAGCAACGAAACCGGTCTGGTTAGATTGCTATACTATTTGTGGTCACTAAGTGTTCGTTGTCATTGTTTTAGTGTGAGTGTCTAGAGAGTTTGGAATTTTAGGTTGTACAGATTTTATATATGTGCTACCTCGCCCCTTTTTTGCTTAGAAAGATAAGGCGAAGTCACCTCCTGGTCTATAACTTTATGAATTAGAAATAAATTATCATCATGTAGTGCAGTAAAACACTTCTATAATTGCATTAACACGTTTAATTTTGAAGATAAAGTAAATTATTTAAAATTAGCAACAATAGTCAGATTATTTAAAATTTAGCATTTCACGTAAAAATTACAATAACGGTATCTATATAAAGATATTTCACATTCAATAACTTCCTTAGTGGTCAGAATGTAATTAAATTACAATAATAAAAATATTTAAAATTAGCACTTCACTTAAAAATGAAGACAACTGTACCTATATAAGGATATTTCACATTCAATAGTTACCTTAGTGGTTAGAATGTAATTAAATTACAATAATCAGAATATTTAATATTAGCACTTCACTTAAAAATTAAGAAAACTGTACCTATATAAGGATATTTCACATTCAGTAGTCAGCAAAACTGGTAAGTAAAAATAAAGACTCGGCTCGTAATAATTTGGCTGCAGGAAAATAATGGGTTAATGAGGCGGGTGATATGGATGGTGACGGATGATTCGCTGGCTGAACGTAGCCTAAATTAAAGAGCCAGGTCTTTATACGCCCGTCAAACGAGGCAATTGGAATTTTGGGAAATTTAGCAAAACAACAAAAAAGACTATTATGGCACAAAAATACTGGATACAAAGAAAAGGAATCGGATTTATAACGTTTTTAAAAAAATGTAAATAATATTATATTCTCGAAAGCAGGATGGCTAAAGCTGTAGTTTTAAATTGAAAAGAGTTCGTGGGCAAGTGTCCGCTTTGATTTAGGCGGACCCAATAGCTCGCTGAACTCCTTTTCTCACTTGGAGAGCCCGCTGGATGCGGACTCTAATTCTCCGACGATGGTGAAGAATCCCGCGGAAAAACGCGGCAGTTGCAGACCGTCATGCCGGTCCGGCACCCACAAGTGCCTTCCGGAATCCTTCCGGCTCAGGCGGTTAAACTAGTTGCCTTTTTGCCCGGCAACGTATTTGGTTTTGTTTTTGCTCCAATAATGTATTAATAGCACTTGCTATATAATGTTTGAATGCAAAGATCTAGAGAAATAAATCGCACTTCACCACGATGCAACTAAGCAAATTATAGCAAAACCCCCAGACAAAACCAGAATATCTGTTTTTAGGGTTCCGTACCTCAAAAGGAAAAAACGGAACCCTTATAGGATCACTTTGTTGTCCGTCTGTCTGTCTGTCTGTCTGTCTGTCTGTCAAGACCATTTTGCTCAGGAACGCGTGGAGGTATCAAGCTGAAATTTATATCAAATACTCAAGCCTATTGTCCCTTAGAGCTGTGAAAAAATCAAACTTAAAAGCCAACGCAATCAAAAGATACAGTCGTTTATGCTGCAAATTTTAGTTTTTCGGCACTCGCAAAACCTACGGGGTACTTCCCGTGAACTCAGAAACTTGAAATTTGGCACGAAGCAACGTCATATAGCATAGACAATGGAAAAATTACAAAAAGTAGACATTTTTAATAAAATCATACAAAAAAACATTTTTTTTAATTTTAAACTTACATTTTTTTTCTCGTAATCGCGTGGAGATATTAAATTGAAATTCATGTCAAATACTCAAGGCTATAGGACCTTTCAGATGTAGCAAAACCAAACTTTTATGTCATAGCAATCAAAAGAAATTGCAATTTAAGTCGCATATTTTGAAACTGACTACTCGCAAGAATCTCAAAACCTACAGGGTACTTCCCGTAAACTCAGAAACTTGAAACTTGGCACGAAGAAACTTCATATAGTACAGACAAAGGAAAAATTACGAAAAGTAAACATTTTTAGTAAAATCATACAATAAATCTTTTTTTAAATTTTAAATTTACTACCTTTTTCCTCGTAAACGCGTAGAGGTATTAAATTGAAATTCATATCAAATACTCAGGTCTATAATACCTTTAAGTTGTAAAGGTTTGTACGGAACCCTCGGTGCGCGAGTCCGACTCGCACTTGGCCGGTTTTTTTTTCTTTAAAAATCTCCCCGTAGCTCTGACACACTCAATCAAAAATCAACTTTTTTCTTTTTGACAATCTGGAATACCTCAAAAATTCACATTCAAAATTAGCGCGAGTATTATCTCAATTTTATAACTGCCAGTCGTATTACAAAATGCGGACTGATATAAGCGCCATCTATCTGTAATGCCGTGAATCACAATGTACACATTTTTATATATCAGCAGCAACCTAGCCTTAGACTTTCCTTAGACACGGAAGTTGTGAAGAAAGTCGACAGATGTCGTACGGTAAACGTAGCGTCATGCTACAGTAGGTATATGAATTTCACTCTAAAAATAGAAAACACTGATCCCTAACCTGTGTGACGAGAAAATGAGTTTCTGCCGAAAAATATCTTTTTCTGTATCCGAAATCAGCCCCTGTTTATTTGCCTTTGCAGATTTGTTATTTGCCAACTTTCTGATTTGTGGCCATTCAATATTTAATAAGCTACACTTTTTGGAGATTAAAATTGTATTGATGTGCTAAAGACGTTATATTCTGCTGTCATAGGGCGGCTATCTTTATATATCTTTTTTTTGTATTAGGCTTAGCACCTGTAAAAATAGTTGTAAGTGTGGAAATAAAATAAAAATAAAATATATAAATAAATACATAATTATAGGACAATCTTACACAGATCAACCCAGTACAACCAGTAAGCTCATTAAGGCTTGTGTTATGGGTAGTTTACTAGGCCACAGGGCGGATACGTCATACCACAAAACTCGTTTGAGCGCCTTTGTGTGCACGGCACATCAGTCTATACATACTTCAATGTGCTGCTATATCTGGGAGTCTATTCGACATGGCATAACTGACAGTCGCATGCGAGACAACTATGATATCACACTTTTGTGACAGTTGATTCACCTAACCACCTACGTCAAAATCAACAGGTCTCGCTAGAGGAATTTCTCTATTGGCATGGGCGCCATCTTATTGTTTTGACGTTGACGTCAGTAAATTATGGGAATCCCACGTAAGGCATTTGTTTACCTCTAGTAGGTAAAGAGAGCCTTGAAGCATTTTATGAAAACTCATTTGAAAGCGACATCTCTGAATGTCTTCTGAAACTAAATACGTGTGTGAGTATGTGTGTAAATCATACGTGTATTTTCGTGCTACAATACTAGGCTAGAACTAGGGTAGTCTACATAGACGGCTTACAAGCAATTTTTTAGATTTGACGATGCATTTTTGGGTGTAGCAACTATGACGAAACCTGTGCTTTGGGTAAAAGATATGTGACAAATATTACATATTGAATAAAAATGACTGGTATGAATGATTTTAAGATTTCTTGTAACCAATAAATGTTTTTTGTCACAAGAAATAAAACAATACATTGACTTGTAAACCGACCACGTAGATCCAATATTATGTAGAATAGGTTTAGTGTAAATAAATTATAATATCAAGAATACAACCTTGATATCTATCTCACGTGTTTATATCGAGACCCGAAAAAGTGAAAGATTACAAAATTATAACTAGAGTATGGTTAAAAAGTGGTATCTTGAGCGTTGCGGGGGGCACTAGAAGCAAACAAACTGCTGCCGAGAGTATTACAACATTGTTCACCACGCCACGGCAAAAAAATACAAGCTTAGGTAAATACATAAAACAAAACAAATTAATTCTGCCAAATATTTATGGTTCAAAATCATCGTTCTATAACGTAAAGTAATACGAGTAACTGTTCTCCCTTGTGAAAAAAAAAACAATTTTACTGACGCTTTAAAAAAATCAAGATAGGCGGTGGTGCTGATGTGGTGAAAAAGCATTCATACACAAGAAAATAATTTTAATAAGAAAACCTAACTACTAATAATATAATTATTTAATTTTGCAATGTTTCTGTCTGTTTTAATACCTACTTATAGTGCTGCAGTCTTTGTTACGTCAACGTCTATGGAAAGTTTGAGGCATTTCAAAAACATCAGAAAATAAATTAAATTCGAGAAATAAATGAATCTTACACAAATCGAACTAGGCCCACAGTAAGCTCAATAAGGCTTGTGTTATGGGTACTAGACGATATATATACACGGTGTAACATGAGGAAACCGAATAATTTTAACAGCGTATTCCTGATCATAATTGGAGACTAAAATGTCGTATAAACTTTTCTGGATTTCGCCAAAAAAAAAAATTTTTTTTGCTCTTTTTTCGATTTTTTGAATGCTTTTGAACATAAAAACAAAAATATTATTAGTAAAACTGTCGATTATAATAAATTAGTACATTTTTTTCCGTAAAAAATAGCTTACGTAAAGTAGTCCTTGGCACTTTGATATTTGTCAATAAGAATGTCTAGACTAGACCCCATAAAAGGTGAAATCGCCATCGAAAAAGCGTTTTACACTGAGTCACATTAAAAAATGTTTTTTTATTTAAGTGGTAGTAACTCTGAAACTAGGCGAATTCCAGAAAAGTTTATACGACATTTTAGTCTCCAATTATGATCAGGAATACGCTGTTAAAATTATTCGGTTTTCTCATGTTACACCGTGTATATATTAGATAAATATGGATAAAAACTTAAATACATAGAAAACATCCATAACTCAGGAACAAATAAATATCTGTGATAAACACACAAACAAATTCCCTCACCAGGATTCGAACCCGGGACCTCCTGCTTCGTAGGCAGGGTCACTACCGACTGGGCTAGGAGGCCGTTATTTTTATCGGTAGCCTGGTAGTCAGTGTCTTAAAGGATTGTTTGACATTTGATACTTCACGCAGATAAACATAGTAGAAAAATGGAGCAACAGTATAGTAATTATCAAAACAAACTCTGGTAGCCTGGCGGCCAGACGCCCGACTTACGCTCTAAGGATCGCGGGTTCAAACTTGGCTCCTACTACTGCCTCCTAACTTAACTAAGGTTTTACACACTTCAAACAATTTTACACATATTCTTCATAGATTCTAATCTAATGTAAGACTCTTATATTACAAAGGTATTCCTAATCCTGAGAGTTGAGGATGTTATGGAAATATAAACATATCAGGTAAATAAATACAGTGCACAGTAGTACTAGTCATAATCCTCATGATTATAACTAATTGCCACTAACAAGACCCAAGTTTTGAATTACTATTTAGGAGACTCGGGATATGAAAACCAATGGGTCTTCACTTCAAAAAAGAAGTTGATGTTTACTGCAAGTAAATGTAATTGTGTATCTGGCTGACTTACGTGTAAGTTATATTCCAATATTATATCATATTATATTTCTTATGTAATGAATTGATATGGTTACACATGGCACTTTAAACTATACATACTTGTTTCTTTAAACATCGATTTTTTTTAAGGGTGTTCAGTTTTTCAGCTGCTTTCGCCACCGCATCTGTATGTTTATTGGATCCGGTGAGGTGAGAAGCCGCCAGTGTGTCTACGCATGTAGTATCCCACATGCACATGTACATGGGGAATGGCTATACAGCCGCATACAGTCAAGGCGTTGTAGGAGATTTATTGCCAGTGGCTTGCTTAATCTGAGGAAATCTACTCTAACATAGCATCCAAATTACACAAAATAATGCAGAGCACAGTGAATGCAGGGTACTGTAGAGATATTCCCAACAGCAGAGTGGAAGAACACCTACAACTCATCGCACTTTTTGATGTTTATCCATTCGCTCCTCGGCCAGATATCGACATTTCTTTTATGGCATGTTAATTGAACTTTAGGTTAAATAGGTAATGCCAATCATATTATATTTTAACAGTTATATATTTTTAATAAATACCTACAATTAATAATCATAAAAATTATAAATATTAATGTGCTCTCAGTGAAAATGTCTTAAAATCATATCAATTTTATAATTACTTCTAGAGGTATCTTACCTAGTTTGAATAGTCATCAACTTCGCGCAAAAGTTTCGTGGGGGCAATTACTAGAGGTCGCCTCCATCATTACTATCGGTAGCCTGGTAGTCAGTGCCTTAAAGGATTGTTTGACATCTGATACTTCACTACTTAAACATTATACAGGGTGGAATTTTGTAATGCCACCTGAAGGGAAAGTACTCTTAATACTGTAGATAGAAAATTTTACTCAAAGAAAACATTCCTTTATTTTTTAAAAGAAAGAAAACTGCATTCAAAGATTTTTAAAAATTCGCTTGTCGCACCCGGTAATCGAACCGACTAAAATCTTAAAAGTTGCACCCTGTACTTTTATTGCATCGATCGTTAGGGTCAATTATAAGGATGAAATCTCTCTAACAAACTTCATAAATTAAATGAAAGGAATATGAAATGATTTGTTTGTGACAGTCAAATGTGAATAACAGATGAAAATCTATTTTCAAATGTAACATTCCATACTTAAACTACGTCACACACGGAGTTATGTCGCATCTAAGAAAGGAGTCTGCATTACAAACACGTGCAAATTGCAATCGTCTTATCTAAAAAGTAATACGTCATTTTAATGGATAAATGACGTCAATGATAATTGTTAATTAATAACATAAGTAAACAGATGGATCTTTGAGTAAAAGTGCTTTAACTTGATCCATTGAATTAATAATTTAAGATTTCATTGTTTTCCTTTCATTTAATTTATAAAGTTTGTAAGATAGATTTCATCCTTATAATTGACCCTAACGATCGATGCAATAAAAGTACAGGATGCAACTTTTAGAGATTTTAGTCAGTTCGATTACCGAGTGCGGCAAGCGAATTTAAAAAAATCTTTGAATGCAGTTTTCTTTCTTTAAAAAAATAAAGGAATGTTTTCTTTGAGTAAAATTTTCTATCTACAATATTAAGAGTACTTCCCCTTCAGGTGGCATTACAAAATTCCAGCCTGTATATACTGGTGCCGGCTATACTGTAAATTTATCAAAAATCTAAAATTACCGGTCGGCTTCCATATAGCGTTGACAGCGTTGTAGAGCCCATCACGGAGATATTGAAAACATAAGTCTTAAAGGTTGTAAATGGGCGCTAGTATGTGTGGCGTCAAGTTGAAAATACAAAAAAATACGTTAATTTATCGTTACGCTTAAATTTTGACACACGGCGAAGCCCACTTACTTAACCACCCACAAAATCTACATACTTACCAAATTTAAGGCCATTACGGTGGGCGTATAAGGTTTTAAGACCAGTTGAAATCGCAATTTGTTGAGCCTTAATTTATTTTTGAGCTTACTGCTCGAAATTTTTACAGAAGCTATAAGACCCGTTTAGTAAGAAAATACCAAATTTAAGACCATACCGGTGGGCGCATAAGGATTTAAGACCATTTTAAGAAATAGTCGGCTTCATAACATCAACTGTAAGACACTCCTCCGTCTACAGCTCAGCCAGCCTCGTAGGTAAAGTCACTAAAATCTTACAGGACCCCCACCCCCAAACCATGGAACTGTGGGCTTAGAGGAGGCCAAAAAAGCTTGGTGAAGTGGTTGGCGGGTCAGGATGTTTTTACCCATCCAAATTGCCATTGGAGCTGGGACGACGTGTTGTGCCAAATTTCTTATGAGTCACTCACTCCTAAGCCGCAGCACTGGCTACCGGCTCACCCGTCACCAAACAGGAGGTTTGGTGACGGGAGGACAGCTTTTCCAGACACTGTCAGTAATAATGACATTATTTCTCTACTCATCTTGCTCATCCTTCATTCATATACATAGAAAAGGATGGGTACAGAAATATTGACATTATTACTGGATAGAAATAAGTCAAATAATAATAACATTAAATAATTAAAATACTTAAAAAAAAAGAAAAATATATATATAAATGTACAAAAATGTATAACATAAAAAAGTTAAAAACTAAAATAAAAACGTCTTCTAAGGCTTTTCCACAAAATATGCACTTAATGAATACACACAAATCATATGTAAGTTAACCAGTGAACGCACCGGGTAGTTCGGTTTAACTGGTCCCTATGCACAACATTACATTGTTGCATTGCGCTTGGTGTTACCGAGCGCCTTTGTTCTTAACTCGTCCACCAGTTTTTGCATTCTACCCTCTCCCATTTAGCTTTAAGATAAATATTGTTTTCTCAGTAAGTGATTTATGTAAATCTTTTTGAGAAATAAATGTCTTAAACCGTATAGTATCTGGACCTGCACCTGGCACCTGATTGATTGAGATCTGATTCCGGCTTTGAGTCCGTGTTTGTGCTCCACACAGGTGTTCTTGCGGTACTTAAGTAAATGCCACATGCGTGCCTGTGGGATGCTATATGCGTAGACACACTGGCGGCTTCTCACTTCACCGGAACCAATAAACAAGCAGGTGCGGTGGCGAAAGAAGCTGAAAAACTGAAGACCCATAAAACATTTTTATACCTTTCGTAGTCGAGACCCTTGGCGCGTGGGGACCCAGTGCTCAGTAACTTTTTAAAGAACGCAAAAAGAGGCTCGTCGAGTCAATTGGTGACCAAAGAGCTGGCAGCTTCCTCGCTCAACTCATAAGTTTTGCGATACAGCGGAGAAATGCTGCCACCATCCTCGTTTGTTAGTTTCTAACATGTCGATACATATAATATATCGGAACCTCGACCAAACAGATACCCATTGTAAATACCCCGTTTTAAATAGTTTTTGTAACTTCCATAAAAAAATTGCGTTCTACAACGTTAAAAAAAAATTGTTTTCTTTAGAACGTCATATAAATATTGAATACCTTTTTTTTTAAAAAATAAAAAAAATATAAGGATGACCATTTAAAGCATTCTTTTAGAAACATGAATGAATGAATGAAAGATTTATTCATGACAATTACAAAAAACATAATAAACAATAACATATACAACCCGAAACATTAATTGCCACGAAATCGTCGCAACTCAGCGTTAAATGCCGGCAGGGCCAGCGCTGGTCTTCCGTTGCAACCATTTGACGACACGGCGCATTGACGCCACGATCACATCCCCAAAGTAAGAATATCTTAATCAAAACAAGAGAAAAAAAAACAATAAAAAACAGGAAAAAAAACATATACCTGTTATACACTTTATAACGGCATGTTAAACTATAAGCCACTTAAACATGGATATCCAGTTATGCGTGTGCCAATTAAGTAAATTTTTGAAACTATTTAAAGTATTTTTTTCAAAACTGTCCCGCAAGGTAAACTTTTACGGTTTAAAATAAGGCGGTGAAGTGCCTAGTTTATGGTCAAAAAATTTGGAGTGTTTAGCTCAAAAATAATACAAATGCAAAAATTGCGATTAGATTCGAATCTTAAAATAGGCATGATGACACATATTGATTTATGCAATAAAATTTAGTTGATAGGATGCATACTAGCGCCCATTTAAGACCTAGTAAGACTTATTTTTTCATGATCTCGAAGATGGGCTCTATATCGCTATATGGAAGCCAACCGATAAGATTTTTGATAAATTTACAGTGGGGCGGGCTAACAAGGTGTAATCTGTGTTCGTATCACGGATTTATATGAAGTGGATCTTTTTCTTAAACCTTGTCCTTAACCAAGGATGTGCATTTCTGTCATTGAATTTGACAACGTGGGTTGGCTTAAAGTAATGAGAATTTTCATATTGGAGAATCGAAAAATAAAGTCAATAGCTACAGGTTAATAAGTTTTATTTCCATAAACTAGAACATATTCAACATTACAAACAAACATTAAAATATAGGAAAAGTCCCTCCATCTTCAATCTTTCGTAACTTGCTTCTGGCTGTTCCACTCACACCTTGGACATCATACAAATTGACTTTTTGAAATTTAATGTACTTATCCAAAATTGTATTTGATTGGTAAATTGGCTTCCTACGCATCACTACTTACCATTCTTTTGAAAATTGCCAAATAATCTCTGATTGTTCGACGTTTAGAGACGTCACCCTAGAATAAGAAAACTCTAAGTATGCCAAAAATAGTCAAAATTGTTTAAAAAGCAATCCCATACATTATGTATTAAAAGATGCCAACTCAGCAAAAGTCCCTAAAGCTCGACCAATCGAAGCTTCATGGGATATTTGTATTAGGTTAGTATAATGTTACGGGCAGGACGCCAGTTCTCCGAAACCATAAGAATTAAGGATAATATGGACAATTAAGAAATGTTGTCCAAGGTATGATGCGTATGGTCAGAAGCACGTTACAAAAGATCGAAGCTGGAGGGCCTTTTTCTATATAGTAGTGATTGTTTGTAATGTCTAATATGTTCTAGTTTCTCGTAAAAAAATCCATTAACCTGTAGCTATTGACTTTATTTTTAAATTTTTCAATATAAAAATTCTCATTACTTTAAGCCAACCCGTTAGTATCCGATACGTTTGCCTAAGTGAGAAAGAGAACTTGCCATGCGTGAAGAAGGGACAACATGATTCGTAACGTCAAAGAGGGACCTCTGTATAGTACTATTGTTTACTCGGTGCCCTAGCCACAGTTGAAAATTATTACCGAGTAAAAGAGTCGTTCATAGGCGACTAGCATAAAACCGGCCAAGTGCGTGTCGGACCACGCATAATAGACGGTTCCGTACCTTCAATGGAATAAGACCCAAACTAATATAGTCTAAACAATTTGAACTGAGCTCATCCACTTAGTGTCTTATCTTTTGTGTGTAAACCGCAGGCGCGCGTGCCACTATGGAAAAAATGGTTTGGCCACATGTTAGCGTTTACTGAATTTCTACTATATGGACCACGCAATAAGATTCAATATGAACTAATACGAAAAAAGCTCTATGTTCTATACGGTTGCATCCAGTACAAGCGATTCAAATGCTCTAGAACCAGCGTAATTCGACACCGAGATCCGAAACAAATGTGCATAATTGGAGATCGCGCTTGCACTGGTATTCCGAGCGCACGGCTAGTTAGCGATTAGGAGGCAATTGTAATTTTCGCGAAAGGGCAGGTAAAACAGGGTTGGATTCTGATTAAAACATTTGGGTGGATGTACGATTTACAAATATTTAATATATGAAATACATATATAATAGATTTTAATAAATATTGGGTATGTTAAAATTATAATGAGGCATATAAATACTTAACTATTTTAAAATTGCTTTCTTAATTTTACAGCTTAGACTTACTTTTACCTATAGCAAATTATGTACTGAGAATAACTCAATTCAAATATAAATAATATGAATTTCTAAAGCCTATTATAGTATAGAAGACGATTATTTTATTATAGTATAGTATAGAAGATTTATTAAAAAATAATGATTTAAATTTTCCTTCTGACATTTGCATTTTATTCTAGAAACATTCTAAACTAGTATTTTATTATACATTTTTTTATCTTTTAAGTTTTGTCGATTTTATTGTGAAATTATTATGATACATTTTGACCCGTATTTTTTTTTGTATAATTGCATCAATATATTTCTATTAATTATACAATAGCTTAAGATAATAATCGTTACTGACGATTCGAAAGTGCTTGTTGCTATGCCTACTTGAATAAATACATTTTTGACTTTGACTTTGAGTATTTAAAGGACTGATTATAATTGTAACATACTCAGCCTATATTTATTAAAATCTGTTATTTATTTATTTTCTTTTAAAACGTTTGTAAATCTGATAAGAAATGTAATAAACATGACAAACCCTCATTCGAGGAATAGTTGTAGGCACGTTAATTAATCTAGAAAAAAAAATGAAATTAATATGATGAAAAGATTAATATTATTATTTTTGTACTGTAAATATATATATTTTTATATTTTTCTACAACACATTCGAATTATGATAACAAGCAGAACTATAATGTAGATTCATATTATTTATATTTGAATTGAGTTATTCTCAGTACATAATTTGCTATAGGTAAAAGTAAGTCTAAGCTGTAAAATTAAGAAAGCAATTTTAAAATAGTTGATTATTTACATGTCTGATAATAATTTTAACATACCCAATATTTATTAAAATCTATTATATATGTACATATATTTCATATATTAGATATTTGTAAATCGTACATCCACCTAAATGATTTAATCAGAATCCAACCCTGTTTTACCTGCCCGTTCGGGAAAATTACAATTGCTTCCTAATCGCTAACTAGCCGTGCGCTCGGAATACCAGTGCAAGCGCGATCTCCAATTACGCACTTTTGTTTCGGATCTCGGTGTCGAGTTACGCTGGTTCTAGAGCATTTGAATCGCTTGTACTGGGTGCAATCGTATAGAACTTAGAGGTTTTTTCGTATTAGTTGATATTGAATCTTATTCCGTGGTCCATATAGCAGATATTCAATAAACGCTAACAGGTAGCCAAACCCTTTTTTTCATAGTGGCACGTGCGCCTGCGGTTTACACACAAAAGATAAGACACTAAGTGGATGAGCTCAGTTCAAATTGTTTAGACTATACCAGATGTTATTTTTAAACACCTATCGATTGATGTGCAACATGTTGATATTAGGGGAAAAATTGTTTTTTGTAATTTAGTTACATGGAGCGCCTCCTATAAAAATATTTTCTCCTTCAATTTAACTACATATAGTCTGGCCAGCCAACGAACGCAGTAGCAATGTACAGCGACCAAAAGTATGACAACACTAAGAATCAGTGAAAAAAGCAGCAATGATCATCAAATTCTATGTTTTTAATTTTAGTTGGTATTTCCACCCCTTTCATTACGTGACATTCACGGTGTGTAAAAAGGAGACGGATATATTTCGTCTGATCTGTCATCAACTGTAACAAATAATCTGGTTGAGGCAATTGACATATGCCATAAAAACGAATTTAAATTCAATGTAGAACGTTGCAGGAGTTCTATCTCACTCGCGCTTAAGACGAGAGAGTGAAATGCACTAGAAACAAATTCAATGTAAAAGAAATGTGAATTGAAATGTTCGTCACCAACACGGTGTCTAATCACAAAGGGATGGCACATGTACGTATTTTGAATTTGCCGCGCTTTTCTACTGAAAAAATGGTTTGCCAGACTATAATTAAATAGCGGCATGAAAAATACACCTTATGTCTAAATTTTATTTTATTCGTCTTATAGTTTCCGAGTAAAATGGCTGTGACATACGGACAGACGGACTGACGGACAGACAGACGGACATGACGAAACTATAAGGGTACCGTTTATGCCATTTTGGCTACGGAACCCTTAAAAGTACTAAAAACGGTCCGATAGAGAGCATAATAGTGGGGGGCGGTGCCTCACTCGCACTCGTTACAAAATTGTCACATTTAACACATATTCACATTTTGATTGTCTGATGACGTCATTACCTCCTTAGTCAAAACGAGACACTCCCTTAGATAAGCTTCTCTGTCGGCCTCACTTTGTGACCGAAGAATGAGATCCACTTCATATACATCCATGGTTCGATACCTACGTATACCTACTAAAAAAAAAACACCAAACTCTCTGCCATGGGATTCCCAATGTCCTGTCAACATATCTAAAATCGTGGCCATAGCCATAGACAAAACGCTCTAGCGAGACCTACTGACAGCTTGACAGTTAGGTGTATCACTCTATCACCTAGTGAGACAAGTGTGAGAGCAACGTCTCGCAGTTTGGCATCTCGAATCGGGGCCCTGTAGTTCAATACCTACCCAAGAAAACGTCAAGACGAATTTAACTCCTTTACACCAATAACCTAAAGCAAGCTGTACGGGCTTAGGCATAGCTCACATACGGACTTAGGTGACCTAGCCTGAGCTAACAGTGCTAGCTTTAGCTGCTCCTAAATTTCTACAATAGCTTACCCGGCACTTACCCGCAGACTCGCTTTACAATGAGACCGGTAATTGTTGGGTTTAACTTGATGAGTTTTTATTTTGTTTTAAGTTGTTTTTTTAACAGTTGACGACAGTAGTCAGTTGACGACAGTAGTCAGTTGACGACAGTAGTCTTTCTAATTGAGTACCAGTAATCTGACAGATCTTGCCATACAAAATGGTTTACAATGTATGGTCTCATTTTACCACATACAATGCCGCCTTTACAAAAGCAAATGCTCGAGCTGCTGTAAAAATTAGTCAAATCACTATAGGTGTGCCTATTAGTTAAAGATTTTTCCAGGATCCCATCATCAGATCCTGACATGATGATACTGGGACCTACTGTGAAGTACAACAAAAAAGTAAAAAAAAAAAAAATTCCAAACCGCCATTTGTACTTTTTACGTCTAAATATAGTAGTTTATGTAACTGTTACGTAATAAGGCCTAATTACGTACAGTTGCATACACTGCTTTATCTACACTCATATTATTTATCATAAATGCCGTATTCGGAAACCATAGAATGGCCGCCATTGCACCGCCATGGCCAACTCGATTGTGCCGGCGGTCGGGAGGGAGAGTGCCGGCGGTCGGGGGGGAGCGTGTCGGCGGCCGCGCGGGAGCGTGCAGGTGTACATTATGTTATCAAAACTCATAACACATCAATATTTGAGCATGTAAAGTTAAAATTACGTTACTGCCACAGATAAAAAGCTTATCATAGTAAAATCGGTTGTGGTAATGCTCCATTGCCTACCGTTTTCGAACACGTTTTAGAGAACTTACAATGTGAGTGTAGAAAAAATAAATTAAGATTCAAGATTCAAGATATTTATTCATGACGTACACAATATTACATAAAAATTTACATACAAACTAAATAAAGACGTATAGGTGTAGCACCACGAAATGGACCCTGCTCAGCAAAATGCTAGCTAGTATGTCAGCTAGCGCTGGTCTTCCGTAGGGCCAACTTGGTGATGCCACGACAGATAACACAAACTGAAGACAAAAAAAAATAGATAACAAAGTTATACTTAACACAAACTCAATGAAAAAAACTAGACAAGTACAGGCGAATACAAAATACATATGGGATAGTATAAAAACATATAAGGGACATACACTACAGGTAAGAACATTAATTTAAGTACTTATTTACTAAATGCAACTAGTGTCGTGACTCAAAGTTTCCCGCTTCTGCTGGTGATCGAAGATAATTTTTTTAAGTTTATTCCTAAAACTAACAACGTTTTGCAGGTTCCTAATAGGTGGTGGGATGTTATTCCAGCATTTAGTCGCTGCGTAGCGGAAACTTCCACGAAAAGCAGCGGAAGCATGACTAGGTGGTAATAACTGTATAGCACAGTCAACTTTTG
The DNA here is from genome assembly GCA_947086415.1 of Pammene aurita. Taxonomy (NCBI): domain Eukaryota; kingdom Metazoa; phylum Arthropoda; class Insecta; order Lepidoptera; family Tortricidae; genus Pammene; species Pammene aurita. The sequence goes on from OX352314.1 coordinate 14,994,574, forward strand.
ACAGTCACCTTTTCACAGATGACAGTCAACTTTTGGAAGAGATATGCCGGCGTATTGAACTTGAGGACTCCAAAAATAAGACAAGCTAAATGAAGTTTTCGTCGATGCTGCATTTTCAAAATGTTGTAGCTGTTCAGATATGGAGTGACATGCGATCTCCAAGGAATGTCAAAGCAGAAGCGAGCACAGGCATTTTGAACGCGCTGAATAAGTTATTTTGTTTTTGCAAGTAGTCTTGGACCGTACAAAGCATCAACATAGTTAAGTTTTGATAAAACCAATGATTCTACTAGTCGAATGCGCAAATTTTCGTTAATAAATGGCCTGATCTTATACAAGACTCTAAGCTTATAAAAACAGCCCCTGACAGCATTGGCAATATGCATCTCATAGCGCAGCTCGCTATCCATGAGAAGACCCAGATTTCGTACTTCATAGACACGCTCAACGGGTTGATCCATCAACATAACTGGTAATGAAGGATTAATTTGTGAAACCTGCTGTTTGCTGCCAAAAAATAAATACTTGGTCTTGTCAGGGTTAAGCAGCAAACAATTGCTTGTGGCCCAGGAAGATATATTACACAAATCTAGATTCAGCTTCCCTATTGCAGTGTCAATTTCACTTGGTTTAGAAGAAATATATACTTGTATATCGTCCGCATTACTAAGCAGTGTTAAGAAATTAAGTAATTATTCCGTATATCATAATTCATAAAATACTGCTTTGTTATTGTATCAAACATATATAATAGTAGTTTATGTGACAGCTACATTATGAAGGGCATTAAAATACGGGTGTAGTTTTATAAATACGAGTGTTGAGTGTAAAAAATATATTATACTCGGCAGCAAAGTTTGTTCCATTTTTTGAACCACTCGTTACGCTCGTGGCTCAATTATGGAATCTTTCCTTGGCTAGGGTCTCAATAAAAGGACGAGAGGTTAAACATTAACTTTGCCCCCCTTGTATAATAAATAACTATTACACCTGTCAGTACCTACCTTCTTCGTATCATGACACCACGTCGATCTACAACTTCATTTAACGTAAGTATTATTAATTTAAACCTACTGATATTTAAAGAAACAAATTTAATGTCGGTTTAAGCCGCTTTTCAAAATTCTTTAGCATATTCATTGTGAGAAGTAGAAAGTACTCTTTTAAAGGCTAACTTCATCAGTTTTACGCCAACCTTTATGCTCAGTTCCTATTTTATTATTACCTACGATTAAGAAAATATATGGGAGCTCTTAATATCCACATTACCCTTTGTATGGATTAACATGTATCTAGTTTTGAATAATGCATTTACTTCCTTATTTGAAACAATGTTCACTCTAGACTCGCTTGGTAACTCCAATTACCAGCCGTCACTTATTTCCTAAGCAATAGAGTCCACTGAACAATATCAAGGAAAGGAGTGGCTGTGTTTATGTAATCGATATAAGATTTTAATAACCAAAATGACTAAAACCTGTGATTTAAAAATACTGTTTTTGAAAACAGTTACTTGAGTAAAAAAAAACCAACAAATAGACTAAGATTATCATATCAGTAAATATTTGTTCGAACTTCATTGCACATAAAAATAACGACAAATGGCGGACTTAATGCCTTAAGTCATTCTCTAGTTTCTCTACCAACCAGGCTCAACCAGCCAACCACCCATTGGGCCAAACGGAAAGGAGATCGTCAATTCTGGGCCACCTGATATAAACTGTATACAGTTTGTACTACAATGTAAAATAAATACTCATTTTATTACTAAAGTAGACAAAATATTACAAAAAAATGAAACGGGAATTAGAAATACTAAATAAATAAACATTATGTTGATCTTTCCGCGATTAAAATACAGCAAGACAAGTCGTTAACGTCCTTATGGCATTGATATAAAGTTTAACTTCACCTGGACTGAAACGGGTTTGTTTTTTGGTTTGACACTGTCAATATCTACCGTTACATAATCTGCGTTTTGATACTGTTCGGTAAGTTACAACGTTGTAATATTAAAATAATATCTAAGCCTACGAATACGGAAGTTTAAATTAGAAATCGACTGTATTAAAACGCCTAAAGATTGAAAATGCGTATTTTTGCATTTTTGATTGGAGTTTGAATATTAAAAGTGGGTTTCATAATGGCATAATATCATGCTCCTTCGATAACGAAACGCATCTTTTTTTCAATTTTGCAATGTCAGATACTAGTGCTATCGCACTTAACGGTGGTAAACCTTATCCCTTCACAATAGGTGTTAGGAATGATCAGTCAATAGTATCAACGATGGTTTGACAGCCGTCTTTGTTTACCGAAATACAGGAACTATAAATACGATCAAAATATGACTTTTTATTATTTCATCATGATTCCCGATTTGTTTTTCAGTCCGCTTTGTACATTTTCTTTAAAAAACCAGTACTTTTTTTACATTAATGTATAAATCATAGGCATGCACGCTTTCAAAAATTGTCCTCGTCAGATTCAAGTTTTAAATGCATGATTTTTCAATTTTCCCATTACATTTCGAAATTTTTTTACCACCGTCCTGATCTAGAAATTATGACGATTTTTTAAAGGTTAGAGTCATTCCTAAACGGTCCTAAATAATCTAGGTCAGATCACCTAACAAAAATTGACGATCTCCTTTATATTATTATAACATTTTAGACAGCTCGCGCTGATAAGTCTAAATCATAGTTCACTAATCACTAATTCACTGCTTTAGATAGTTAGTAGAGTCTATTTTTTAAACTGATTAACACTGTTGGAGTTCACAACTTGGGAGGGTAATTTGTGTGAGCTCAAGATGGTGACAGCGTGTTTAGAATAGTTTTTTGTTTTTTGCTCATTTACGTAGTTCAGTGTGTAATATTGATAGCTTATTGTGCGGTGACCTAACGAACAAGTGTGCAGCTAATGAAAAATTAGTCTCAAAACGCGCGTAACCTCCCTTTAGTTGAACAAACGGTTATCCGGGGTCTCGTTCACCAACGTGTTTGTAGGGAGGCTATCACCTTACAATCAGCTAGGCCTCAACCGAACAACGCTGCTTATATTTTATAATAAATATAATATATAGTCTACACCTCGACATTGGCAGAATTCACCTCGCCAAAATCGGCGAGGAGTAAAAGCCATATATATAAAAAAATAAAAATAATAATAATAGTTCACTAAGCACTAATTCACTGCTTTAGATAGTTTGTCGAGTCTATTTTTAAACTGATTAACACTGTTGGAGTTCACAACTTGGGAGGGTAGTTTGTTCCAAGTATTTACAATGCGGTTCGCAATAAAGTTTTTTCTAAAGTAAAGTTCATTTCAGTTCAGTTCAGTATAGAGAAAAAACCGAAATCGATTTACAAAGGTCAAGACGTTATCGGGGTATTGAAAGATTTACTTTAATGTTTAACACTCTTTATCCTCATCAAAGACCATATAAGCCCAATTATTACTGCCTCATAGCGTTGTGTTCTTGCTGGTAAGTAAGGTTGCCAAAGACTCAAAGAGGACCCAGTGTGTTGACGACGAGAGACCCTTGTGTTCCTTTAGTCGTCGACACAGTGAATCCTCCTGATGGTGCCATGTTTAGCCTAGTTTATCGGTATTTAGATGCATGTAAATACTATATACTCGTATATCGTAAAACGGAACGCCGTTATTAGGGACAGTTTTTAGGGTAGTTTTGACGTTTATAAAAAGCCAGTTGAAGGTAGATCGTTCGTTGGCTGCTCGTTGCCGTGCGCGGATGCTAGTTCGTCGCCCTAACCAAAAAAAACAAAATGTTCGAATTTGTGTGATCAAAACCCTCGCCTCGACCACCATATCATCAGTTCGCCCGGGGAACGAGTCGGTACCGACCAGCTGTTCACCGTGCAGGAACCGAGTGAGTTGGCTTTCGTCGATTTGCTTTCTCGGGCACTGATAGACTATTTCGTTTTCGTAAACTTTCGCTAAATACAATTTCCCTACTCGAGGGCGATTGTACACCTCCTTTTTGTAAAGGGTCGGTAACGCGCATGTGACATCTCTGGGGTTGCAGGCGCCCATAGACTACGGTAGCTGCTTACCATCGGGCCGTATGCTTGTTTACTACCGTCGTGGCATAAAAAAAACTGCAATGTCTCGCAAATGTCTCTAAAATCGCGTTCCTTTAAAACTCAGGATTTATCATCTGTTGAATGGAATTAACTAATTTTCACAGCGTCAAATCGCTAAACAAAATGTATGAAACTGACACCCACTGCCGTATCGCGAATCGCCATAGAAGCGTTTGCGTTTGCTGGAATTACGGTGCCGTATTCTAATTTTAAAATACATAAATATTACATTATCTATCTCAAACATAACTCCAACACACAACAAACAATCAACCAATATTGGAGTTGTATTGGAGTTGCACTGCATCGGCGTAATCTTCTAACATATTCTGATATTCAGACGTGTAGATGTAGGCGCTATGGACTATTAAGAGCTGGCCACGTCAGATATGACACAATAATGAGCAACAAAACCCATCTGGTTAGATGGCTATACTATCCTTATTACTAGATCCAGGCATCTGGCAGCTTTTAATGGGTGGAGGTCAGAGTGACAGACTAGCAACATTTTTGAATTGGAAAATAGTAACACTGATTAAAATTAAAATTAAATTAAATAAACGTTTATTTCATACCATTGCCCATATCGTTGTTAGTAAACACAGAATCCATCTATATATATAAACGTAAAAGTCCTGACTGACGACTGACTGACTGACTGACTGACTCACTTAAATCAACGCCCAGCCCGAACCGTTGGACCTAGATAGCTGATTTTTTTACAATAGGTAGTTTTTATAACGTTAGTATCCACTAAGACGGGTTTTTCTAAATTCATCCCCTAAGGGGGTAAAAAGGGGGTTGAAAGTTTGTATGGATGGGGTTTAAAATTTTGAGTTAGAGATTTGAAACTTCGTACGTTTACTAATAATTAAAAATCAATAAAAGTAATTTCAGAGTTTTTTAAAATTCAACCTCTAACAGGGTAAAAAAGGAGTTGAAAGTTTGTATAGAGATTTTTTTTTTGGACAGACTTGAAAGTTCGTTTGTAAGCTACTTAATTCAAGGCAAAAAAACTAATTTCAGCGTTTTTCAAAATTCCACCCCAGAGGGGTTGAAACGAGGTTGAAAAGTTTGTATTAAAGGGATGCCGTAACTACTGAAGCTAGAAAGTTATAATTTGCAGGACGAGTTAAATTTACAATTTGTACAACTAATAAGAAGCGATTTTGAAAAATTCAAAAATAAAATTTTCTATCGATTTGAAGTTAAATTTGAAGTTAGAGATTTGAAACTTCGTACGTTTACGTATAAAAAAATAATAAACGCAATTTCAGCGTTTTTCAAAATTCAACCTAGAACGGGGCTAAAAAGGGGTTGAAAGTTTGTATAGAGATTTACTATTTTTTTGGTTTGAGATTTACTAGGATTTATTGTTCCTATTTCCGTTCCACTTCCATGTTCCAGAGTGAGCTCTTACAATAGTTTGGTCATCGTATCGCCAAATAAAACCACCACAATATAGTGCACAAAGAAGTTACGCAAATAATAGGGTACATTTACGTTATTATTTGCATATTAACACTTATTTGTAACTGAAACTATGTCTATGTTACCCGTTTTTTCGCCAAAATAGCTATAAGTATAAATAGATTAAGAAGATAAAATTGGATATGAAACTCTGTATGAGGAACCGTATTATACGCGGACGAAGTCGCGGGCGGAAAGCTAGTTAATTATAAAATCATTAATGTCAACAGGTGAAATATTATTAATTACTATAAATAAAAAATCTGAATTACTTTTAAATTAAACTTTCACGGTTTTTACACATATCTATTTGTACTAACGGGACTTAACCGCGTATATAATTTTAAAATTACCTTACTTTAAAAGACTGTGTCTTTCTTCGGGACCACGGGGACAATGTCGTCCTCGAAACGTCGAAGGTCATTTTAATAGTACATTATGATACAAGTGAGCTAAGTTGATCATTACATACGAAGCGATATTGTGCGCACGAACGCACGTGAGTGCGCATAAGGAAGCTGAGCTTATGTAATGATCAAGCACACGCGTTTCATACGACGTTATTCAACACACTTGAGAGGAAATAACAGAATAGTGTAATTAATAACTTTTGATAAAAACATCAATTGTCAGAATTTTTATAGGATAGAGGTACAGTCGAGGACAAAGAGATGTATATACTTTTGGACCTTATTTTATTGCGTTGTAATAAGGTCCAAAAGTGTATACATCTCTTTGTCCTCGACTGTACTTACGCACCTAAGATAATTAAATTTAACTAACCTTTTTTTGTGATGTTATTGACTATCTGGAACTCTTTTTGAAATATTTCATAACTTTAAACACTTCACATTTATTGTCCAATAAATTATAGTACTTTTTCTTACATTATTCCTCACTAGTTTTTTATGACAACGTTTTACAAGTATGTATGACTGTTTTGAAATATATCCAGAGGTTAAATTAACGCTAAAGTTGTCTTCTTATTCACTTAAAATATAATTTGTTTAAATTAATAAAACACAATGAGAAAAATCTAACAAATAAACAATGATTTGAGGTTAACTTTTTGCGTAATTTTCTTTTTTTGGATGTGCGTGCAGCTTGAGGCAAAGGCGCGGACGCGGTTATGCCAAACAGCCAATATTAAAACAGATAATTCGTGTTTAAAACATAATTTATTGTGTATTACGAGTAATATAATAAGTTAAAATGATTCTTTTACACAATTAGGATTGTATTCTATCGTAAATGCGTATATTTTTAATATATTTACTTTTTTAGAATGCAAACTCCTAAAGAGTTAAAAAAAAAGTAAAGGTAATACCAGACTAAATTACAACGCGTCGTCTGCGTACATACAACTTAGAACTAGAGTACAAACGTCACTTGATCGGATTATGAAATTATTGCACTAGTTTAATAATTATTGTGTAATGCACGCGTGTTTAATATTATGAGCATAAAAGCGGTGGAATAAGAACCACGTTACGAGCAGGTGTGTTGAAAAATTATATACGCGGTTAAGTCCCGTTAGTACAAATAGATATGGAAAATAGTAATACCAAAAAGGGTAAAAACTGTCGAAATAATCCCAGTAATAAAGGACAGGGCCTATATTTTAACATTAGAACAATAAACATTGCGAATTATTACACAAACAAAAACAGTAGGCGACAAACTATTAATTACATTATTCGTCGTTTGGCACTACTTTCCCCCAACAGAAACTTTTGGCAATTATATAACCTAATTATTTATATAATTTCCCAAAATATTGCATCAAACCCAGAATTCTAAAATTTGTTTTCTTGGAGTGGTTTGCATTCTTTGACCTCCACCACTTTACAGCTGCCAGATGTCCAGATCTAGAAATAAGCATAGTATAGCAAACTGGGTAGGGGGGTTTTGTAGCTCTCATTATTGTGTCATATCTGACGTGGCTAGCTCTCTGTCAAATAGCTGAGTAGCATAGTTTATGTATTGGAGTTGTATGGAAGTTGGGTCGCGTATAAACGTGTTTTAAAGTTAGAATACGGCCCACGGGATCGCAATATTGTATTACAGTCCAGGCTACATGGTCCTTGATCCTCACTTTACGATAATGCCGTATCAATGTAGCCTTAACATAGGATCTTACTGACCTTTGCAAGACAAATCGTCGGGAGCAAAACTTCCCCACAACCAATAAGAGTCGTAACAGTCGTTGTGAAGTCATTCAATTTTTTATCTTATTTTCACGCAATAGATTCCAAATTCAAACTGGATTTCCAATGTACTTATGGCTCCTAGAAAAGTGTTACACCTCTGTCGCTGGTTACATCGCAAACTTCTAAAGTCAAGGTAATCCGACACCGTTGAAATCTTACAATGTACGTGTACCTTCGTCGTTGTAGTCGGGTATTTTGGGTTGTAAATGCATATATTTAAGGAGCGTACTCGTTTTTCAACTATAACAAAACATAAATACTCTTTATTGCTATACTTAATTACAATAAAAATGGGTCACTTCTTATAGTAGGTAATAATAAAAAATCAAGCGACAAGTTTGCTCGAATCTTCGTCCACACTAAACAAGCTTTGTAAGATTTGATCTTTCGGGTATTCAATAATAATATATATGTACAAAAAGTGTTTTTCAACCGACTTCAAGATTTCGAAGGAGGAGGTTATTCGACGGGATCTTTTTTTTGGTATTTTTTTTATTTTTATGTATGTTCACCGATTATTTGAAGACGGCTGGACCGATTTGGAAAATTCTTTTTTTGTTTGAAACAGTATACTTCATAGTTGGTCCCATTTAACCAGGTCAGGATCTGATGATAGGATCCTGGAGAAAACGAGGGAACTCTTCAACTATTAGGCACACCTATAGTGATTTGAGTGTTTTTTACAGCAGCTCGAGAATTTGCTGTTGGAAAGGTGGAGGCTAAGTGAAGTCGGCTCTTTTTTGTTTAAAATTATCTTAGTTAAGAACTTACTTAGCTATTTCCCGTTCTTTAAAATACTTATTCAGCTAAGTAATAATACCAAAGTTTAAGCAATAACACATATTTTACAGAACGAGAAAAAATACTAAGTACTTACATTATCAAACCAACAGATATATTATGTTTTTAGTCTGGAACGAAACCTACAAATACATTGCATAACACAACGCAATATATATCTTGAAAGCTGCGGGGAAAAACGCATTCCACATGTAATTTGGTGTAAGTTTTGACTTGCTTCTTCGCGTCATCTGGTGGGATGGACTTTAAAAAACCGGCCAAGAGCGTGTCGGGCCACGCTCAGTGTAGGATTCCGTAGTTTTCCGTCCGTCACAGAAAGTGTCCCCACTTAAGAGTTAAAATAACACCGCCATGTAGGATATGATATGAGAGTTCCACGTACAGCGACATCTATCGGCAAATTAAGTAAACTATTGCGCGCGAGCTTAAAGTATGGAAGATGATTTTTATGGGATAATTCTTTATTGCGTGAATCGATTTTCACCGTTTTTACTTTATTTGAAAGCACGTCATTTCATTGTGATTTTGTAGAAATTACAAGTACAATAAACACCTGCTTATACGGTTAAATTACGAACTTAGTTCAGATATTATTTTGTAAATTTTTTTCAAAAACTATTAAACCTATCAAGTTCAAAATAATTTTCCTAGAAAGTTTTTATAAAGTTCTACTTTTGAGATTTTTTTCATATTTTTAAAACTTATGGTTCAAAAGTTAGAGGGGGGTGGACACATTTTTTTTTGCTACTGGAGCAATTATTTCCGAAAATATTTACATTATCAAAAAATGATTTTAGTAAACCCCTATTCATTTTTAAATACCTATCCAACAATATATCACACGTTAGGGTTGAAATGAAAAAAAAAATCACTCCCCACTTTACGAATAGGGGAGGTACCCCAATAAAACATTTTTTTCCACTTTTTATTTTACCACTTTGTCGGCGTGATTGATATACATATTAGTACCAAATTTCAGCTTTCTAGTGCTAACTATCACTGAGATTATCCGTGGACGGACGGACGGACATGGCGAAACTATAAGGGTTCCTAGTTGACTACGGAACCCTAAAAAGATGATTACTCAATTTTGTAAGCATTTATTTGGTTTCGATTAAATATTTTTAATAAGTTGTGTTTTTCTAGGGATGGTGAAAAAAAATGTATTATAATTTGGCTGCAAAGTTTGTTCAACCTCTCGTGCCTTGAGGCCCTCACGGCCATTTTTGAAAATAACTGCTTCAAGACCTGTGACTTTTTATTTCCTATGACTAAGCATGACTTAAATAATCCACAGTGCAGGCTTTGTCAAAAATGATACAAAACGATATCAGCAACGTTTTCCTATGAAAACTCATTACATTTAATGATTAATTAAATAGTCTTGTCTGGAATAGTCCGTTTTAAAATAAAAATACGAGGAAAATATAATATTTTTCAGTAAATGAGGGAGGAAGCGAGGCGCGTTAATCGTGGGGTCGAGTTTCATATTTTTCTAGACAACACTTGAGATTTTCTAGTGTCCGAGTATTTATACTTACTATTAAATACTTAATCTATACTTACTATTAAATACGTAACCAGTACCCAGGTACTGGGTATCTTATTTCAACTAAAAATAGGTTAAAGCATGTTTCTTCATGATACCGTAAATATGCGACAATTGTTTGAATTCAGTCATTTTAAGTGCTTCACTTTTAGAGGGTGCATAACATATCTGTCATTATTTTATTATATATCATAGCCTATAACTTCTACACATTGAATATTGTGCCTATTTTAACAATAAAATCCTAAGAAAACAAGTAGGAATTAGAACTATTTCAATGTTATATGTCTCACAAAGGTTTAGATTCGAAAACTTACAACTTGTGTAATTTTATTTAGGTCGCATAAATATTTGCTAGTATTTTCCCTGTTATTTTTAACTGTTCCCGGCTTAGGTATATACACTTGACATCTTGCAAGGATTTAAGTATAAATAAACCAAAGTTATCACTGCAGCCTTTATGGCCGTGGTTTCAGCGGAATCTTAAGAAAGCGGTATTTTTAAAATGACAAAATATCGCTCTAATTTAGAAAAGGTGCTTTAAAATCAAATCACTTTGGAAAACAATTATTAAGCAGTCATAATTAACAAATATTTAAGAGAAAAGACTCAGTTGCCGGTGAAGCGGTTTCTATGTACAGTCACCGGCAATAGTATCTGCCTACATGAAGGCCGCAAAAATATGTGACACGCTCTTATGGCCCTACCATTAAGAACGTGTCACATATTTTTGCGGCCTTCATGTAGGAAGATACTATTGCTGGTGACTGTACAATCTTTATGGCGAGCATCCGGGCGGTGCGTTTGGTGCGTCTAGCATAGCGCTGTGACACTTGTCGTAAATCAGCTTGCTTAATTATTTAGTTAAGTGTAACCATAGACATAAACAAAAAGGAAGATGAGTGACGTTCATAGATAGTAAATAAAAATGAAATGTGTTCCAGCACCTACACACTTGTTAAATGCTACACACCGCTATAATGTATGTGCATCATGGGCAAAAGAGATAAACCTTTATAGTTAACACGGGTATGTAAGAGAGATTTCCATATTTTGCGCATTGCACAAAGTGTGACTGAGAGACTCTGCCACACGACTAATTCAATATAGGTCCCGGAACCTATATTTGATGGCACACAATCGAGCGCCTGGTACCGTATCTCTCTTTTTGTATAAATCAATGAGTGTAACCGCATTTAAGTAGTAAATTTACTATTAAGTAAAGTTAGGATCCTAATTAGGATGCTATAACTAGCATCCTTAAAAGGACACTTAAAAAAGTAAAGTGTAGCAGGACTTTTAATGAAGCCAATCGTATTAATTTGCACTGCCTGGTCGCGCCGCTCGGGTGTCCACCCAGTTGCTAAGTTGATTTAAGAAATTATTTTATTAAGCTGGTACCTCGGTTGCAAACATCAACATAAAAGGCGTTGAATACAGTCTGAGCTGAGCTACGTAACCGTGAATCACATTCATGCTACAAAGTTAGGATCATGTTCGAAGTTTTTACAAGGATACTGACTAAAACTACTGTCCTGAACGAATAAATTTAATTTAAATAATTTTATTTTTTGGACCATTTGTACTTAGTAGTGTTATATGCATTCCCCTATGTTAGTAAATCTATACTATATTATAAACTAAGCCCTAATGTTTCCAGAAGGTGCAAGCAGGCGACTCTAGTAGTGCCAGAGTCGCCTGTGCCCTTCTTGCTTGCCTAGTGGCGCAGAAGGAACTGCGCCTAGTGCTAATAGAGTCAGGGATCTCTTTCTTAATATCGCACTGAGAGTGTCAGTGCGCGCCTCCGCGAACATACATGACGCGCTGCAAAAACGAGGCAGTTCCAACAGCATTCTGAACCTATTGTTGTACTGGACGTGCAGGGCATTGAAGGCCTTTTTTGTATAATTTGTCCACAGATTGCACGTGTCTTTAAACAGCGTTATTTTTACATTCCTGTTACACCGTGCACACCTACGAGACAATATTACAGCGCACCGCCAATGCCCTGCGCTCCCTCTCCATATCTGCGTTGTCCTGCAGAGTATCGGTCACCCATTTTCGGAGATACTTAAAGCGAGTCACCCTTTTAAGGGGAGCACCACACAAGCTGACCGGTGATGGCGGTGATAGTGAGTCAACCTGGTTACCTGCTTTAAAGACTAACAGCTCGCTCTTACTTGTGTTGTACCTCAGACCGTGAGCGACCGCATACTCTTCACATACCTTTAAAAGTTTCACTAGCGCACTGATTGATGGACACAGTAGCATCATATCGTCTGCGTAACTAATGTTGTTTACATATAAAATAAGGACTGTAATGTCCATACAAAATCGAGTTCTTTGTTTCCTTTGTTTAGGTAATGAAATTAAAGTACATGAAACTCTTTTTAGAAGTATCGCTTACGCACGTAAGGTGTAAGGCACCTCCGCACGGTGGTGAGCTCTTACTTGTGTTGTACCTCAGACCGTGAGCGACCGCATACTCTTCACATACCTTTAAAAGTTTCACTAGCGCACTGATTGATGGACACAGTAGCATCATATCGTCTGCGTAACTACTGTTGTTTACATATAAAATAAGGACTGTAATGTCCATACAAAATCGAGTTCTTTGTTTCCTTTGTTTAGGTAATGAAATTAAAGTACATGAAACTCTTTTTAGAAGTATCGCTTACGCACGTAAGGTGTAAGGCACCTCCGCACGGTGGTGAGCTCTTACTTGTGTTGTACCTCAGACCGTGAGCGACCGCATACTCTTCACATACCTTTAAAAGTTTCACTAGCGCACTGATTGATGGACACAGTAGCATCATATCGTCTGCGTAACTAATGTTGTTTACATATAAAATAAGGACTGTAATGTCCATACAAAATCGAGTTCTTTGTTTCCTTTGTTTAGGTAATGAAATTAAAGTACATGAAACTCTTTTTAGAAGTATCGCTTACGCACGTAAGGTGTAAGGCACCACCGCACGGTGGTGAGTTGTTTAGGTTGCTGATGAGTTGATGACTGATACTTTTTTTACAAGTCAAATAAAAAAAACAAAGTCATAAAAAAATGCAGGTGTTGCAGGTATAGGTAAAATAAAATATATGATACATACTGGAAAACAGGTCTCGCTTTATCGATATGGAGTTATTAGTACTTATTTAAACTACACAATATACGCTAATATCTATAAGTGACAGAATGTAGTGTCTTTGTAAATCGACAAAGTGGGCCATTTTACTAAACTCGTCCACATACTCCATAGTCGCTACACATCAAACAGCTCACCTACAACCGAAACAAAATTTGCCTATCAGGCGGCCACTTAGTTTACATCCTAACCCACCTGTGGCAATTGGGCTAAAATATTTAGGTACATTATTTGTATATTTTTGTATTAATCGGTACACTTCAAACGATTGCACCACCCAGTGACATCTTTATTCCAAAATCAGCAGACACAAGTACAATCAGCATTAATCCAGTAGCTTTATAAGCGAGCTTATCTTATCTTTACAATTACCGTCGAAGCGAAGGGAGCACTAACAAAGTGGTCGTTTCCGAGATTTTCCGGTTTTTTGGTTAAAAAACGCAATTGTGTCGTTTTGGCGAAAAGGACAACGAACTTTGTAAAAAGCTTGATTATCTTAGTGAAGATAAATTTGAGAGGCCTGATTTTTATAAGAGCGTTAGTCTGGTACAAAAAGATTTAAAGATATAGAGCCTGCACGTCGAAGCAAAATTTGACGCCATTGATTTTATATTAGAGTAAATTACAGTCGGTATTCACTCGGCTTTCTTCGGAAAAATGGGCCTATATCTTTAACTAGCCTTTTCCCGCGGCTTCGCCCGCGTACTATAAGTATTCAAAAAGGATATGGGTATCCATGTTGATTTTCAGACTTTGTGACAACATTTGCCCTTTTTAGGGGTTGAATTTTCAAAAAACCTGAAACACGTGTTTACTCATTTATCGTTAGGAACACTCCTGTGAAGTTTCGAATAAAATAGTCTAACATATCTTGATTCCCCATACAAACTTTGGACCCTCACTTTACCCCCTTAGGGGGTGAATTTTGAAAAATCCTTTCTAAGTGCACCCCTAGACCGTATAAGGAACCTACGTGCCAAATTTGGAATCTCTAGAACCAGCGGTTTGGGCTGTGCGTTGATATGTCAGTCAGTCAGTCAGTCAGTCAGTTTCTTCTTTTATATATTTAGATTATAGACGGAGAGTTAGCCACGTCATATATGACACAATAATGAGAGCAACGAAACCCCTCTAGTCAGTTTGCTATACTATGCTTATTTCTAGATCATCTAGCAGCTTTTAATGGGTGGAGGTCAGAGTAACAAACTAAAAAAAATTTTGAACTGGAAAATAGTTATACCAAAATAGGTTAAAAATGCCGAAGTTGTCTAGTTATAAAGGACAGGGCCTATATTTTAACAAGAACAAAACACAATGCGTATTATTACGGAAACAAAAACGGATCTATAAGGATAGTATAGCAATCTAACTAGACGTGGGCGTGGCCAGCTCTTAGTCCGTTAATGTTTGACGAAATACTTACAGTATGGCTTATATGAATGACGTCGCTTTAGGGTTGCCGTGTCTTTCTGCAGTACAGTGCAGTGCAGTGGTGTCATTATGCTGAGCCAGCGCCAATTCTCTGCCACGACACATAGTTAATGTCCTTATACGATTTTTTTTTTGTTTTTAATATCGAACTGTAATTTTAAATAGTTTTAAATTTTTATTCATAAGCTGCATGCCTATTATTAATACCTAAAACTGTCTTTGTAATTACCATGTATGTTGTAGGAATTAATAAAGTGTTCTATCTGTCTATCAGTATTATATGATTCTCACCCTGACAATCTCACGTAAGTAGCTTAAACTTTTACCAATCAGAGGGGATATTTTTCCCACTATTATTTGAACTTTATTTTCAAGTGATAGGATTTCATTTCTCGTAATTTTTGTCTCCCTTATGCAAATATGTTATAAGGTTATTATCAAGCAGATTTAACTTTACTTCACTCACAAGAAAAGGCCTACATAAAGGTCAAACCATGACGCACGGGTGAATAAAGTATTTTTCAAAAAGGTTAAGGAATTATATTCTCCATAAGGCAATCTTTTGGGTGGTCGACAATGTCAAAAGGTTTTTAATTAATAATTGGAACCGTTACAATTTTATACATCAAAGCAAAAGCTTAAAAATATCAAAAAAGTATTAAATAAGTAGCAATAATTCTACCGAAGTACCGATTTAACACTGGGTCGAAAATATCAACGTATATCAAACATTGTAGGTACAGTCAGCAGGAAAAGTTGCTAAGTGGTTGGGGTGTACAAAATGACCTTCACGCGCTCTTATTCTCTTAACAATAAAGTCTTACTACTAGTACTTCTGCTGCTGACTGTACTGCGTATAGTTTATCTGTGAGTGTTTTGTTTTGTTTGATATTGATTATAGTTAGGGAATATAATGAAAACAAAAAAACACGTTAAAAACTGACATTTATTATTTCCAAAAGAACATTGTGAAATTAAACACACTTTTTACAAATTAAAGCGAATTAGGCGAATCAACTATATGTAAGTAATTTACAAACCATAATTACAATATAAAATCTAATTTTATGACGATTTTACAAACTCTTAAAAATTTGCGATCTATCGTAATGTCGTTCGAAACAAACTTAGCCTAAAAATGCTATCATCGCTTGCTAAGTACTTACTCCTTTTAAATTTGTAAAAGAAAAACGTTGAAAGTTATGAGGGATATTATTTCGATTTTTTAATAAATCAAAATAATGTGACCAAAACAAAATACCTATTCATTCAAGTTAAAAAAGTAAGTAAAATTGAAATAGACAAATACATATATGTAAGTATAATATTGTAATGTGCCAATGTCGCCATGTAACGGCGCAATCCTCGACGCTTTTCTCTGGTTTTGGAACTGCTGGTGGGTAACGGACCAAGACCAGGATACGTGAGGAGAGGTTGAAAGCAGTTGCCCAGTTGATGCTCTGCATAAACTCTCTTAAATTAAATAAATAAATAAATGCGCGGTAGATGTAACGCACACTACAGTTATAATTATGACGAAATAGCGCTCCTTTTTGGAAATGCATTGTTATGGTTTTAATTATACAAAATACACGTCAATTTTGATGACGCGATCGGACGTGGTCTCTGCCGTTTTAAATTAAAACAGTACAACAAGTTGAAACAATCTGTTTAAGCACTGTACAGTTTACAATAATTATTTTCTCATACAGTGAAACAAAACAAAAATTAAAGTGCAATATTAAACTGCAAAAGTAGGGAGCAATCAATATAATACCTCCGATATTTGTACCGGAGATAACTCAGGTCCATAAGGATGTTTCCTGTTTATTTATCTTTTATATATATCGTCGCCTAGTACCCATAACACAAGCCTTATTGCGCTTACCGTGGGACTAGGTTGATTTGTGTAAGATTGTATTTCTGATTATTGTCAATGGTTTCCGCTTATCAAAGGTTATCTGTAAGAGATCACTTTTTAGCGATAAGACCGCCAATTGCTTTACCTCTGCCTTTACTGTTTGTGACTTGTATTTTATGTGTTTCTATATTTTGAGGTGTGCATCGTGCAATAAAGAGTATTTATGTTATGTTTATGTTATTATCCTATAATATTTATTTATTTTGATATAAACATTTACGTTCTACTTCGTTACAGATACGTTATTTCTGTTTACAATTAGTACAAGCCTTCAATGCCACGGGCACGGCCATTACAGTTGGAAGACGTTTTATTCGCACTATTATAGTAGAATGTCATTTCTGGTTTATTTTACGGAGTACTGAAAACAAGTATTTTTTACTGTTTTTAATTTCAGCTGTGTTCTTAAATATCAATATTTTTTAATTTACAAAATTCATCATGCTATTGATTGTCACCTCAAAAGCCACAGCTCAATGAAGCTTGGGGTGCGCTTGGCAACCTAATCCCAAGAAATGGCGTAAGCACAAGATTTTCGTAAGCAACTTCCATTTGACCTTCCCTGGATGGAAAACTAGGCATGTTGGCATTAGCTCCGGTGTCCTCATGATGTTGAGTTTAGTAGAAATGCATATGTGTCATGATTTAAAGAAAACTATCTAGACACACATGGTGTAAAAAACATAAATGACAAGTTTTGAAAATGTAATTAGATAAAATGCAATGTGTGATAGAAAACTGTGCAACCACAAAACTTATACTGCAAACAAGTAAAACGCCAATGAAAATGTAAAAAGCCAAGCAGCAAATGTAGAAACGGAAACAGCAATTGAAAATGTGGCTAGAGAACCAATACGCGGAAATGTGTTTTACAAACGGGAAGTAACAATTTGTGTCGCACTGGATTCTATTCACAAATGTTACGATGTATAACAAGTGCATCGCTTGAGGCCAGCGAAACTATAGTAGTCTTATTATTAAATAATGATCCTACATGTGACATTGGAGCAAACAAAGCATAAATACCGCGCATGAAGTGTGATGTCTTAAAATTTATTTTAGCCAATAAAAACTTTAACCATTTTTTTTTATAGCGGGAAATTGAGTGTTGTGTAATTTATAATATATAGAATATATATTTATAATATACATCTTTGTTGGCTTTCTTTTGTGTTGTCTCAATGTAAAATATGACTTGCTATTAGTGTGAATGGACTGCAGGGACTGCTGCACAGAACAGTTCAATATTGTATGTGTCAAAAGTGTAATTTTTTTTATTTGTTGTCATATTTTTCCTATTTTTGGAGTTACAGCTGTGTATGTGTCAAACGTAATAGATACTGCCCGTCAAAAAAAATTATTGTCTTTGAATCTTTTATCATAAAAGTAATGATATATAAAGTAAAACTATACTGACATGTGAAATGATATTCCATTTTTGTGTAAACTAGACTTATGTAGTAGAAAATTTTTTATACCCAAAAACAATACATAAAGGAATTTCACGGAGCTCTTCACCCACTGAAAACGATGAAAGAAATGCTTGTAATAGATTTTTATAGACTGATATAATTTTACTGCAAATATTTTCCCTCCTAACCCAGCCCAGCCGGCCCCGACCCCGACCCTACGAACCCGGGACCTCCTGCTTCGTAGGCAGGGTCACGGCCTCCTAGCCCAGTCGGTAGTGACCCTGCCTACGAAGCAGGAGGTCCCGGGTTCGAATCCTGGTCAGAGCATTTATTTGTTATCACAGATATTTGTTCCTGAGTTATGGATGTTTTCTATGTATATAAGTATTTATCTATATATTATATATATCGTCCTCTAGTACCCATGACACAAGCCTTGTTGAGCTTACTGTGGGCCTAGGTCGATTTGTGTAAGATTGTCCTTATAATATTTATTTAATATTTATTTTTAGCAGAGGGGAAATAGATAGGAATAGGGCATTATGGTCTAATTGCTTACTTAATTTGTTTGAGCAAGTTCGAATAGATATAATTAACAAACTTTTGAACGTAATTTGTAAAATCGTCATAATTAGGCATAATTGTACAAGTTGAACAGAGCTATTCTAATTTCTATGAATTGCGTCTTTTTCATAACTTGGTCAGTTTACTATGAAAATAATATAAATAAAGTCATTAAGATGTTTAATAAACATTATTCAATTATTCAAATAAAAAAATATCAGGACCTTTATACATGAGACAATATTTAAAATAAGTAATTACAATAATATTGACGATAATCATTTTAAAATATAAATTTAACTTATTAGCATACCTTAAGCATTAGTGTGCTATAATCAAAATAAACACAAAATAAAAATACTGTCGTAATGTTTCATGTCACAGAGCCTAATACTAATTAAATATCTTATTATCACATAAAATATTTAAAATGTATTTAAAGTACGTAACAACACCGCTTTGAATAAGCCGCAATAATTTAAAAGTATCTTAGCGAACAATATAATTTTGTTTTTCTGAAACATTTTCCCAATATTTTCACACTTCAAAAGTGATTTTATTAAAATAAGTTATATTTCAAACTGTTTTCTAATAATATAATAAGGAGTAGGTAAATTTGAAAATGGAAATATGTAGCTTATTTTGTTTGTTACTTATTGGTTAAAAGTTTTATAATAAACATAACGAATTAACTTTGAGGTTAATACTTCTTTGAAAACTCAAGCAAATTTTTATTTTCATTACGTATGATAGTAGAGATGTAAAAAAAGATAACTTAATAACTGGAATTAAAGAACATTGTAAAATAACAAGATATTAAAGGCGAGTGCTCTGTGCTCATAATTTCTCGTCCTTTTACTACAAATATTTACTTAAACGTTAGAAAACAGTTTAAAATTGCTTAATAAATGTTAAAATTGAATTTCACCTTAACCATATTAATTCCGCAATAAACCTTAAAGAAATAAAGTTACGACATATTTATTATAACAGAAAGCTCGTCTCATATATTACTTAAACTATTTTAATTATATGTCTTATACGCTCTAAAACTTTAACTATATGGCAACTTTTCGTATAACATACGTGTGTGTATAACTATACATATTTACCTATTTACATGTTTTATATACATTTTTGTTATCTAATTATCGTTGATACAGTTTTAAAACATGGTTGGATAGTGTTTGAAACAATTCAAATGATAAATCGTACTTAAATATGATCTTAGAGGTGTTTTTTTGCTTTAACATTTTCCACTAGTTTCACAACTAAGTATAATTGCGTACGTAAACCTATTGTGGACTAAAATTAGAGATTAAACAAGCGAGAGCACGTTTAAACAAGCCTCAATAAATAAATAAAAAAACGAATTTCTTCCGTAAAATAGAATTGTTTGATACAAGTCGTGGTAACAACTGTGTGCATGTAGTCATATTAGTATATATGTAGTACATAGATATTTTTACAAGATAGTTCCACATCGGGTAGCAAAACTAAATTATATAATCAATCGACTTTACAAAGAAGGCACAAATTAAATGTTTTTGAGTCGAAAAATATCGACAAATTATAAGTAAGTTATTAACAATAGGTAGCAGATTGACGTCATAAAAATAACAAAAACAACAAAAAGACAGTAAAATGAATCAACAGAAAACCTAAATGCCATCCCAAAAACACAAACCTCTATTTATAAAATTTTACAATAATATTGGCGTCAAACACAAACTGTTTTAAATACTTACAAGTATTAACTTTAAAATTGATCTGGTTTTGTTATCATCATGATACGACAATGCAACTGCAAGCGACATTCTAATTGACACGATGCGCTGGGCAATTCTCGAGTACCAAGTCAACTATCAACAAGCACGAGGGATCGTATCATAATCATATTAAAACAGATCAAATTTTAGAGATTGAATCGACCTCTGATCGACCTCGATCAGAAACAATTCCTATGAATTAATTTTGTACTAAGCAGAAACGTCGTCTGAGCCATCGACGCTTACTCAACCGCGGTGAATCTTTCCATCAGTTCGTTCATTGAGTAAGCGTCGGTTCAGTTGGTCAGAGCGGTCGGACCGGTGTTCCGAAAGGTCGCAAGTTCGAATCTTGCTCGACGCGGTGAATTTTTCAATTTTTCTTTCAATTATAAAATTCCTATGGATATTTATTTAGCCAAATCTGACTTGGGACGTTAATCTGAATAATTAAGAAAAAGAAAACAAAAATAAATATCAAGCAAATAATCTTTCCGTATTTGCTTAGACTAAAATCATAAAAACATTTTTTTTCCTTATGATGGTGCACGCATGCGCAGTCACCTGCAACAATGTTTTACACAAAAAAAACGCTTAAAATTATTATTGAGAGCCATAAAAAGGTATACAGTCAGCAGGTGCCGTATTCTAACTTTAAAACACGTTACGTTACGACACAATCCTATCTAAGCAAATCCTGTATCTAAGCAACACTGCTAACGCCTAATCTTCTGAACTAGAACTTTGTGCCGTATTTCGATTTTAAAATACATTAAAAACACAGCCTATCTCCATCATAACTTCAACACACAACAAATAATCATAATCAACCAATATTGAAGTTGTATTGGAGTTGCATCGAAATAATTTTCAAGCAGTCTAATATTTCTGATTCAGACGTTAAGAGGTTAGCTGTATTGCGTAGGTAATGCATTGGATTTGTATTGGATTGCGTCTAAACGTGTTTTAAAGTTAGAATACGGCCGTTTCTCGAAAATACAACTCCAATATTGGTTGATTATTTGTCGTGTGTTAGTTAGAGTTGTATTGAAGATATATTGTTTTTTTATATATTGTTTATTTTAATGTTGAATACAGCACCAGGGTAAGGTGTTGAAAATGATCTTGAATAAACTTATCTATTATGAGAATAGGAGCGTGTGTAGATCATTTTGAACACCTCACCCGTTTAGCTACTTTTGCTGCTGACTGTACTTTTGTGGTGTTCGTTGTGTAACATATTATTGCTAGACTGTACATGTCTAGACTTGCGTGGTTTAAAAAATGACTTAAATCACACAACTAAAACTATATAATATTGAAAGGAGATCGTCAATTTTTGTTAGGTGATCTGGCCCAGATTATTTAGGACCGTTTAGGAATGGTTCCCTCTTTTAAAGAATCGCCATAATTTCTAGATCAGGATGGTGGTAAAAATATTGCGAAATCTAATGGGAAAATTAAAAAATCATGCATTTAAAACTTGAATCTGACAAAGACAATATTTGAAAGCGTGCTTGCCTATGATTCATATATTAATGTAAAAAAAGTACCGATTATTTAAAGATAATGTACAAAAGCAGACTAGAAAACAAAACGGGAATCATGATGAAATAATAAAAAGTCATATTTTGATCGTATTTATAGTTCCTGTATTTCGGTAAACAAAGACCGCTGTCAAACCATCGTTGATACTATTAACTGAACATTCCTAACACCTATTGCGAAGGGATAAGGTTTACCACCGTTAAGTGCGATAGCACTAGTATCTGACATTACAAAATTACATTAAAAAAGATGCGTTTCGTTATCGAAGGAGCATGATATTATGCCATTATGAAACCCACTTTTAATATTCAAACTCCAATCAAAAATGCAAAAACACGCATTTTCAATCTTTAGGCATTTTAATACAGTCGACTTCTAATTTAAACTTTCGTATTCGTAGGCTTAGATACTATTTTAATATAACAATTATCTAACTTACCGAACAGTATCAAAACGCAGATTATGCAACGGTATACATTGACAGTGTCAAATGAAAAAACAATCCCGTTTCAGGCCAGGGTGAAGATAAACTTTATGTCAATGCCATAAGGACGTTAACAACTTGTCTTGCTGTATTTTAATCGCGGAAAAATCAACATAATGTTTATTTATTTAGTATTTCTAACTCCCGTTTCATTTTTTTGCAATATTTTGTCCACTTTAGTAATAAAATGAGTATTTATTTTACATTGCAGTACAGACTGTATACTTTTTATATCAGGTAGCCCAGAATTGACGATCTCCTTTATTTACGATTTTCAGTCTTATACACCCTTTGGAAGTGAATTTAGACCAATAAATTTGAAATATGCAAACTACTACTTTTTTTAACTGCTATTTCTTGTTAGTGTGCAAATTTACAGTTATTTACAGTTTAGGTAAAGTAAACTAAACATAAGGTTTAAAAAACATGAGTTGTACCAATATTCTTAAACATATAAATTGACAGACTTCGTGAAGGTAATACTGGTTTAACGTAATTGAGTAAAATAAATAACACATGTTCTTAATTCTTATAAATGTCAAAATCAAAATAATATAACCATGCACTATGAACTGGGGTTACTTTGTTTGCCGGGGTTGCATTATAATTTCCTATACACGAAAAGAAAGAATATACACGAAGACAATTTATATGGTCAGCACATGACAAATATGCTGATAATAATAGCCAGTAATTTAGAAAGAGAATGTATAAAGAATTCTCCTTACCATTCGGACACCTTATTAGCCATTAATTCTAACTACAGATTCCAAATAAAACACGAAGTAGGTACGCCGGCACTTAAAGTAGCCCCATTTTAAACTCGCACAATAAAGTCTTTAGACCGATATTTTATATTAAGTTTATAATTTAACATTTAAAACCCTTTTGATTCAACGTTTTCGCATATTTATAATGAACACGTTAAAACACCATTTTGCTGTACTTAACACCTTCGTAGAATATTTATACAGTTAAAATCCTTCATTTTTATGTATTTAAAATATACAATCTAGCCACAATAGTCACTGGCAACACTGACACTTATCATCGCGCCTTAAGCTTAAAAGTCTCGTAACCAGGCCATAAAAATCCACAAAAA
Organism: Pammene aurita; assembly: GCA_947086415.1. Lineage (NCBI taxonomy): Eukaryota > Metazoa > Arthropoda > Insecta > Lepidoptera > Tortricidae > Pammene > Pammene aurita. The sequence goes on from OX352314.1 coordinate 15,018,081, forward strand.
AAACCTTAAGTCACACTGACATAGGTCACCTGGTTACAATAGTCACACTTGTCACTCGTCTAGCACTCTTGGCTCCCCATTTTGACAGGTTCTAAATTCGGGTCCGTTGATTTACCGGCACTTTGTTTGGGTTCAGTTGGTTTTTGATTGAACGTACCTGTAACGATAGAAACAGAAATATATTAGAATAAGTATTGCTAGTATTACTAGATGGCGCTGTGCGGTCCATTATGTGGGTTACCAGACTTAAGTGGTTTACTCTGGTTCAGGTGGCCGGTGGCCCATCAGTTCAGAGTTACGGCATAATATATGGAACCGTACAGCGCCATCTAATAAAGCTATCAAACTTGGAGCACAACAATTTCTTAGACATCTCTTTGGTTCTTAGTACCTAACTAAATCGGTAGTCCAATGCGGTTTAGAGACAGAACTTCGGGGTTATTGTATTTTTTAACCGACTTCAAGATTTGAAAAGAGGAGGTTCTCAATTCGGCGTGTTTTTTTTTTATGTTTGTTACTCCATAACTCCGTCATGTCTGAACCGATTTTGAAATTTTTTTTTTTGATTGTAAGTATATATATACAGATTGGTCCCGTTTTTGTTAAAACGCAGTTCTGATGATGGGATCCATGAGGAATCGAGGGAACTCCTCAAATCTTAAAGGCATACATATAGTGATTATTATATTTTTATCAACAAAACCATCATTTTCATTCAAAACAGTGACATTTGATGAAGTAGAACTGCTGATGATGATCAGAACGGAACTCTTCAACGACGCATAGTTCACGTTTGGCGATTCGTCCTCTTCGCTGTGTTTGTTTAGCAAGTTTAATTGTCAGAACAAATGTTCGTCAAGCTCAAGTTCTGATGATGGGATCCATGAAGAATCGAGGGAACTCCTCAAATCTTAAGGGCTTACACATAGTGATTTTTGTATTTTTCTCAACAAATCAAGCATTTTCATTCAAAAGAGTTACATTTGATGAAGTGGAACTGCTGATGATGAACAGAACGGAACTCTTCAACGACGCATAGTTCACGTTTGGCGATTTGTCCTCTCCGCTGCGTTTTTTAAGCAAGTTATTTCATTGTATGGAATCTAAGTGCACCATCTACAATAATCCTTCACCGGCTACCCCCATTGAAGTCGGTTTTTTTTTCTTAAAAATTATAATTTGTAATGTGTACAATAATTTCATTAAGAAAATGTTTGCTTTTAAGTTAGGAATCAAATTGCTTATGATACAATGATGCGACAGCCATAGCTTGTTGAGTACATGTCTTCCTAATAAATATTTTTTCTACAGAATTCGGGCCCATAAGGGTTACCGGAATGGATTTTTTTCACCAGGTGGCGAAACTGTGACGAGAGGTCTGTTTGACAGCAGCTGTCAAATAAAAAAACATATTAAACATGATAATCGTTTAGCTCAAGATGGCTGCGGTGTGTTTAGAATAGTTTTTTGTTTTTTGCTCATATACGTATAGCTTATTGTGCGGTGACCTAACGAACAAGTGTGCAGATAATAAAAAAGAATTGTTTCAAAACGCGCGTTATTTGAACCACCCTTTAGTTGAACAAACGATTATCCGGGGTCTCGGCCACCCACGTGTCTGTAAGGAGGCTATTACTTTACAATCAACAAGGCCTTAACCGAACAACGTTGCTTTTGTTTTACTTTAACCAAAATGAGTAAAATCATAAGTACACCCTGACGTTGGCAGAATTCACCTCGCTAAAACCGGCGAGGAGTAAAAGCCATTAATAAAAAAAAACATGATTGGTGGATTATGACAGCTAGACTTCTCGCCACGGTGCTGCCACCTGGTGAACAAATCGATTTCGCTCATTTAAAAGCAACTTACCATTTATCCTCTTCAAATGCGGTAACGTGTTCGTACTCCTCTCGATCATTTTATTATAATACACGCTATTATCCTGGTTAAATCTGACCGGGGGCGAATTGGAACACCGGCCATCTCGCTGTATCGGTGGCGGGTATCGGTGGTCTAGCTCTGGCAGTGGGAGTGGGAGGGGTGTGCGGGGGTTGCTGTAGAGCGAGGGGGGAGGGGTGGCGTAGAGCTCAGGTGGCATTAGCTGCTCGGCTGGTAGCTGGAAGAAAAATAAATTATACATAAAAAAAATATCTGAAACCGTAAAAATATGTCAGGAACAAACTAAAAGAGAAGTGACTAGAGCATCAAATTCCGGAGGCCGGATTAGAACCGGTGGCATATTTAATATTCGGAGTATTAAATTATTTTTGTTAATTTCACATAATGCAGGAGTTTATTACACAATAAAAATAAGTAGGTCAGTTCCGTGATAGCATATTTAAGTATAACATTGCAAACGATGTAAGGTAGAGAATTATACATATTTTATTTCAATCGGACGCGGTAAAAGTGGTTCATATTTAGCCAACAAATTTTAAATTCAAATTAACAAATCGGTTGAAGCTAATGGTGCTCCCACACTAGCTGTTATAAATGTTATATAACATCAACTATCTTTCTTTAACAACATAGTGCTACTTAGCCTTATCCTTGTTACTCTGTGTCATATAACATTTATAACAGCTAGTGTGGGAGCACCATAAATGAAAGCGTGTAGAATAAAAAAATGCTAGTATAAAAAAAATAAACACCCGACAAAATAATCAGCGTCATTTATCGATTTAAAAGCTATCTTAAGTATACATAATATTTATTCATTCAATCTTTTAAATTGTTAATTTTTTGTTACGACTTTACACAAACTTGTTGTTATGAAATCTTAATTATTAATTAAGTGCATAGTTATATTATTATCTTGACAGTGTATGATTAATGATTAATACCTATGAATCTATGAAAACTCGCTGGTGTGTCATCTAACCTATAAACCTATACAGAAAACTGCATATATAGGCGGCTTTCATACTGCAGCGATTTCCGCATGCGACGCCGGCTCGATCGAGATAGCGCTCTATATATGTATAGCGCTGCCACGCTTGCACACCGTGTAATAATCGCCATATTGGACAAATTTAGATATAAATAGGCACATTGTAGCCGAGGGGAAATCGAGAATCCTTCCGCGACCAGACATTGATAATTTTGTTTAACTGGAATGCTCCTACCGAGCTTGCGCCTTCAGCGACCACCTGATCTAAGTGAGTAGATGGGAGTCGAGAGAGAGATTAAGTCGCTGGTACGCTACTCCTAGCCTAGTGTAGCTGAAAATACTCCAGCAAGAAACTCAACTAAGCCCGACGACTGTCGGGGTGATAAAGACAAATGTCAAATCCAGGGCCCTTCCCGTGATATGGTTAGCTACACTGGAATGCTTCTACCGAGCCAGCGAGATCAGTTGAGGCGAGTTCAACCTGATGGGAGTTTTGTCGCTCATTCGCTACTCCTAGCCTAACTGAAAAGTTTACAGCAAGAAACTCAGCTAGGCCCGACGACTTTTGAGTGGTTACACTAAAAAGTGCACATCAAGTATGGCATTAAAAGGCGAGCTCCGGTTTTCGTGTTTACCGACAGTCTGCAGTTGGGCGTTTTCAAAAATCATTGTGCAGGTGTTATTCGTATTACAATAAATTTTAGGTCCTACTTGAAATCGTTTGCAGAATTGATTCAGCTAGGTCACAAAAGACTTTCCATTACGCTATTTCCATATTAGTACCTATAGAAAACATCGTTGGTGGATTCAAAAATATTGGGAAGTTTTCGTGTCCCAGTAGAATTAATAATACTCCTAGAATTAATAATACTCATTTTTCACTAGGAATAATGGGTATTAATGTTACTCAGTGTCCGTAGGATACACCTTAGACAACCCTACACGTGATCCCTGGGTGGTGCTAAAAGAGTAACAAACTTAGCAGCTGCACTGTCCCCTCTGGACCTCGAAGCACTCACTGGATTTTCTTCGTCATCTGCTTTCCTACTTCTACAACCGCAGGAAAGAAATGCCTATCTATATCTAGTGACATGTAGCCATACGATTAATAATAACTAGGAATTATACGAAAATTGCGCTATCGGAACACGACTTCAACTTCCAACAATTTGCGAAAATGCCCAGCTACAAATGTACCCCGTAAACTTTAACGTTGAAACGTTTTGCCGTTGAAAAACCCTTTTATTTTATTAAGAGACATGTTGTGCAGTTCTCTTGAAAAATGTCTGGAGAAAATTGGAGCGCTCTCAACACATTGCACTGAAGGAAACTGGCGTAAACATGATTGTTCAAAAACTGTAGTAATATAATAGCTTCTTCGAAAGTGCATTGTTTAAAAAAACATAATAATAATGTTCTTATACCATAACCAAACCTTTAAAATTTAACTGTTCTGTAAATTGTTTATGGCTTCATACTAAAAACCGGAGGAAATAAACAATTTATTGTTATATTTCTGATTTTTAAATTTGTGTTTTGATTTCATTTTTCAAGTAGGGTAATTGTGCCCCTTTTCGTCCACTTATCGATTTTGCCAGCTTTGTGATGCAAAAAGAATATCTTAAAGTACCCTGACTTAAATGTATTATATTTCATTTTATAGCTTATATAGTCTAGTTTATGTTAATATTACGCGATAATTATCCATACTTGCGAGATTTTGTATAAAAAATATTATTTGAAAAAGTGGGGTATTCGTTAGTTTTCGTCCATAAATGTCAGTTTTCCGTCCTGGGCTCTGCTAGTTTTCGTCCACTGAGTAGGGTGATTATTTCTGAAAATATCCACTTAATCAAAAAATGATAAAACAAACCTCAATGTCACAAAATATTACATGTCCAAAGTAATAATAAAAATAGCAGTCCAATTAAAATTAAAAATTGTCTACGTACTGTCAAATAAGCCCCCACGAGTTGTCCCGGGCGCAAAGGTGCCCATCACACTTGCCGCGTTACCACGTTGGATGGCGATGGCCAACCTTTGCACCAGGTAAGAACCCGCGCGAGCCTCAGAGCTCCTCTCCCTAATACGGCGGCCCACTTCCTTTATAAAGGTTAGAGCCTCCGACCCCCAGCACCCTGTCGTCTCAAACGCGAGAGGCACGAAATAATAGTTGGACTCAAGGGTATAGTACTTGCCCCGCTTTCTAACCGCCGCTAACTCCGCTGCAGCCCCAGCCGTTTGAACCGTTCGACCGAGGTGTGAGGCGGCGAAAGTGCTGACGCACGTGGCGTCCCAAAGGAGGGACTTACCCTTCTGCCATGGCACCAGCGTTAGCCCGTCCGGCCTTTTGCCATCAGTGCGACAGAGACCTGGTGGTTCCAGTACGCACGGGATGTTGGCGGATACTAAGGCCCTTCGAACGATGTCATTTAGAGCGTGGTGTCGAGGAAATCTCCCTGAGCATCGACAGCAACTTAACGCGTGATGGCCGTTCGCCTCCACCATGGACCCGCAGATGCATTTATGGGGTACACAAACATCGCAGCCAAGGCGGAGAGCTACTGCCACACGCATCGAGTCACTGTCAAGGAGTGTTCCCAAATGAGGGGCAGGCAAAGCCTGCAACCACGCTCCCGCTTCTGCCCTCGACACCGACTTGAGTCTTGCTAAATCCACACCCGAGGCAGTACCCATGAGGCGTACGAGTGTGTTTTTAGCTCCAACATCATCCCACGCTCTCTGCACTTGCGGAGCCTCAGGTATGGTCGCGTTCGGGCACAGGTTTGTCCATTTTGCCAGCGCATCATCGACAAAGGGAATGACAACCATGTCTCCATCGGAATTAAATATTTTAGAGACAAGGCTGCGAACTCCATGTGCCGATGCGAGAAACGCTGGCAAACCCACATCCGCCGCGCGCCGCAACCCCAAGCCCCCGTGACGTATGGGCAAAGATGCCTGACTCCACTGGTCATCAGAAAGGGACACATTTAAAATTAATTCCGTCGTATCCCTCAGAGCGCCGTCAAAAGAACACACCTCAGCAGGACACAACCATGTCGGGGTGGTTCTTAAGAGGTAGGTTACCTTTGGAACCGCGAAACACATCCTAAGCAGAATCAGAGCGACATGAGATCCAATGTTTTCGAGACGCTTCCGGGCGAGCAAAAGAAGCCGCCTCCTGGTCTCAATAGCCTCTGGTATGGCCTCAGGGAAAATTGGAGAACCCAGAAGGTAAAACGTATCCCGGGAGAGTTCCTTGAGACCAGGAAGCAAAGAGCTGAAACGAGACAACACAGAAGAAGAAGAAGGATTGGGTCCACAGCAGTAAAACTCACACTTCGCCGCATTAACCTCCAGTCCCATCGCCTTGAGACGGGGGAGTAAAATAACTAAATCTTGCTCTAAGACCTCAGGCTTTCCCCCTATAGTCCCGTCATCCAAGTACCATATATTAAGGGGTGATTTCAAGGACGATATACATTTATGAATAGCGAGACTGAAGGTAAGCGGCCCGAGTGGATCTCCCTGCTGCGCACCCACTTGAGAAGAAATTAGGGAGTTGTTGTAGAACAGATTGGACGGGGCGTGATAAACCTGATACAGAAAAGGGTACAAACATGGTATATTCCCCTCGACCTCAGTCAACAAAACATCTCTCTCCACTGTATTGAACGCGTTTTTTAAATCTAATTTAATGACGATGCAGTCTGCGTTCCCCGAATCTGCTGCAAACGTTCGTGCGGCATGTATAGCAGCCTCACACCCCCTTTGTGTACCGAAACCTAACTGATGCGGCTGGAGACACCCAGCCATGCGGTCCCTAACTGCCCGGCACCCCAGTTTGGCTACCAAACGCCGAAAAGTGCTACCTACTGCAATTGGCCGTATACCTCCCTCCTTTTTAGTCAAAGCGCACAGAGACGCACCATACAAATACGGACAAACTTCCGGATTTAGTTGGCCAGTAAGTAAAAAGTTACACAACTTGACGAGACTTTCAAGCAATCGTTGTCCGTTGTCGCCCGCGGAATTCGAAGTCAACTCTTTCAAATGAGCCGGCCGAATTCCGTCTAAACCCGAAGCTGAACCATTGTAGAATGTTCCTAATGCCTGGACTACCTCCTCCAAATTGACTGTTAAAGGCTGGAAAGAGCGATCCGGCTCCCGAGGAAAACTTAGAGGGCGGGATGGGGGCGGGTGCTTCGTTTGCAAGGAAGCGAGAGTTTCAGGACCCGAAGGTGCTATCGAGTCGTCCGACACCAAAACACGAACGGCCCCTCTCACATCCCCCTCGTACACTTTGGACTCAATAGTCTTATACACCGAACGCAAGCGAGAGGAGCCCGTACTGACACTTGTACTCGTAGTCACACTAGCAAACGAACAAGACAAGCATTCGGCCGCAACTATATTCGACTTTACTTTTGCCGTAAGATTGCCCGGGCCCTCGATGTCCGGTGCCTTCAGCGCCGAATACGCAAACGAAAGTAGCGCACACCAATCCACAATTTCGTTGGTTTCAATGCACCTATCTATAACGTTGCATAACGTGCCTGCTGCCAGGTTTCTCGCCCCCTTCGGTATGTGACGGAGCACCCTCACCGATGTTTTAAGGGCACTGAGATTTTCGAGGGTAATGCCAGATGGTTGCGAGCCTTGTGGCTGTGTAGCAGCGACGTCAGGGCGGCTGGCGCGGGGAGCAACCCGAGCAGATGAAGACTGGGGGCGCAGTCGAGCCACACCTCAATGTTATTTTTAAAGTCCTATCGATTGATGTGCAACATGATGATTTTTGGTAAAAAAAAATTGTTACATATATGGAAAACCCCTTGTGGCTCCCCCCTAAAAAAAATCTTTTCAGCAATTTTACTACAATACTAAGTAGGGGTATACAAAATACACCTTCTGTTAGAATTTCATCAATATTAGTTATAGTCTCCAAATAAAAAATGGCCATGGCATACGGACGAAATACGGACATGACGAAACTATAAGGTTTCCGTTTTTGCCATTTTGACTACGGAATCCTAAAAACTAATGATAGTAAGGATTAATTTCCGTTAATATTAGCATACAGTTAGGTACGATTAAGGAAACGAAATGGCGTAGTTAGTTTTTATAAATTTGTTTTTTCCATACAAGTATGTATTGTTAAATCGATCACGGTATTATATTTAACTCAACCAAACAATCGAATATTATAACTAAGGCATTTTATCACCAAACAATGATATTGTAGGCCTTTAATGTTAACCACTGTCACTGCTTGTACTATAAAGCCTTGGCCAAACAGCAAGCGTGGCGCAGCGCCGCGGTCGCGCGGCGCCACCTGCCGTGCGACGACATATCGCCTGACTTCGTGTCACTGACTTTGAATAGAACTTCATACGCGAACGTACTGCTGCGACCTGCGGTCGGGTTCCAACTTTTTTGTACCTTAGCCTTGGCCAAACAGCAAGCGTGGCGCAGCGCCGCGTCTGCGCCGCGTGACGCCGAAGCGATGACTGTTCAAACAGGGCGCGCGCGGATCGCGCCGGCCTCGCGCTCTCAACACGCCCTCATTGCGCGCGCGTGAACACGGCGCGGTCGCGCGCGATGCGGGCGTGACTCGCTCATTCCTTTCGAAGCCAAGATTATTTTTTCGAAGAGAAGATATTTTTTTCTATATCCATAATCACAATCACAGTATATTGCTACGCTCGCACGACGCACCGCGCTGCCTAACGTCCGACTGATGTGACCCAGCGCGGCGCAGCGTGCCGCCGCGCAGCGCTACGCCCGCGCCGCGTGGACGCGGGGGGCCGCGCGGCGCGGGGCGCGACAGAAGCGGGGCGCGGCGCCGGCGGGACGCAGTCTGTTTGACGTCGCTAATCTGTTAACATGTGCCGCGGTCGCGCCGCGCGACCGTGGCGCTGCGCCACGCTTGCTGTTTGACCAAGGCTTAATGCAATTGACACGACTAGCGTAGTCAACCGCGCATTGGATCGTTCATTATTGGGTCGTTCCTTAGAGAATTCAACCCGGAGTAGCCATGTCTGCCGTTTCCTTTACAAAGCAAGTCTGCCGAATTTTGCGGGGGAGGGAAACGTCAAGTGTATTCTGTGGCTATTCGTACGTAACGTACAAATAGGTGTAAGCATGACCACTGGTCATATGTTTTCGGCAAAGGGGGAACGCCTGTCAATGGCGACTCCGGTTGGTTGAATTCTCTAAGGGTCGTGCATTACCCGGAAAGGTTTCCGATTGGTTCCGATCAGATCCGAAGGTTATGCGACTATTTAAAAAAGTAGCTTTTTTCATAGTAATCAGATCAACACGAGACTTCCTTTTTTCGGATATTTGTTCAAATATTTAACAGCGCATGTTTTTGTTTGTTTGTTTTTGTGTGGTTTTAATTGCCGGTAAATAGATAAAGGTGATGTGATGTGATAGTGCTTAGTGAAAATAACGGATAATATTCATTGTGAAAGATGTACGGGTGTGTGTGCGTGTGTGTGTGTGTACGGACGATGGCAATGGTACGATCACAAAGCTTTCTTTTGAAGTGAAATAAGCAGAGCACGCCACAGTATGGAGGTTATAATTGTTATTCTACTACCATTTGGTCATTCTAATGTTAATTATAGTTTTCTATTCTCACAAATAACTCGTATATTAACGATAACAATGCAACAGAAGAGCTAGTTTTAGTCTTTGCTCAAGTCATTTAAATGTTTTATTTATTACATTTATTTACGTAACATTATATGAGGAATGGACAGAAACTAAAGTGTGTAGGTAATCAAATATAATATTACCATACTACTATATACTATAATATTACGTATTAATGAAGTATTTTGAAGTAAAATAACCATTAGAAATATTTACCTAGCTGTCTGGATTTCCGGGATCAGGTGGTCGCAAAACTGAAATTTATACCAAATTGCTCTGCTAGTTTTCGTCCACAAAGTTTATATATTAATTATATTCTAAAACTTTAATCTCCACTTAAAATATTGTACAATTAACTTTAAAATAGATAATTCATGCCAAACATATTTAGTGCACTGCCTAAATCATTAATAAAACTCATCATAAACTTTTCCCGCCACAAGTTTTTTTCTTCATTGCGATGACATTTGCTAGGGCCGAATTCGAGGCGGCTATTAATGTTTTATTTTTGAAGGCACTATTTGTCAAATTACTTTTTTATGATAGTAGAATTGTTTCTTAGATATTATGGATCGCAACAAGACCAAACTTCCGCAGAAAAATTCATTTACGTTCAAGTTTTCTCCATATATTTGTAGCAGAACCGTCAGGTGGACGGAAACTGACCATGGACGGGAAACGAGCACAATCACCCTACGTGACACGCCTTTTTCAAATTTTATTTCGTGTCCTGTGTTTTTAAAGAAGCGTTTAAATTAATTATATCTATGTGGCGAATGTTACAACTACTTTTTTTAGACTTCAATACCTAGCTGGTATTAAAAAATCTAGTATTTACCCACAAAACCCTAGCTTTATCTAGTTTCTGTTTTAATAAAACCTCGAATAGGCATTCTTTAAAGAACAAAATAGAATTGCAAACTCGACTGTGCCGTTGCGTTTTTGTCCAAACAGGATAAAAATACAGACGGAAAAGAGTAAAAATTTGAGATTTTTTTTTTCTGTTTTGGTTTTAGGAATATCCTTGTATTTTTAACCGACTTCAAGATTTGAAAAGAGGAGGTTCTCAATTCGGCGTGTATGTTTTTTTTTTTTTTTTTTTTTTATGTTTGTTACTCCATAACTTCGTCATGTCTGAACCGATTTTGAAAATTCTTTTTTTGATTGTAAGTATATATATACAGATTGGTCCCGTTTTTTTCAAAACGCAGTTCTGATGATGGGATCCATGAGGAATCGAGGGAACTCCTCAAATCTTAAAGGCATACATATAGTGATTTTTGTATTTTTATCAACAAAACCATCATTTTCATTCAAAACAGTGACATTTGATGAAGTAGAACTGCTGATGATGATCAGAACGGAACTCTTCAACGACGCATAGTTCACGTTTGGCGATTCGTCCTCTTCGCTGTGTTTGTTTAGCAAGTTTAATTGTCAGAACAAATGTTCGTCAAGTTCAAGTTCTGATGATGGGATCCATGAAGAATCGAGGGAACTCCTCAAATCTTAAGGGCTTACACATAGTGATTTTTGTATTTTTATCAACAAATCAAGCATTTTCATTCAAAAGAGTGACATTTGATGAAGTGGAACTGCTGATGATGAACAGAACGGAACTCTTCAACGACGCATAGTTCATGTTTGGCGATTCTTCCTCTTCGCTATGTTTGTTAAGCAAGTTAGATTGTCAGGACCAATTTTCGTCAAGCTCAAGTTCTGATGATGAGTTCCACGAGGAATCGAGGGAATTCCTCAAATCTTAAAGGCATACATAAAGTGACTTTTGTATTTTTATCAACAAATCAAGCATTTTCATTCAAAAGAGTGACATTTGATGAAGTGGAACTGCTGATGATAATCAGAACGGAACTCTTCAACGACGCATAGTTCACGTTTGGCGATTTGTCCTCTCCGCTGCGTTTTTTAAGCAAGTTATTTCATTGTATGAAATCTAAGTGCACCATCTACAATAATCCTTCACCGGCTACCCCCATTGAAGTCGGTTTTTTTTTCTTAAAAATTATATGCTAGAATATTTTCGCCAAAAAAAACACAGATGTAGGGAGGGTATCTTTGCGTACATTAAATAAAAATGTTTTTAACTCATATGAAAAATAGCAAGTTTTTAAGCATGACAGGATTTAAAAAAAAGGAAAAACCTTTTCGGTTCGGGCTGCAACGAAAAAGTAAGAGCGGCATTTCGTGTTCGATAACCTGCTGCTGATGTGATATTGATAAAGTAGTGCATCTCGATTGCGCTTATTTATTATTGCATTTATAAATCAAAGCATTAATATGTATGAAACGAAAAATATAATCACTACATAGTATAAAACAAAGTCGCTTTCCGCTGTCTGGCCTGTATGCTTAGATCTTTAAAACTACGTAACGATTGTGATGCGGTTTTTTTTAATAGATAGAGTGATTCAAGAGGAAGGTTTATACGCATAAAACATGCATAATATAGCAGAGAAACACTGGTAATTTTAGAGGTTTCTTAATGTGATATCGTAAATAAAAACATTTTTTTGCGCTTACATTGCAAACGCTGACTGAACCCTACAAGATAGATCACAATAATGTACTACAGTATTGTAAACCTTAAAAAAGTCTACAAAAAAGTCCGCGATGGTATATGTCTATCTCTTAGGGATAACCCACAATAACCATTTTTTATCCCGCGCGAAGCCGGGGCAGGTCGCCAGTAATTAATAAAAAGTAACTATAATTCAGAAACTTACCAATCCGCTAGTATTCAACGGCAGTGCATTTTTATACTTTAACCAATCCTCATACACCTTATCATAAGGCGGCCTATGACAATCATTTGGGCCAACATTTGGCACGCCCAAACTGCTCATGGGTCCCAGACTTTGTATACTCGGACCAAGGTTGGCCATATGGTTAGTCTGGTATGTTGGCCGTACCCTGTATTCTATTGGACGGACTTGTATATAGTGATTGCATGGATCTATATTATGATCGTAGAATCTGTCGCAATTGGGTGGGACAGAGTCGTATTTTTCTGCTGGATTTTTTGATATTAAAGGCCTTATGGCACTGTAGTCGGTTGTCGAAGATTTGTTTGAGCAGCTGTCGCTTATTTTACCGTCTAGTGGTATAATGTCAGGGTTTTTATCTGAAAAAAAAAACGGTTAAATGTGTTAGAAATTTATGATTTATACTACGAACTGTTATTGTGTTGTATGTGTGCTTAAAAATAGTAGTTTATGTAACTGTTACGTAATAAGGGTCCTTAAAATACGAGTGTCTCAAAAGTCGTCATAAATCTCGTGCCTGGGTCGTAAGATATTCAAAGTGACAGTAGTGTGAGAGTTAGCCTTGTAATTGTACTTGATGCAGGTAACGATCATACAGGGTGTAACAAAAATGCCGGTGATCCGTTTAAGGGCATAATTGGTATCATATTATAATTATAAATTCTTAAAAATAAGAAAAAAAAATTTTTCATGCGAAAAAAAAAATTGTACAGCCGGCAGGAACGACAATTTTGCCAAATTTTTCGCGTCCAAAAATTTTTTGTACTATTTTTTCTTAGTCGCAATACGATACCAATTATTTTTTTCATCATTTAAGTATCGAGAGACACATAATAAATTTCTAAAACTATAAAGTTAGTTACCCAAGCTATCGACGCTGTCCGATTCTTTTGTGCCTGTCAAAGGCATATTGGAAGTTTCATCCTGCTGTCTCTTGTCCTTCTCATTTTTATCTGCAACGAAATTTATCAATATTTTTTTGTAAGTACATTAATGTAGAGGCCGCAATATAAGACTAGCCGGCCACTCTAGGCTTTTGTGGAGAACATGCGTGAAAAATATTTAATTGAATTTGTTCAATAAACACGTTCAACAATTACAAATTAATATAAGTGGAAATGTGGAAAGTGGTTTTTTAAAGATATTGCGGTTTAAAAACGTAAAATTTTAGGCATTTTTTTTATACCTCGAATGTATTTTCGAAACCTCAGTTTGATTACTTATGTTCTAACAAGAAAAAAAATGTACGACAACTATATAGCTAAACGCATTTTTCGTGCCTAAAATTACAAAAATCTTCCAAAAACTTGTTCCTTCCAAACAGTTTTCTGCAACTTTGAAGTCGGTGACGTCACAAACCTCACACTTTTTGTATGGGGCGTTTTGACACGCGGCGCAGACGCCTAACGTATTTTCACATTTTTGACGTTTCAGGGCTATCATAGATAGTAGGTTTATTAGAGACATTTGAATCTACAGGGAAATAGAATCGAATGACGTCTTCCAAAAAAATCATGCATGTTCCTAATTAAAACGGATCGTTTCGCAATTGGGAGAATCAACTATAAGTATTACAGTTTGAAGAAATGTTACAAATTATGCTTATTAGGTAATGTTATAAACATGTTTAGTAGATAATCCTTTAGGGAAAGGGCTTTAAACTACTATAAAAATGTATGTTTGGTGAATTTAAATGTGATTAAAACCAGAGTTTAAGAAGTAACCCAGGAGAAAGTAACTATGGCAATGAGTGACAAGAACAAGTTTATTCAGCAAATTACACTGCAATTGGTACAGAAAAAAAATGTTTTATGCTCAGTTTCTAAGCGTACTCAAACTTTTAAACTTTCTATGGAACAAGTTTCAAAGCAAAAGGCTTGAACTTTATTTAAACTTTGAGCAGCGTACTCGTGGATATTGGAATTTTGATGATAGTTATACCTACATGGACCTAGTTCTAAGGGACCCAACCTCGCAAAAGCATTATTGAATATCGTACCTTAGTTCTAGAACATGAAGTAGAATTTTGAATGGTGATTTGGTGTGGATTAGTTCCCGTTTGCAGAATTACGTCCATATAAGAACTTGACCCACAAGCAAGTCCTCGAAACCGCAAACTTTTTTGTGTCAAAGTTCGTACACTATCAAAACTACTTTTCTATGAGGCAATGTTTACGAACGAACTAGCTTTCTACTTTTAAAATTGTGCTCGATGACAGCGGGCTGCCAATGCGAATCAAGATCCTGAGCAGTTTCTTTAGATACAACGAAAGCATTCGATTGGGTGTATTATCAGGTCTTCTGTCGTAGTTACCATTTTAATCATATTATGGACTGATCGAGGGATTGAGCACGTGAAATGCCAGTTTTTTGTTCGGCAGACACCTACAACAAACCGTAGTGGTAGTAGAATCTGCTTTGAAAACTGACATAAGCAGTGGGTTCCCGCAAGGCTCTGTGCTGTCCCCACAGCTGTTAAGCTTATACAATTCATTAATCGCTGGTGTAATGTTTATTATAATATTAATTGTTACTATAGTACCAGAGATGCCTATTATGGAAACCCAATTCCTAGTTAGCTGTATCCTTTTAAAAACAGTCTAGTACATTTTTGAACTTGATTACAATGAAGTAGGGTGCAAAACTGTATACATATTTTTAGCCTTGACTATCGTCTGTTTCCAAAGAGATCAATCTATCCAGTCTTAACGATACTATTGGGATGGGATTGGACTTCTACAAGGTTTTCTTGTTCTTGGTAGGATACAAACTTACTGTTTTTCTTATTGCAGTGTTTGCAGCAGAAGACGGTGGCTGACACGGCTGTCATGGCGGCGATGACACCGACTGACACCAGTACGATGATCAGCACCGTTGTCAGCTCCACCTTCACAGGAACTTGCGCTGTGTAACAATAAAAATGACTACTTCAAAAACACTATACACACAAAAATACAGGAGTAAGATAAAAGTAAAAGTTTTCAGATTTTTTTTATATTTCTAGCAATGGACTAATTTCCTAAACTGTTATTTACTCGTATTAGACTAATAAAAGTACCTACCTATATCAATATAGAAGTTGATGAAATGTTAAAATTTTGGAATAAGTACTTAATTTTTAAGCATGAGCTAGTTAGTAAAATTTCTGGATAATAATCTACCTGTTTATTATTTTAGAAACTAAAATTTTGCTGCTTAGCGCAGGCTATAGTTAGACGACTCTAACTGCATCGACTTTGCAAGTGACAAAGTGTTAACAAGAGCCAGCTTAAACGCCAATATGAGAAATATACGTCTTTGATGGTAGGTCCACATGTTTTCATTACAAAGAGTTATTGATAAAGAGTTAGTGATAGAGACTATCATTATTTCACTCTCGTGTACGATAATACTGTGTTTTTTCTACTTTACTACGAATGTCAATATAACACTTAAACTACTCATAACACTATTCCTAGAGTCTATAATATAGAGTAACTTATTTTAGCTTAATACTTGTTCAAGCTGAAAATCAAAGACACCTAGAAATACATTTCCAGTTCGAATTCGAGCAGTTCTTTACACTTCAATTAAGGTAATTAAACTTCATTTATTCGTAAAAAATATCGAAGGCACCGGCCAAAGGCCTTTGTTTCGCGCAATTGAGGCGTAGTAATTGGGCATTATCGGGAATATTGGTTTACGTTTACTGGATCCATCAAGGAATACGGAAATTCAGTTTACATTCGTTCGTGATATTTAATTAATCCTTGTTTTGTTTTTGATAGATATAAAATGTTATCATACTAGGCTTAATCCAAGCAAAACAATAAAAATATGATAGTTATTCCTAAAATCTTGGAGTCGAGAAATAGTTACTTACTGACTGACACGACAGAACGAACCTTGATGAATTTACAAATGAGTTTACAAAAAAAAATTACGAAACTCAAAGTACAAACTTACAACATTATCTTGCAGGCAGGCAGCAATACTTAAAAGTAATATCGCCACTGGTAACAATGCATAGCCATGAGCTAAGAAAACTACGATATATTATGACATGACTTATACTAACCCAAAAATCAAAAGATTCACTGGCCTTTGTATACTCACATTGCTACTGAGAAAGAGTTGCTAACAGTAAAGTCTAGCTCTTAAAAGTTTAAGATAGCAGCAGCGATTACGTCAAGTAGACTGCAGGTAAAAATATGTATTCAATACAAACCCGTATGTCTTTGAGGATATTTAAGGAGAGTAGATGTCAATGTCAAAGGTTCGCTGGCCCCTTTTCTATTGTATGCTCTCACTGCCACTGAAAGGGAGTTGCTGGCAGATAGTCCTGAGACTTGAAGGTCTGCTTCATCGCTGCTGACGTTGGCTAAGAGTTGTCCCGTGCCCATGTCGAATACCTGAAAAAAGATATGTTAATTTTTATTTTAGAAACTGATAGCCTTTCATGAGGGGTGATCGATGATGTTATTTACTGATTAAACCAAGGTAAAATTCCACGGTTGACCAAAACAAGCCAATTGCACCGAAACGTCCGTAGCAGTACTAACGATTGCCAAATCTTTAGATTCACAGTTCTCTCGCTGAGTAAACTTAATCAATTCTTTATTACAACCGGCCCATGTTGGAAATGTTTGTTTGTCAAAAAGTTAATTAGGTAGCATAGGAACATGGGGGGATTTTTTGCTGGCAGTTCAAATAAATCTTAACGTATATTGAGGTAACTTTTCCCTGTGTAAAAACTTACTTGTAACCAGAAAGATTGACGAATTCCGCCGTCATGTCCAGGCGTGCAGTTTAGAGTCAAAGAGTCGTAAGTCACGTTCGTAATCTCACACGCTTTGACTGCTGACGGCTTGTCTGCAAACAAAGTCAAAATTGCCATAGTAAGGAATCGGTCTCCTATTCTTATTTTATATGATAACAGAAATGTATCGAACATTGGGTCTTGTCGGTTATTGGTGACACTACGTTATTTGTCATTATGAAAAAAGTCGCATTATTTCTGTTTCTCTTCTCATTATGGGTGAGGGTCGCGAACGTCTATCTAGATATATCTCCACTTCGCGAAATGAGGATAAAAACTCACGGATTGTATCGATGGATTTGACCTATTATCCTCTCATTGTAATCAGGAGTAGGAAAGAATATAGACATCTTCTTCTTTCTCGTTCCCTCACTGCTGAGTATCGCGACCACATGTAGCTCGTTTCCATAAAATGCGGCCATAGGCCATGTGGACTGCACGGTTCAGGCTGATATACAAACTGGGTGACTTTTTCATACTCGCAGAGTGTGTCAGTAACTGAGTCTGTTTGCCCTGTCTACTACCATTACCATTACTACCATTAGATTACCAGCGGTTTCTTACACTCGCGACATCTTTCAATAAGAACTCGGACAGTCAACACCTGTTCGCGAGTACCCTTTCCAGCTACGAAGCCTGTTCACTGGGTATCTGGTGGTCTATGAAGCACTCTTGTGCATGGGATTGTCTAGCATTGATAATGCTCAGTAGCACTTTGCTAGCATGTGACTTAAGTGACAATGTTCTGTAGTTTTCGCATCTTCTTTTCGAACCCTTCTTGTGCAGTGGTACCACAGTGGATTACGTACAATATTTTGGCCTCTGACCACTTCTCCATATCTTATTGCAGATTTAGTGCATGATCTTCATACCTCCGCTGCCCATGTGTTGCATCATAGCCGCTGATATTCCATCAGGGCCCACCGCCTAATGCTTCCACTTTTTGATGGAATCTTGCATACTTCATCTAACAGTAAGTCCGGTTCTCGTATATGGTCATCCCATCTTCTTTCCATGTTAAGTCCCTCTTCATCCCGATAGCGTTCGTAGCAGTAGGTTATCCATCTCTCTAAGACTTAATCCAGTTCTGTTAAGGTGTTGCCTCTACTGTCATTTACTATCCAACTCTTTAATTTGAAGTTTAACCTTCAAGAAGAGATCCTTTGTTTGCGATCTGTCAACATGTTTCTCAATGTAAACGCATATGTTGTTAATGTGCCGTTGTCTCTTCGGGTGGACTTTTGGACTTTGGAATGTAGTTGGCTATAGCGGTTTATCATACTCTCCGAGTTTAGGCCTTCACTCTTTAGGCATTTTCTCTCCTCAATTAGGTCCCTCGATTCCTTACTAATCCACTTCTTCCTACTTGTCACAGTTTTAAGAAGTTTCCTACTCCTTAACAGTATCAAAAATGACCTTTTTGAAACCATTCCAGTCGGATTCGCTGGAGTCGAAAAGGCAGCAGCTAGATGGGCTATGGCTATCTAGAACAAATTTTGTGCGCCATGGAGTAGCTTAGACTTTTGGTGATTTTAAGTATAACTTTTGGCGCAAGAATTTCTTAGGAATATCATCTCCTATTACTCAATGGGCACAAATGATTTGTTTTCCTTTATTAGGTTGAATGCGGTTTTTTTTTGGTAAGTTTAGGAGCATTTCGATCTACGAATAGTCTTTTGATAGCGTTATGTTGTCTGTACTATTTCAAAAGCTATCTACGTCACAAAACAGGGCTTCCAATGCTTTAGGCAAACCGTCTACCGCCTTCTCATAAACTTTTACTAAATTTAAATGATTGATGAATACCAGAGACAAATTCAATTAGACATTTTCGTCAATCAATACACAAACAATAATTAACACAGTCAAGTGGCGAAATGGAAAGTGAAATAAAGTCATTGAATATGGATTCAATTTATCACTTCCGATCCGATTCACTTGGATAATTTCGACAGCGTATTTTTCATGATGGCTTTTTTGGAGATAAATGATAGATAGCACTACAAGTATATGTAACTAGGTATTTTAAGATATGGTTATGCCTAATAGATATACTGTTGTGAATCTCGTCACAATGTGATTTCTGACCACTATAAAAACCTTAAAAATACGACCAATCATCGAGACCCTAGATTATAAAGGTCAAGCAAATTACGAACCTGAAAAATCTCATTAAAATAAATAACTCGCGTATTTTTGGCTAGTTTGTTGTCTTATCTGAGTCGCTTTTAAAGGTCCCAGAAGACGATCGAAATCAATCAAAAAAGACAAGACTATTCAACCACTGAACAGCTAAAATTACGTTAGTGAACCGTCTTAAATATTTTGATACAGGGTCGAACCCTGTATTATTAAGTAAATCATTACAGGTATAGATAGTGCTTTATTTATTTTCTTTTATAGATCAGCTATCAAGGTTTGAATTCACGGGCGTTTTTTTAGTGCATTCCGAATTTGGAATTTTAAGGTTATTATTGAATAATCAAATTGATAATTATCAAGGTAACTATAATTAATAATTATCCTTTTGAACCCTGTTTAGATAACAAAACTTACCTGCAGGTAAAATATGAAACAGACAAGGCTTCGTTTGCCGACCGACGCTGTTGGTACCGGAGCATTGCACCCATCCATAGTCCGATGACGTGTTAACCATATACAAGTATGTACCTGAAAAATATAGTACATTACTATAAAGGCCGGCATTCTGGCTATCTACTCGTGGTTGTACATCTGTAAGCTTGTACTTTTTGCCGGTAATGTTCATTCAATGTATTTACAATAACCATATCTTACTAAAGCGCCTATGTTCAAGATGTTTCGCTGTCTATTATTATAATATGAAGTTTTTAATATGTCAGAATTTTAGGTAGAACTCTTTAGTTAGGTTCCCACATCTTATAAAATTACCACTATGCGAACGTAGTAATAATGACGATATTTAAAATGCCGCCAACACAGTTGGTGTATTTGTCAAATATTTAAATTTCTTGTTCGATAGTAAAGAACGAGATACATACGACACGATTTGTTGGCCAAATAAGGCCAAGTGTGTTGGCGCTACAAGTAAAGGGATTTTAATATACGCTCGAAGACAGAGTACCTAAGTTTTGATGTAACAGATGTTTTTTGTCAAAAGTGGCAAAGAATTAAGTTATCGTATTGGAAGGGAGCCAAGGTATAGACTCCATTGATATCTATAGGAAAACTTATTAGACTGTTTAAGAAGAAGCTAGAAGTTTTATAACTGAGTATTTCTTGAAAAATCTTTAATAATTTCCGTACCGCAGTTCGACGCGCCACACTCGTAAGTCCAGGGCTTGTAACCGGTTTTCGCAAAAAGCCCCGAAATAACCCAACATGTTTACATATTTCATGGTTTTTACGTAGAACTCAATATTGTTTTTAGGTTATGACTTTATATTGTAAGATTTTGCGATTAAATATGAAATAGTAAACAAAAGAACGAAAAAAAAAACCGGTATTTTAGTAGCCCTGCTCGTAGCTGATTACGGTTTTTCCGCTTTGTAGCGAAAATCCGCTACACAGAGAGCCCGCCGTATCGGGTTCCTGGTGCGGTATTCCAATTTTAAAATACATAAAGGTGCCGTATTCTACTTTTTAACCGACTTCAATTTCATAGAAGGAGGAGGTTCTGTATTCGCTTTGGGCTTTTTTTTTATGTATGTTCACCGAGTACTCGGAGACGCGTGGTCCGATTTAAATAATTCTTTTTTTGTTTGAAAGGACACCACCAATTTGATGAAGTGGACCTGATAATGATGATTGTTTTGATGATAATGGTGATGATTTTTTTTAATGTAGGATGTTCAGCGATTACTCCGAGACCCGTGGTCCGATTTGAATATTCTTTTTATGTTTGAAAGGATGTACTTCCAAGGTGGTCGTCCCATATTAATCTGGTGCTGTTCTGATGATGGGATCTATGAGGAATTGAGGGAACTCCTCAATTTTTAAAGGCACATGTATGGTGATTTGGGTGTTTTCTTAAGCAACTCGAGAGTTTTCTCTCGGAAACCACCAATTTGATGAAGTGGACCTGATAATGATGATTGTTTTGATGATAATGGTGATGATTTTTTTTAATGTAGGATGTTCAGCGATTACTCCGAGACCCGTGGTCCGATTTGAATATTCTTTTTATGTTTGAAAGGATGTACTTCCAAGGTGGTCGTCCCAAATTAATCTGGTGCTGTTCTGATGATGGAATCCACGAGGTATTGAGAGAACTCCTCAATCTTTAAAGGCACATGTATGGCGATTTGAGTGTTTTCTTAAGCAACTCAAGCATTTCCTCTCGAAAACCACCAATTTGATGGAACGGACCTAATGATAAATACCACATATGACATGTGGAACTTTCCTTAGTTTAAGCGGGTGTATTATGAACTTTTTCTTATATCTATCTCTTTTTCGTCTATACCGATTATTCCGAGACCCGTTGTCCGACTTGAGTAATAGTTTTATTGTTTATAAAGAGTTACCTCGACAGTAGCGGACTAATTAAGTTGGACCTGATGATGGGAATCCATGACGGATTGAGGGAACTCTTCAATTTTAAAAGGCTCATGTATGGTGATTTGAGTGTATTTTTAAGCAACTCGAGTGTTTCCTCTCGAGAACTACCACTTAGATGGAGAGGACCCGATAATGAAAACCGCAGATGACATGTGGAGTCCCTTCCATAAATAGCTATTTGAATTGGGTAAACATTGTGTGAAAGAAGGAAGCAAATTTAGTTTATGTCGAAAGAGCTGATTGAGATCCTGAGAAAGCGTAGCAAAAGATTCTACTAATCTATAAGCATGAGCGTAGCGAGGGCGTTTAAGGCACGAGGTCCAAAATTAATAACGTCAATCTCGTGTGGCACGTACAACTCTTCACCTCAGCCTTCACACCGACTACATCTGCATCGCTGACCGACTGCACCGCGCACCCCTAGGGTTTTGATTTCCACCTCAATCAGACTAGTGATGCCTATTACGAATATTTTATTTTATATGCGTCCTAAACGCGGGGGGTGGTACAGTCGACTACAAAGAGATGTATCCACTTTTGGACCATATTACAACGCAATAAGGTGAAAAAGTGGATACATCTCTTTGTATTTGACTGTACATTATTAACCGACTTCAATTTCATAGAAGGAGGAGATCTGGTTTCGGTTTGGGCTTTTTTTTATGTATGTTCACCGATTACTCCGAGACGCGTAGTCCGATTTTAATAATTCTTTTTTGTTTGAAAGGATCTACTTCCAAGGTGGTCCCATTATTAATCTGATGCTGATCTATGAGGAATTGAGGGAACTCCTCAATTTATAACGGCATATGTATGGTGATTTGGGTGTTTTCTTAAGCAACCACCAATTTGATGATGTGGACCTCATGATGATGGTTGTTTTGATGATAATGATGATGATATTTTTTTATGTAGGATGTTCAGCGATTACTCCGACACCCGTGGTCCGATTTGAGGAATTGTTTTTTGTTTGAAAGGAACTACCTCTAAGATAGTTCCACATTAATCTGGCGCTGTTCTGATGATGGGATCCATGAGGAATTGAGGGATCTCCTCAATTTTTAAAGGCACATGTATGGTGATTTGGTTGTTTTTTTAAGCAACTCAAGCATTTACTCTCGAAAACCACTAATTTCATGGAGTGGACCTTATGATGAAGACCACATATGATATGTGGAACTTTCCTTACATTGAGTAGGTATTATGAACTTTTTGTTATATATCTTAACCGATTATTGCGAGATCCGTTGTCCGATTATGATAATTATATAACCACTAAAAATGGAAAAATAAAAACTTTTTACAAAAAAAGATAAACCGACTTCAAAAAGTATAAAATAAATTATTATATTATTTATATGCGTTACAAACTGATATGTTTGAAGTCGGTGCCAAGCCAAAAAGTTACAATACCGATCAAATCAGCTTCAAGTCAGAAAATCACAAAACATATCGATACCTACTTACATTGCAAAGGTGAATGTGAATCTATCTGTTACATTTTCACGTCTAAACCACTAATCCAATTTTGATGAAATGTGGTACCCATGTCTATATACTCTGATACACGTCTACTTTGTCAATAATCAGAAAAAGACGGCAAATAAAAAAAAAACATGTATGGTTGACCTTCCATCCAAAATTTGAAATATCGCGCCTTTTTTTACTGAAAAGGTGGGTCCCACACTCCCGGTGTGTCTGAGTATAGAAAGATCAATCTAGCCATTGAATTCCTTTACACTTCGATATTACACCTTAAATGAAGTAGGATAAATAATTCAAACCGAAGCACGGGCTCCGTTCGAGATATGGTTAGTCCGAAAACTAGTAAAAAAGTTTATTAAGAAACATCATAAGACGCATGATTATACTTTCTTTCTGTACTTGAATGAGAACCTACGTGCAGTCAATACTGTATTAGAATAGTTCTATAGTATGAAGAACAAATTACTGACCAAATACGTCTCGTTCATATTAACTGTTTTGTGATTTTCAGACTTGACCGGTATTGTAACTTTTTGGCTTGGCACCGACTTCAAACATATCAGTTTGTAACGCATATAAATAATATAATAATTTATTTTATACTTTTTGAAGTCGGTTTATCTTTTTTTTGTAAAAAGTTTTTATAAAATACATAAACAATACATTAAAAACACATCTATCTCAAACATAACTCCAACACACTACACATAATCAACCAATATTGAAGTTGTATTGAGTTGAATAGTATATCAAGCAAATTCTGATTCAAACGTTTAGGCGCTAGCTGTATTGGTTAGTTAATGCATTGGAGTTGATTATTCTGATTCTGACATTGAAGTTAGATCGCGGGCCGTATTCTAACATTAAAACACGTTTAGACACGATCCAACTCCAATGCATAAACGTCTGAATCAGAAATATCAAAATCTACTTGAAAATTATTTCGATGCAGCTCCAATACAACTTCAATATTGGTTGATTGTTTGTTGTGTGTTGGAGTTATGTTCCAATACGATGGCTGAGATATGCGTCATACTCGTGAACGGGTGCTGTTTGTGGAGACAGGTCTGTTTAGGCAAACTGGGGCAACACATTTACGTAACTTTTTATTGATCATATTTAATTTTAGTTTAATTGGCTTTAGACACAACATTCGGTGCTTGATTATCCATATTTTTTATTATTATATATAATATATAGATCAAGACACTTGGAGACCTTATACATCTCTAAGGATAATTTAGAAATAGTATGTTTATTGTATGCTAGAATCACTTACTTTTTTTTTATTAAAATTTAAAATTATTTTGTTTCTAACTGTTGATGATGGATTATTATAATTTGGAAATTTATTTAGAAGACACAGTTCAGGTAAGAAAGTATATCCTATCAAACTTGTATGTAATTCATTTTCAATAGTCAGATTTGGACTCATCTTTTTTCTTTGGTATTTTTCTTAAACTATAACCTATTGTTGGTTAATCTAACCTTGGTTTGATATGTTTTCTGTTAGAACAACGCACTTATATGTATTGTTTAGTTTTGATGTACTGTTGTTTTGAAAAAATAAGTCCCGCCGAGTTTCTTGCCGGACATAATTCTTCTCGGGTCAGAGGTGTAGGGTTAGAACCGGTGTAGTTGATTTTTTTTCTCACTTTTACTTTGACGTGTAAAAGTGCCCTTGTGGCCTACTTACTGAATAAATGTTTGAGTTTGAGTTTGAGTTTGAGATATCTTGTGTTTTTAAAATTAGAGTACGGCACCTTGTTTACACGTGTTTTAAAGTTAGAATACGGTCCCTGGTGCGGAAAGCGTAAAAGTTGCACCTTTTGCTGATAACGTTAATACTGATCATACTTAAATATCGTAATATAAGCTAATATCGTTTTGGAAAATATTTTTATCTACATTACTCTCTTTTCATTAGGTTTTTATTTTTTAAGAGCGGACAGACCGCTGCAAATACGCTGACGCACCTAAAATGCAGTGACGGGACTCATATATCTCGTTTAGCACGTATTACACATTCCACTTTTCGCCAATTTTGGCGCATGTTAATGCGCTGTGTGTCTAAATGTATGGTAGCGGACTGGACGGTAAACGTTAAAGTCGCTTAATGTATGGTGCGTCAACGTTTTTTTTTTTATCATCGGTGTCGGGTCTTTCAGGTGTAAACAATTAGGTTTACTAGCCTCGTAAACCGCACGTCATGGGCACTACATCGTAATTGACGGTTGGGTGAAGTTTACGTAACTATTGCATACGAAAGAATGGAACTGAGCCCACAGCGCGCGGCGAGGCAAATCCACATTATGCATATTGTCATGCGTTCCGCCAGGGACACATTTTCGCTATTTTGTATGCAATCGTCACGAAAATCGCACTTATCAATTGACAATACGGGCGCCTAACGTGCGGTTTACGTGCCTAACTTATACCATTAAGTTTGTACAGATACGAGTACTGTCGTAGTTTATATCTTAGGAACTAATAAATTCTACGAGACTTCTACTTCCGCACAGACTATCAACTGTGCTGTACTTACCACTCTGTGCTGCATTTAAAGTGGAAGCAGCAGTGAGTTCATGCTTGCTGTGAGCTGAACTGTTGAACCACCAATGGTACGTCATGGATTCCTGTCAATACATAATCATGATAAATCGTTTTTTTTAATACGGTAATAATATTTTCAACACACCTGCTCGTAACGAGGTTCTTATTCCACCGCTTTTATGCTCATAATCCTAGATATTAAACACGCGTGCATTTCACAATAATTATCTAGTGGAATAATTTAATAAGCCGATCAAGTGACGTTTGTACTCTAGCACCAAGTTGTGTGTACGCAGACCACGCGTTTTCATTTAGTCGGGTATTACCTTTACTTTTTTTTAACTCTTTAGGAGTTTGCATTCTAAAAAAGTAAATATATTAAAAATATACACATTTACGATAGAATACAAGTTATACAATCCTGATTGTAAAAAAGAATCATCTCAACTTATTATATTACTCGTTATACACAATAAATTATGTTTTAAATACAAATTGTCTGTTTTAATATTGGCTGTTTGGCATATACCGTCCGCGCCTTTGCCTCAAGCTGGACGCACTACCAAAAAAGAAAATTGCGCGCCATTTATAAGTTAACCTCAAATCATTGTTTATTTGTTAGATTTTTCTCGTTGTGTTTTATTAATTTAAACAAATTATATTTTAAGTGAATAAGAAGACAACTTTAGCGTTAATAATACATACTAGTAAAATGTCATCATAAAAATCTAGTGACCAATACGTAAGAAAAAAATACTGTAATTTTATTGCACAATAAATGTGAAGTCTTTAATTTTATGAAATAATTTGAAAAAAGGGTTCCAGATACTCAATAACATCACAAAACAGGTTAGTTAAATGTAATTATCTTAGGTTCGTAAGTACCTCTATCCTGTAAACATTCTGACAATCCTATTGATCAAAAGTTATCAATTATACTATTCTGTTATTTCCTCGCAAGTGTGTTGAAAAACGTCGTATGAAACGCGTGTGCTTGATCATTACATAAGCTCAGCTTCCTTATGCGCACTCACATGCGTTCGTGCGCACAATATCGCTTCGTATGTAATGATCAACTTAGCACACTTGTATCATAATGTACTATTGACGCACTGCACTCCTTATTTCCCTGTATTATATTTATGTATGTAAAATTATAACACCCCTCTCTTTTTGCGTCGGGGGTTAATGATATAATATGATCTGGATTAGGGGGATTTACTCACTGACAGTGCAGAACAAATAATTTTAAGTACATCAAGTTGATTATAAAACACAACCGGTACATAAAAAAAACCGGTCAAGTGCGTGTCGGACTACGCATAATGGAGGGTTCTTTAACCTTCAATGGAATAAGAACCAAAGTAATACCAAAATGTTGTATTTGATGCCTATGGAAGAAGTTTTTTTAGAGATAACTCAAAAATGGCTGAACCGATAATGTTCAAAACAATTTTTGTAGAAAGTATAGGATAAAGCGCATCCTGCCATCTGGTTCGAAAGTTACAGGGGGTGGCACAATTTTTCTGACTTTCGAAGCGATTATGTCTGAAAGTATTCAGTTAATTACAAAATGTTCAAACAAACCTCGACGTTAATTTTAAAGACCTATCGATTGATCGACGAGTACAACATGTATGGTAAACATATATTTTTTTAAATTTAGGTACATGTATAGAGCGCCCCCCTTAAAAATATTTTTTTCTGCAATTTAACTACAGATTTAAATAGCGGCATACAAAATACACCTTATGTCAAAATTTTATTAATATACGTCTTATATTTTCCGAGTAAAATGGGTGTGACATATGTACGGAGCGACGGACGGACAGACAGACGGACGAGAGGAAACTATAAGCGTTCCCTATCTACGGAATCCTAAAAACGCAATAAAAATCTGACGGATTTACAAGTCACTCAACTTGCCAATCGCTGTTTCAGTGTACTCAGTGTATTAAATAATCGCTGTAATCCCTTTTTTCTGGTCTGTTTAACGGCTAAAATAGTCGTTAATGCAAAAAAGAGGACAACACTTTTGCTGTTAAAACAATCTGTCTCTTTACAACAAATGATAAGGAATTTGTACCAAAGAGCTTCAAACTCGATCAAAGGCTTATATATTTTAAAGGCGCTTAAAAGTTTAATGTCTCCCCATAAAACGATAGCAAAAGCAATTTTCACAAACAAAAACATCCCAAAATACGTAAGAAATAAACTTTCCGACGGTTTGGAGCATCTAAATAAATATTGATTGATGGAAATTACTCTGAACCTCTTCGAAAGCCTTTGGATACAATTAAATGTCCCAATTCGCAAGTTTGTGGAATAACAATTGCGAAAACCTATGATGTAATAATATTGTTTGGTATACTTTGAGTATGGTATTTACTCAGTACAAAAGTGACGAAATTGACGCCCATTGTGTATTTTGCGAGTGTTTTCCCTCTCCACAGACTTTTTGAAATGGAACTTTACACACTTAACACCAAAAATGAATTTTCCATGTCTGTTTTATACGAAAATGATACCACACAACCTCTAGCAGCCTTTACCAAAGAGTTTTATCATATACCCTTTTGGATGTAGAGGTGGAGGAGAAAAATAATTACTGGCAGCATTTAAAAATTGTCATCGTTGGTACGAAATATTTCCAGGTTCTGAATTTGTATGGCGAGAACCGGGAATTCCCGGTTCCTGTACTGGCTTTTGTATGCAAAACGAGTACGGGAGCACAAGCAAACCGTGGGGTACTCTAAACATGGTTAATTCACTTTAACACGATGCGAACAATTTTTTCGGTTTCCAACTCTAGTACTTTTGATGGTCGCGTTTTTATCGTGACCGTTTCATTTTAACACAGTACGTAATGTGAGATCGACGCTCGACATGATAGATGATAAGAGCGCTACCCTCATACCCCCTAATGATGCACGTTGATACATACATAGATAAGGTAGTCCGTACGGAGTTAAAACGTGTAAATATCATACCTTTGGATTAGCGTCCAGATCACATTCAATTTCAATGAGCTCCCCTCTGGCAGCCCTTAGTACTGCTGGTTGCGAAGACTTGCACGTTGGAGTATCTGTATAGAAAGAGATGAAAGGTAAAAAGAGTTGAACGATAGTGTCAGCTGAGCACCATGTCTTCAAAATACAGCAAACTCAAGAAATGGTGGCTGCTAAGATCACATAAATACATTAATGTAACACAAGATACAAAAGCCATGAACACACAAGATGTTACCAAAATACAAGAAGATGTTACAATCGAAAAACAATATAACTTTTGAAAACAGTATTGTATGGATTAGCCTGCTGGGCGTGTCCCATACAAGATTTTTTATTTCGAGCCTAAAAAAAAATTCAAAACAAATCTAGTCAGAATACGACAACAATTATAACTTTAACCCCTCGAACGCCATGTCCTGTATCCGGCACAAGTCGATTGGACCTTAAATGAAGGTTATTGTTTCAACAGCAATTTTTTACAAGGGCATTCGAGGGGTTAAACGGATCACCAATAGTATCGTAATAACTACCGCGAAACCGTGAATATATGTAAAACGGATAAACATAACACTCACACTGCACTCTACACGGGGCATGACGGTTATGCATCCGGAAGGAATACTTACATTTGACATCCAGCATGAGTTTTTCACTGGAGCCCTCTCCTAGAGCATTTCTGGCAGCACATACGTAGGCCCCAGCCGCTTTTCTGGACACCTTTTGGAGCACCAGGCTCTGATTGGCTACTAACACTCCTGGGCCTGGCTTTACTATCATGTTCTGGGAAAGAGAAAATGGCGATGATGAGTCACTTCTTTAGAAGACGCATAACCGAAAATTTTCAACGTCTTCTGAGGATGCCTCGGAGATGCGAAAGCTACATACCTAACTAACTATATCTATTTCTTATTATTGTCTTTATCGCGTAGGAATTGCTAAGCGAGCTAGGTGTTCAGAATGATCTTGACACACTTATTTAAGTACAGTAAGTTTATAAGTCCTTATAAACTTACTGTATATAAGTACTTATTTATCCTTTAGGATGTAACAAAAATACTGGTCAAAATAAGGGTATAATTGGTACCGTATTTCGTCTAAGAAAAAGTAGGAGATTTTTTTTTCCCAATCGGAATATTTAAATACAAAACCATTTTTTTTTTCGGCTAAAAAAAAATTTTTTTCGTAATTTTTCATAATTAGAATAGGATACCAATTAAACTTAAACGGATCACCAGCATTTTTGTTACAGCTTGTAGAAACCGGGCCTAGCGCAAATTCTGTTGGTCATTGCGTCCCGGGCGATATCTCGTGAAGGGGTTAAGGGCGATGGAAAAACCGTCAGCTGATAAAGGCCGTATGTTCACGTGACCAGACAATCTTTTCACCGCTAGCTAACTCAATCAATAGATAGTTTTCCTATCAGGAACAATGTCAATTTTATTTTAAAATGATTCAATGGCTGCCATGTTTCAATCCACCAACGGAGCGGCAGCTGACGTTTACGAGGCTCCATTATAAATCGCCCTTAACCACTTCACAAGTTATCACCGCGATGGGACGCGATGTCATAAAAGGAGATCGTCAATTCTCGGCCACCTGATATAAACCGTATACAGTTTGTACTGCAATGTAAAATAAATACTCATTTTATTACTAAAGTAGACAAAATATTGCAAAAAAATGAAACGGGAATTAGAAATACTAAATAAATAAACATTATGTTGATTTTTCCGCGATTAAAATACAGCAAGACAAGTAGTTAACGTCCTTATGGCATTGACATAAAGTTTAACTTCATCCTGGCCTGAAACGGGATTGTTTTTTGGTTTGACACTGTCAATGTCATTGTATACCGTTACATAATCTGCGTTTTGATACTGTTCGGTAAGTTAGAACATTGTAATGTTAAAATAGTATCTAAGCCTACGAATACGGAAGTTTAAATTAGAAATCGACTGTATTAAAAACTGTATTTAAAAGCTCAACCACCGGACCCATCCATCGCACACACTTAAATCATACTTACCTACTTATAACATAACTCTTTATTTTAGTCTAGAAAAATAAGTGATCTCGATTGTATGTAGACGAAGTGATGAAGACCAAGTCAGACCGGCATCAATATATATATAAATAAATACATACAATCCATACTAATATTATAAATGAGAAAGTGTGTGTGTTTGTTTGTTTGTTTGTCCGTCTTTCACGGCAAAACGGGGCGACGAATTGACGTGATTTTTTGGAGATAGTTGAAGGGATGGAGAGTGACATAGGCTACTTTTTGTCTCTTTCTAACCCCCCACTTCCCTTAAATGGGGTGTGGAAAAACTTCCATACAAACGTATGGAGCATTACGGGGGGCAAAGGGGAACCGTGATACCCCGAATTTAACGCGAGCGAAGCCGCGGGCAAAAGCTAGTACATAAATAAATAAGTAACGCAATTATTGTAGTACAGTCACCAGCATAAATATATGACTATGGGCAGCCCTGCAAAAATATCTGATTCTCCATTGAGGGCAAAAGTATATGACGACACTTCCATGGTAAAAATATATGATGCTTTGTGGCCGGCATAAACATCGTTTTGCATCGATCAGCATAAATATCGGATCCGGCCGCTGGCCTTAAAAATATCTGATTACCCATCTAAATCAGAATTATGTGACTACTGCCACCGGCATAAATATCTAACCACTGTGAAAGCTTTAACATCGTATGACAGGTCGACCGCATAAATATCTGACATAATAACAAATCGAGCCCCGGTAAGGCGTATCGATGTTGGTTCAAGTCCAACTGGGTTGATTATTTTTTTCAATGTTTTCAATGGTTGTATTTGATTGAATAACATACTAATGTATGAGTGGAATACCCACTTTAAAAAACATGTAAAATAATTATAATAACAAAATCAAAATTATGTCATCATCAACATACAAAACCAAACCCTATTTGGCTGGCATAGAGATCTTAATTGTAAAAAGCTATTTGACAACTCACGAAAAGAGTGCAGACTTGTCATTGAACTGTCATTGCATATGTCTATCTCACATTTTCGATCACGTATTTGGCACATTCAAATTCATATGTTTCATTGCATTAAAAGCTTAATTACAATATTTACGATTTAGGACTTACAGTTAGGACTCGGTGCGACTGCCGTCAATCTGCGAGAAGCGATATTTTATTTTATTAAATTAATGAAAAAAATCGCGCCAACACTGTTAACGGTTGATTTACGTATATAGGGTAAATAAATTGTTAATTTAAAGAAGCAGTACTGTTTATTTAATACATTACTTTGAACATTTACGGGTAGTATTTATATAATATAACTTCGCGGCGACACATAATAATATCTAACTAGTCACTACAATACCAGGTTAATTTTTGTTTTGTTCACGGTCCTTGTTACTCAAGTTTGCAATATTCTTACGAATTATTCATCACTCTTGTGAAAAAAAAATGTGACAAAAAATATCTAAATAAATCATCAATTTATTAATAAATTAGTATAAAGTCGATAACTCCCTAGGGAACACTCACCACCGGGAGGTAAGTGAAATATTGCAAACGAGAGTATAATAGATTTCTAATCGAAAAAGCACGAATGTCATAAAATATTCACAGTTTCGCACATCCATTCGTAAATGTAGTCCTACACCGGCAGAGGCAGATTCGTCCATTTAAAAAAAAAAACCGAAATCCGGCGAGTGACTGAGCTAAAGGGGT
This sequence comes from Pammene aurita, assembly GCA_947086415.1. NCBI lineage: Eukaryota > Metazoa > Arthropoda > Insecta > Lepidoptera > Tortricidae > Pammene > Pammene aurita. The sequence goes on from OX352314.1 coordinate 15,050,538, forward strand.
CTATACTCACCGCGTAATGGCACCAACTTGACGTCTGGATCGCCGTTAACCGTATTCAGCACTCACACACTTGATCTGAATTCAGTTCTGAATTAATCAATTCGTAGGCAAAATCAGAGGTAAATGCTTAAATTTGTCTATGGTAGCTAAAAATGGTTTATTTCTACGATTCGTGTGTGATGCCAAAGTTCATTGGCTCCAGAGTTGGGGACTCATAATTGAAGTCGGTGATTTGATTAAAAATTCTCATTATTAAATCATCACTGATTAAATCATAACACAAGCCAAGAATATATCATTAACGACGGGTGCTGATTTAAACTAAAGTAATGCTAATCTATGTTATTTAATCAAATACAAACATTGAAACATTGAAAAAATAATCAACCCAGTTTCAGGGTAGCTAACTGTAGTAGTTGGCACCTAGATGTCGCTTACGGCTGCTATAAAGTCGATGTAAAAATAAATGCAAAAAGATGATTGAAGGCATTGAGAATTTCGTCAGCTCAGTAACTGAACCCATAGCTTAATTGGTAAAGCGATATCGAGCCCCGGTAAGGCGTATCGATGTTTGTTCAAGTCAAACTGGGTTGATTATTTTTTCAATGTTTCAATGTTTGTATTTGATTAAATAACATACTAATGTATGAGTGGAATACCCACTTTAAAAACAAGTAAAATAATTATGAGTTGATAGCAGGCACCATCTGTTATTTCCGTTGTGACACTTGTTAAAAGAGTCGGCGGGAAGGGTAGCTAACTGTAGTAGTTGGCACCTAGATGTCGCTTACGGCTGCTATAAAGTCGATGTAAAAATAAATGCAAAAAGATGATTGAAGGCATTGAGAATTTCGTCAGCTCAGTAACTGAACCCATAGCTTAATTGGTAAAGCGATATCGAGCCCCGGTAAGGCGTATCGATGTTTGTTCAAGTCAAACTGGGTTGATTATTTTTTCAATGTTTCAATGTTTGTATTTGATTAAATAACATACTAATGTATGAGTGGAATACCCACTTTAAAAACAAGTAAAATAATTATGAGTTGATAGCAGGCGCCATCTGTTATTTCCGTTGTGACACTTGTTAAAAGAGTCGGCGGGAAGGGTAGCTAACTGTAGTAGTTGGCACCTAGATGTCGCTTACGGCTGCTATAAAGTCGATGTAAAAATAAATGCAAAAAGATGATTGAAGGCATTGAGAATTTCGTCAGCTCAGTAACCGAACCCATAGCTTAATTGGTAAAGCGATATCGAGCCCCGGTAAGGCGTATCGATGTTTGTTCAAGTCAAACTGGGTTGATTATTTTTTCAATGTTTCAATGTTTGTATTTGATTAAATAACATACTAATGTATGAGTGGAATACCCACTTTAAAAACAAGTAAAATAATTATAATGCTAATCTACTAAAGTCAATCATGATTCGTTTAATATGATTGGAATATTTTTAAGTTGATTTACATTATTACAAGGATATAAGGCCTTTATTCTGAATTCTGGAAATTTTCGTTATTATACATTTTGCATAGCGAGTAATTTAATTAAAAAAAGTGGTTTGTAAAAAACCTGTCAAGCTAAAAAGGTTTCTGCAAAATAGACCTATCTGATAGCAACTAAATCATAATATAGGTAACGAAAAGTGTGGGAGGATTTTGTTAGTCTTATCTAACTGCTTTATTTATTTATTTTTTATTTACCTACTTCTTTCAAATTGAAATCAATGAACAGTTAATAGTGAATCCTCTATTGTGGACTACATATATATGAGGTTGAAAATGGCTTCGTCGTTTTTTTTTTCTAAATAAATAATTTTAGGCAACTACTCTACGATATAGATATGATCAGATATAGAGGTAAACATCAGTATTCTCGATAAATTCTAGTTTTTATTGCAGTTACTAAAACGACCGCTCAATCTGCCCTAATCTGACTATATCATTTACATTATCATCATTCATTTTGATTTAATTAAAATACAAATTTTGATACATTGAGAATTTACCACATAATCTACCAAATTAAATTATTACTTTAGTCCAAAACCAAATAGAATGGGTAGATATTGTAGAACCGAACTCCTTTTTTTATATCGGGAATAAAAATAGAATTCAAATTAGCCTAAGCATATTAAGGTAACCCTCGGAATCAGAGATAATACGCTGGAAACTCTTATATACTTTCATTATGATGTTTTTAACGTTATCTCTAAAACCTCGGAAAATCTCGTGAAGTTCGCCTGAAGTTATGCAAGGCTAAACTCCAAAAAATCCTTTTAACATTTAGTTGCATGTATGGAGTGCCCCCTTAAACATATTTTTACTGCACAACTAAGTAGCGGCACATATATTAGACCTTTGATTGAGATTTCTTGAATATATGGTCTAAGAGCTGGCCACGTCAGACGTGACACAATAATGAGAGCAATGAAACCCGTCTAGTTAGACTGCTTTACCATCCTTATTGCTAGATCCGGGCATCTGGCAGCGTTTAATGGGTGGAGGTCAGAGTGACAGACAAACAAAGTTTTTAAGTTGGAAAAAAGTAATACCAAAATAGGTAAAAAATGCCAAAGTTATGTCATTTATAGAGAACAGGGCCTATATTTTAACATTAGATTGTAAACCATTGTCTATTGTTGCGGAAACAAAAACAGTAGGCGACTAGCTAAAAATTGCATTTTACATCATTTGGCACTACTTTCCCCCAACAGAACCTTCTGGATATGATATAACCTAATTAATTACATCATTTCCCATAATATTGCATTAAACCCAGAACTCTAGGATTTGTATTCTTCAAGTTATTTGCATTCTTTGACCTCCACCACTTTACAGCTGCCAGATGTCCGGATCTAGAAATAAGCATAGTATAGCAAACTAACTACAGGGGTTTCGTTGCTCTCATTATTGTGTCATATCTGACGTGGCCAGCTCTCCTTCTAATACGCCGTATGCGACCCGCCCGCCCATCTGCCCGTTAATCTGCATATTACAGCCATATTACTCGGTATTAGCTTTTAAACTAAACGTTTTTACACATATACCAGCCACCCGTCAAGGAAACAGCACTGTACATATGCAAAGCGCTATCTCACTCGAACGTCGTCGCCGCATGCGGAAACCGCAGCAGTGTGATAGTTACCTTAACCGTTACCGAAAACTGCAATGAAATCGAACGGGCCGTTTCAAAGTTTAATGGGAGCATTAATTTGTACACATACGAAAAAATTTACAAACAAATGTGTCGGTATTTTGGTAAAGGTAACATTTGGCAGCTGGCACATACGTTTTTTTTGCTCGAATACAATATTGAATCTGTATAATACATTTTATGACGTAAGCGCCAACCACCAAGTGATACCTTTACCAAAACATTGTCACAAATAGCCATTTATCCTAAATGTATATAAGGTCGGTGTTAATAGAAAAGTAAAATAATGTAACCAAACACATTTACCTTCATTGCTTCACAATTACACTTTTTTAAAGAACAATTATGGTTTTTTTTTGTCAATTCATACACAAACTTATTATTTACATATTTTAGTGAAAACAGATTTCTTTAATATTGCCAAATGCCTTTCTTGCATACAAATTCAGACATATTTGTTTACCTTATTTTACTTTTCTATTGACACTGACCTTACTCGTACCGCCTGTTCCGTCAGGGAAAAAATAATGGAGCTTAGCTATGCAAAATCTAATCCTGTTTAAAACATCATTAAAACAACTAAATCGTTAGTTTAACTAAGCATCTGTCTTACTAATGTTATAACTTCAGCTAAGTAATCAAATCATGATAGAAACTGAAAATCGTCATGATTTACTCATGTCGGTTCTCAATCTGATTGGAAAGCTCATGATTGAAATCGTAATCATGTTTATATGATAAAGATTAACGTTCTAATTTTTAACTTTAGTTTCAATACACAAATTTTTGCCCAACCCTGATGGGCTCATTACTCTCCTGTTGCCTCCTTGTCACTTGTCGGACAGGTGCCTTGCAACATGCAATAAAACAAGGTCAATATTCAATAATTTTATTTTGCACTATTTATCTTCAGTATTATAAATTCGACCATTCTGGGCCCTTCAGGTTATATACTGAATAAGTCTTAAGCTGTATTTGCAAAAATACGGGCAAAATTTTTAGGATGGTCGATTTTGCATCTTCCACTTGCAAGTAATCCATGATTTCACGGCATTTATCTAAAAACAATATTAAATTACAAATGCATTATTAAGTCGGTAGAACCTATTGATTACGTAGGTATCATGTAAGTAAACAAGAAACAACTCACATAAACTCTCAATGGATTAATTATTGAATGGAGCGGTCTATTTTTTCGTATATTTAAATAATCCTATGCTTCAATTGCTCGTAGATTTGATAAGACGCGCTATACATGGCATTGAATTAATCTAATTATTACGAGTTGCAATCCATGCAAAATAATAATTTAACTTGTTTATTTCTAATGTGACATTGCCATATTGACGTAAAATTTTTACTTTTTAATGCTAGTTTAGGATAGTAATAAGAAGGTTTATCACATCTATTAAACGTCATGATGAATATCACCCATACCATCATATACCATTTACTGCTTTATACCAGCTGGATAAGGTTTGGTTTTGTATTTTGATGACATAATTTTGATTTTGTTATTATGTCAGATATTTATGCGGTCGACCTGTCATCCGATGTTAAAGCTTTCACAGAGGTTAGATATTTATGCCAGTGGCAGTAGTCACATAATTTTGCTTTTGATAGGTAATCAGATATTTTTAAGTGGACGGATCCGATATTTATGCTGATCGATGCAAAACGATGTTTATGCCGGCCAGAAACCATCACATATTTTTACCGTGGAAATGTCGTCGTATACTTTTGCCCTCAATGGAGAATCAGATATTTTTACAGCGCTGCCCACAGTCATATATTTATGCTGGTGACTGTACCTATGCGAAGGAGTCACTACGAATTTTCATCACTAACGCCTACCTTAGCTTAGAGCGAACCCAGCGGCAGTTAAGCCAAAGAGCTTTGCTTGCTGGTACGATTGTATTTTTTTCTTATATAAACATTTGTTTGAAAAAAAAAAAAAAAAAAAAAAAAATATTAAAACGCCTAAAGATTGAAAATGCGTATTTTTGCATTTTTGATCGGACTTTGAATATTAAAAGTGGGTTTCATAATGGTATAATATCATGCTCCTTCGATAACGAAACGCATCTTTTTTTCAATTTTGTAATGTCAGATACTAGTGCTATCGCACTTAACGGTGGTAAACCTTATCCCTTCGCAATAGGTGTTAGGAATGTTCAGTTAATAGTATCAACGATGGTTTGACAGCAGTCTTTGTTTACCGAAATACAGGAACTATAAATACGATCAAAATATGACTTTTTATTATTTCATCATGATTCCCGTTTTGTTTTCAAGTCCGCTTTTGTACATTATCTTTAAAAAATCGGTACTTTTTTTACATTAATATATAAATCATATGCAAGCACGCTCTCAAATATTGTCCTTGTCAGATTCAAGTTTTAAATGCATGATTTTTCAATTTTCCCATTAGATTTCGCAATATTTTTACCACCATCCTGATCTAGAAATAATGACGATTCTTTAAAGGTAAGAACCATTCCTAAACGGTCCTAAATAATCTGGGCCAGATCACCTAACAAAAATTGACGATCTCCTTTGTTCCTGGTTGACGGCCCATTACGCTAAGCTTACTACATCTGACTTTACTCATTGGCATGTTTCATATAGCAGTTTCTTTCATGTCAACCATTCAAACATGTTAAACTTACATTGTGTGTAAAGTGTACGTGCGTGTGCCAGGGATTGGCACGCACCCTGCAATCTATGTAAACGTCCGAGCCTTCAACCACTTTGCTGGCATCCAGGTTTACTCCCAATTCCAGCTTCACCAACGGTAGGTCTGTGAACAAAGTTAAAATGTTAAAAAGCTTTGTTGCTATACAAAGATCTGTCGGCGCGCCTAATAGAGGCTTTTGTGACCAGGGGCCTAGCTACTAGCTCGCACAGCTGCCGCAGCTAGAGTAGAATTAATAATGCAGTGGAGTGATTTGACAGCTCTCTGCATACAAAGCGGTTGTCAAATGTATGTAAAGTTCTGTCAAATCACTCCGCTGAATTATTAATTCTACCGTAGTATTGCTATTCAGCGATGTAATACAACTGGGCACCCTGCCAGTTGATGCCGTTGATGGTTATGTTTTGTCTTTAGTTTTTTAATGTGTCTTAGATAATAATGAGTGATGTGTGTTGCTAAAAAGTGTGTTGACACAGTGAATCCTTCTTTTTGTAAAGAGTCGGCAACGTGCATGTGACACCTCTGGAGTTGCAGGCGTGAATAGGCTACAGTAGCTGCTTACAATCAGGCGAGCTGAATGCTAGTTTGTCACCGTCATGGAATAAATAAAAAAACTAATTAATTATATCTGTTATTGATCTGATTTAATTTGAATTTCTGCGCATGTAAGCAGGTTTCTTCATTTTGTTTTCCTTTGCCAAAGAGCGATTGGTTAATATGAAATGCTATTTCTTACATAACTTCCGAAAAACTAAAAGTGTAATAATTTTGACGTAATAAAACAGAATCATTGCTAGCTTCTAATATAAATATGGAAGTATTTTTTGCGCTTATTATGTCAATGTTAGGAAATACCGTAACGTTATGTTTTCCTAAGTTAAAACTAACGTTCATCGTTTACTAAAGTCAGATATCGAAATACAGGAAACTCAGCATATACATTTCTTTTTCTTTTCAAGGATAAACTGACTCGCCGACACTCCAAAATTCTGAGCATTCTTACCCCTTTGTACCTAATGTAAATATTGTTGGTTCTTTGGTATAATTCTGAACGGTGGAAACTTTTACAAAAAGTAAAAATGACAAAACAACAGTTATTGTATTATTATTGTATTACCTACTGGCAATGCGACAAGACGAATTTACCACAAAGTGTTGTGTTCCTGCCGGTGAGTAAAGTTGCCAGAGCTTAAGGAGCATGCAGTGTGTTGACGACGGGGAACCCTCTTGTCCCTCCTCCTCCTCGGGAATCCTCCTTTATATTAACCGTAGCCTATGGACATCAGCAAATTCAGAAGTGTCACATGCGCGTTAACGTCTCTTCAATATAAGAGGATTCACTGTGTTGACGGGAACAGAGACAATGGGTTCCTCGTCATTCTTTGAGCTCCCTAACAAGTCTAACAACCTTACTCACCGGCAGAAACACAACACTATCAACACTATGAGTAAGGTCCAGGGCCGCGATTCGAAAAATAAACACACACACTGGACAGACACAGCAGTACCAATGTTGTACCAATGTGAGACCAATGTGAGACCAATGTTGAATGAAAATCTGTTCGAATAGTAAATGTCAATGTCGGTATAGCGTTGAGTTGAGTTGGGTTGGAGCTGTGTCTGTCCAGTGTGTGTGTTTATTTTTCAAATCGCGGCCCAGTGCTATTTGGCTGTGTGTTTCTATTAAGGTGGACTTCCCCAGTCAGGCTCTTGTTAGCAAAGTACCCAATTATATGATACCTTTTTGCTTTAACATAGTGACAAAGCGCTCAACATGTAAGCCTGCCTAGCCAAATCGCACGCAGTTGATTCACGAATCACGGAATACCTGAAATCCCATATTAGCCGTATTGTCAATGATATTGGGTCCTTTGACGATTACTGGCCACTTAGCTTGCACGCTTTATGAATAGTACTCATTGCGGAACGACGTATGTGCCAGGATAATAATTGGATATAGAGCGAGTAGGTACTAGTAGTTTAAGCCGAACCAATAGAGATGCGCGCTTTGACTATAATTACATTTCGGATACCTAGTCCAAAGATCAAAATCTCGAAAGTATAGTAATAAAATCTATTAAGAGTATTAAAGATCTAGTTTTCACGACCAAACGATATGACGTTCGGAGAGCTCGAGGAACTGCCTAATATCATAAGATATGCATTTAATCAAATTCTAAAATTGACGAAACATTAATAAAATTCTACACAAAAAAATATAATTCACGTATAATTATGCAATTATTTGCTTTGGGTAGCTGCAGTTACCAAATAACCGGATTACTTAGGCAATAGAGTTGTTACGGAACTTATTTTTTAACACAGTTGCTCAAAAAAGTGCTTTTCTTGTAGTAGTTTATCGTGCGGGAAGTTCGATTTCTCGAACTAGCGCTTTTTACTTTTCCAGCGAATCACAGCACCGAACCGCGCGAGAGCGTTCGGTATATAGTACTGGTTATCTTAAAGTGACTAATTGTCCTATTAGTAATTTTTTCGCAACTGTATTAAAAAACGTCGTTCGATACACGGACGGAATGTCATTTTTCACTCGTCCCGAGTTTACTCACCTACGGCTTGTGGCAAAATGTCTCGGAACTCGTGGAATAATGACATCCTTTCCGACCTAGTATCGAAATGTACTATAAGATTTCGTGAGACATATAGTCTGGCCAGCCAACGAACGCAGTAGCAATGTACAGCGATCAAAAGTATGACAACACTAAGAATCAGTGAAAAAAGCAGCAATGAACATCAAATTTTATGTTTTTAATTTTAGGTGGTATTTCCGCCCCTTTCATTAGGTGACATTTACGGTGTGTAAAAAGGAGACGGATATATTTCGTCTGATCTGTCATGAACTGCAACAGATAATCTGGTTGAGGCAATTGACATATGGCTTAAAAATGAATTTAAATTTAATTGGGAACGTCGCAGGAGTTCTATCTCACTCGCACTTAAAAAGAGAGAGTGAAATGCACTAGAAACAAATTCAATGTGAATTTAAATGTTCGTCATGAAATACGGTGTCTCATCACAAAGGGTTGCCACATGTATAGATGAATTATCGAGATCATGGAATTGCATTTGTAGTGGTTGTACCGTTTGCAACAAAAGGAGAATAATTTTCTCTTAATTTAATAAAATTACATACCCTTAAGAAATGGAATAAGTAGTAGTCCTCTGTTTTTTGCTTTTAGTCGCTATCATGTTCTTCATCTGAGCTGTCACAAGTATTGATAATAAGATTGTTTGAAATTCGATCCATTTCCCCTTCCTGACATCGATATTTATTTTCTTCACTTTCGACATGGCGACAAATATTTTCCCAGTCCTCAGCAGTAATAGTATTCATTCGTTCAGTTGCTAAACTCATAATGCCTTGCATGTTTAATGAAACGTTTCTTTTCGCTACATATCCTTTTACCATGGACCAAATATTTTCGATCGGATTGAATGTCGGGTGATACGGTGGCAAAACGGAGTGGCCATGTTCTTTTAAAATTGCATCTATGTGGTACTCACGAAACCGCTCTATATTTTGTTTAATTAAATCATACAAACTGGTTTTGTACATCAACGGGCTATACGAAATGTTGTGTTCTGTCAACCAATCCATCATTTCTTGTTTATGGGAATTTGACGTTGGAGCACGATTCAAAAGTTTGTTGTGATAGGACGCATTATCTACGATAAGTACGCTATTCGGTTTACGTTCGGTATTAATTTTTCTTTTAACCATTTTTCGTAGTTGACAAAGTTCATCTGGTCATGGTAATCTACCGTTTTTTGGTTTGCCTTAAACATTAACAAAGCGTTGTGAATAAAACCATCTTTTCCTCCTGCGTGCACTATTATTAACCGCTGGCCTGTACTGATTTGTTTTTTTTACACCAAATTCTGTTCCATCGGTCCAAGCCTCTCCGGACACATGTGAAGTGTGGATGTAGGTTTCATCAGTATAAACTAGTGGTCTATCTTCAGACCGATATTCCGCAATTTTGGTAAGGTAATTTATTCTTAGCAGTCGTATGTTGTGTCTTTCCATTAATATTTTTCGTTTGTCCTCGGTCTTTTTCTATTTAAATTCTAATTTTTGTATTTGTTTTCGTAAGGTGGAAATGCCAAATTTGTAATCTATATCGGATTTTAACACAGAGTGGAGTGCCTTTAAGGTTGGAAATTGCTTATGGGACAGATGAAAATTGTATATAGTTATCCGGATGACTTCCTGATCAAAATCGTCTACTGCTGATGACGGACAAGTACGTAACTTTTTATTTCTCGGGGAGGTGAATTTCTTTGTTGTTGCGAATTTCTCACTATTGCTCTCAGACACAATGTTATAAACAGTAGAGAGACAAACACCTGTAGCTTTTTCAACTAACTGGGCAGCGGTGTAAGGGGAACATAAATTTTTCATCAGTTCAAGTTCAAAATATTTATAACAGTTAAAAATAATTTGGTTACTTTGACTCTCAATCGGACCAAAATTACTCACTGCCATATTTTTTGAAAATTATGTAACTTACACTTAGTCGTACGGGCTGACACAAAATTATTCTGATAATTGTGAGAATACAATAAAATCAGACGTAAAAATATATGCACAACGTAAATAATATTCACAATTTGACACTGACATTATTTTGGTATTTACTTCTTCAATATATAACAAACCTCTTTTTATGCTGATACTACGAGAAAATAGAAAATTCAAATATAGAATGCCTGTAAACATACAATACTACTACATATGCAATTCCATGCTCTCGTTAATTTATCTATACGTATTTTGAATTTGCCGCGCTTTTCTACTGACAGAAATGGTTTGCCAGACTATAGCTAACACTATAAAATATAATGGTTACACTAATGTCTCTTTAATCACTTCGCACGACATGTTTCGGAGAGCCTAGCTCTCGGTAGATAGGGAGCCACGGACCGGTTCGAAAGGCACTCTTTAAGTGATTGAAGACGGAGACCTAAGCTCTCCGAAACATGTCGCACGAAGTGACTAAAGATTGACGTGAGTGTAACCGTTATATTCGAACGAGCGGAGCGTAAGCGAAGTGAAGTTTTTACAAACAGCTGTCACCTGGCTACTGGGACGTCTTGGCATTTCGATGGCTTTTTAATTTTTGGGGTTTGTTCCGCAATAACTTTAACGTTTTTCTGATCTTTATGAAATTTGTTGGGGTTGTAGCAGAGATACATATAATTTGAGAGTTCGTATATGAGCAGGATCGATCAAGGGGTTATGGAGCTAGAAGGGAAAAAAAGATCTTCATAGAGGTCTTGTTATATTGGTCAACTCGTTTGCAAGTAAATCGCGAGTTCTCAGTTCGAGACGGACTACTAGTTTATAGTGTTAGACCTACGATTTCCCTACAAATCACGGTGGTACATTCACGAGACAATCACATGCGGCATCCATTCAAATACATGTCTGTCTTCACGCGCCATATTTCCTGTCACTGCCACTAATGTTACAATGAATGACGCTATCAAAGTCAATGGGAACTACTCATTTCGAGTCGATTAATGAGTTACAATTACGCACAGTAATTGGAAGTCAGCCTAATATTAGTCTAATCTGAGAAATATTCTAAAATGACGTAACAGACAGAGTAAGGTTGCATTTGATGGTCAGGCACAAGCGGTAGCGGAATTATAATGCACTTTGAAAAATATCGAATATGATTTTCGTTTGAAACAGGTTTTTTTACCACATTACAGCACAAATTCGAGAGACTTTGCCTCCTTATGTGTGTTCTATCGGCTGTACAATGGGTTGTGCTCTGAAGAACTGCTTGATATGATGCCCACGGCAGCTTTTTATCACCGCACCGCTCGCCGTCGGCAGGGTGTTCATCCTCACACCCTGGAGCCTAAAGGGTCGCGCACTGTACGGTTTAAGAGAAATTTCCTACCACGAACGCTGCGGCTGTGGAATGAACTCCCTGCCGAAGTTTTTTATTATTTGAAAGCAGGTTTTTAGCGAGTAATCAAAATCGGTTCAGCCGTTTCGGGGGTTTCATTAATTTATATTAGTTATGTGACGTCGCAATGAATCCACATCGTTTTAATATAATTTTGTTGATTTTACAATAATTGAAAGCGCGAAACATTTTATAACATGCTATGTCATATGACATCTTAATTTCATTCCAATTCAATATAATATGCTCGAGTAAATATCTAGAGCGGCGGCCATATTAGGTCAAAGGAAGATTAGAAAAATACATTGAGTTAGAAGATGGTACAGATACATACATACCTTTGTATGTACATACTCCCAGATTTAAAATAATAAGATTTAAAATTGCATGGATTCATGAATGAATTCATTCATTATGTGTCATAATTGCATTTTGGACCTCACTATACAGTCTCAAACAAGATTTACCGAAAATATGGCTCGTGAAAATTTGTAACCGGCCAGTCTTATCAGTTATCACTGTCTAAACTTCAGGCAGACAGAAGTCTAAAAAACCGGCCAAGAGCGTGTCGGGCCACGCTCACTGTAGGGTTCCGTAGTTTTCCGTCCGTCACAGTAAGTGTCCCCACTTAAGAGTTAATAACACCGCCATGTAGGATATGATATGAGAGTTCCACGTACAGCGACATCTATCGGCAAATTAAGTAAACTATTGCGCGCGAGCATAAAGTATGGAAGATGATTTTTATGGGATAATTCTTTATTGCGTGAACCGATTTTCACCGTTTTTACTTTATTTGAAAGCACGTCATTTCATTGTAATTTTGTAGAAATTACAGGTACAATAAACACCTGCTTATACGGTTAAATTACAAACTTAGTTCAGAAATTATTTTGTATTTTTTTTTCAAAAACTATTCATCCTATCAAGTTCAAAATAATTTTCCTAGAAAGTTTTTATAAAGTTCTACTTTTGAGATTTTTTTCATATTTTTAAAACTTATGGTTCAAAAGTTAGAGAGGGGGGGACGCATATTTTTTTACTTCTGGAGCGATTATTTCCGAAAATATTTACATTATCGAAAAATGATTTTAGGAAACCCCTATTCATTTTTAAATACCTATCCAATAATATATCACACGTTAGGGTTGAAATGAAAAAAAAAAATCACTCCCCACTTTACGTATAGGGGAGGTACCCTAATAATAAAAAAATTCCACTTTTTATTTTACCACTTTGTCGGCGTGATTGATATTAGTACCAAATTTCAGCTTTCTAGTGCTAACGGTCACTGAGATTATCCGCGGACGGACGGACGGACGGACGGGCAGACATGGCGAAACTATAAGGGTTCCTAGTTGACTACGGAACCCTAAAAACCGACCGAGAAACTGCTGTACGTCGTTCTTCGCATTATTTGCGGGGCTATTTTTAGGGTTCCTTAGCCAAAATGGCAAAAACGAAACCCTTATAGTTTCGTCATGTACGTCTGTCCGTCCGTATGTCACAGCCATTTTACTTGGAAACTATAAAACGTATCCTAATAAATTTTTGCATTTAAATGTGGACTTTGATTGCCACTATTTTTTTTTTTTATACCACGACGGTGTCAAACAAGCATACGGCCCGCCTGATGGTAAGCAGCTACCGTAACCTATGGACGCCTGCAACTCCAAAGGAGTCACATGCGCGTTGCCGACCCTTTACAAAAAGGAGGATTCACTGTTGACGGCTAAAGGAACAAGAAAGTCCCCCATCGTCAACACACTGGGTCCTCTTTGAGCTCTTTGGCAACCTTACTCACCAGCAGGAAACCAAACACTATGAGGGTCTAGTGCTATTTGGCTGTGGTTTTCTGTAAGGTGGAGGTACTTCCCCAGTCGGGCTCTGCTCCAGATTTGAGCGAGACAATAATAATAATATTTAGACATGTCATTAAATCGCAAAAAAAAAAAATGTCTGGGGGAGGCGCTCCATACATTTTTTTTACCAAGTATCAACATAGGATACAAATACAAATATCGATAGGTCTTTAAATTTGTTTTTTATTACATTGAAGGTACGGAACCCTCCATTATGCGTGGTCCGACACGCACTTGGCCGATTTTTTTGGGCTGATTGTGTATCTCGTTCTTAGATAGATATCATTCTCACCTATGGCGGTGTCTCGCCACTGCCGCCGCCGCTCGAATTCGTGGCCACTGTAGCCAAGCCATAATGGTTCGCTTCGGCCCTTTTATTACACACTACATTAATAACCATTCAGTACAATATTCCAATAAGCAACGCTCGATCAATCAGGTTTCACTAATAGCCAGCCAATTAGGTTTGATATTGATGTAGACGGAATACTTTTGAATACTAAGTTCATAACTTCATAGTATGAATTCAATGGCTATGCGAAACTTATGTTATAATACAGTTTGTAGTATTAGAAGAACTAAACTAAGTAGAAGCGAATCGAGCCAAGTCCATAGAATTTAAAAGTCTTTTGCTTACCACCAATATTAGTGATTCTTCAGTCAGCTAGGTATATTTATAAAAATTATAAAATGGCATTCAGTTGGTGGTTCTCTGAACAAGTTAAGCTAGTGTAAGTTTATCAGGGGCCGTATTCTAACTTTAAAATACGTAAACATAATCTTATTTCAATACAACTCCAATACATTCACTACGCAATATAGCTAGCGCCTATTTAAACGTCTGAATCAGAAATACCGGAATTTGCTTGAAAATTATTCCGATGTAACTCCAATACTACTTCAATATTGGTTGATTATTTGTTGTGCGTTGAAGTTATGTTTGAGGTATATTGTGTTAATGTATTGTTTATGCATTTTAAAATTAGAATACGTGCTTGGGTAAAAATGTTGTCGAATGTCCGGATGCCAGGCTGTTCTCCTCTACAGGTCGCATTTCTCAAGCGATTGAGTTGGTGATGCTGTAGTAGATGATACTTACGTTGTATCTCCATCTTCCATCCATCTTCGTGAGTGGAGTGCGGTAAAGATGGCTGGGTCGCCCTACACGAGAGGACTCGACCTGCATCGTCAATGGCTGGCTCGAAGGTTAGGATGCTGTTAGTGATGTTTCCATCTGTTGATGTCTGTAAGAGAAAAGTTGTTTTAGGGAAGGTTCTATATCATATTAACTAAATTATCCTGACTACCGTATATTGCAGGGCTAAGTACGATAACGTAAGCATCAATCATTAGGAGAAGAACATAACATAACATAACATAAATACTCTTTATTGCACACCTCAAATAATAGACACAAAGTATACACAAGACACAAACAAAAAAGCAGAGGCAAAACAATTGGCGGTCTTATCGCTAAAGAGCGATCTCTTCCAGACAACCTTTGAATTTCACCTCATCCGATTTAGACGCGATTTTTCAACCGACTTCAAGATTTCGAAGGAGGATGTTCTCAATTCGTCGGGATCTTTGTTATTGCTATTATTTTTTATGTATGTTCACCAATTATTCGAAGACGCCTGGACCGATTTGGAAAAAAAATTGTGTTTGTAAGAGTGTGTTATTTTTGTGTTATACTTCACAGGTGGTCCCTGGAGAAATTGAGGGAACTCTTCAAATATTATAGGCACACCTATACATACAGTGATTTAAATATTTTTTACAGTAGCTCGGGCAATTCCTTTTGGAAAGATGGAGTCTAAGTGAAGTCGGTTCTTTTTTGTTTAAAATTATTTATTATTCACTATGTCACTTTTATATTGTAATTTAGTTCACGCATGTAAAATACGAGCACAGAATATTGTTTCTCACCAGACTAAACATGGCTAGCTTTTATTAATTAATAAAGCCCGCCAGCTTGAACATGTCATGCTCGCTTAAAAGGCTCTGCTTATGGTGGCGTCGTTGATCAGGGCCGCGATTCGAAAAATAAACATACACACTGGACAGACACAGCTCCAACCCAACTCAAATCAACGCTATAACGACATTGACATTTGCTATTCGAACAGATTTTCATTCAACATTGGTCTCACATTGGTCTCACATTGGTACAACATTGCTACAATGTGCGACCAATGTGTGACCAATGTGAGACCAATGTAATACCAATGTTGAATGAATATCTGTTCGAATAGCAAATGTCAATGTCGTTATAGCGTTGAGTTGAGTTGGGTTGAGTTGGGTTGGAGCTGTGTCTTTCCAGTGTGTGTGCGGGTCTCCACTTTCCCGAAGAAAGGTTGAGGGAGGCGATGGCTGAGATATGCGTCATACTCGTGAACGGGTGCTGTTTGTGGAGACCAGTCTGTTTAGGCTAACTGGGGCCACACAATTACGTAACTCTTTATTAATCATATTTAATTTTAGTTTAATTGGCTTTAGACACAACATTCGGTGCTTGATTATCCATATTTTTTTATTATTATATAGAATATATAGATCAAGACACTTGGAGACCTTATATATCTCTAAGGATAATTTGGAAATAGTATGTTTATTGTAGCTAGAATCACTTACTTTTTTTTTATTTAAATTCAACATTTGTTTCTAACTGTTGATGATGGATTATTATAATTTGGAAATTTATGTAGAAGACACAGTTCAGGTCAGAAAGTATATCAAACTTGTATGTAATTCATTTTCAAATAGTCAGATTTAGACTCATATTTTTTCTTTGCTATTTTTCTTAAAATATAACCTATTGTTGGTTAATCTAACCTTGGTTTGATATGTTTTCTTATAAATCAACGCACTTATATGTATTGTTTACTTTTGATGTACTGTTGTTTTGAAAAAATAAGTCCCGCCGAGTTTCTTGCCGGACATAATTCTTCTCGGGTCAGAGGTGTAGGGTTAGAACCGGTGTAGTTTGATTTTTTTTTCTCTCTTTTACTTTGACGTGTAAAAGTGCCCTTGTGGCCTACTTACTGAATAAATGTTTGAGTTTGAGTTATAAAATCGGCATCATAACAAAACACAGTTTTATTTTATCTCATATTGCGATACACCTAAAAACGTAATAACTTTTAACCCTAAGTTTATATTGCCAAGACAGTACCCGCCATGATGTAAGGACTATTAAGAATGAATGGAATCTAAAATGTACTAGGCTATAGGTGAAAAGGATGGACTGACGACAGGGCTATTGGACTACATCCCATATTATTGTATTGTATGATGAGTATGATGTTATGACGAGTGATTGATACACTCAATGTTAAACTGTACCTATATTGTACAAATGTACCTACATCTCTCGTACATACCCACTTGCGTACATACCCAATTCACCCAATTATTCTGATACTACAGTCAAAATACAATTACGGAAAACCCCACCCAATGCTTTACAATATCCTTTCATACAATTCAAATTACCTCCACTAATTGAAATAATGATGCTCCATAAAAGAGCACTTATTTTTCAAAAGCTGAAGCCCAAGTTTAAACGAAATTGGACTTTATTGTAATGTGTTTAAGTGCAATAAAATTGCAAATTTTGGTTCATTTTATACGGCTTAATACCTGATGTATTTTATGGGTGTTTTAAAAAAAATATGGAAGCGTGTCCAAACAGTTGGAAAATTCAATGCAGCCGAATATTTTAACCAAAAATACCTGGGTAAATCTTATAATATGAGGATTTTTATATAGGTATATTGTTAATATGCTTTGTAGTTTTGCACAGTCAGCAGCAGAATAAGCCAAACGGGCGAAGTGTTCAAAACGATCTTGGCATGAATTTTTGTTCGGAATATAAGAGCAGGGGCCGTATTCTAATTTTTAACAACACATTGAACATACCTTGCTGCAATATTGCTCCAGCATTCACGCAATGTTGAAGTTGTATTGCTAATTGACATTCTAAATTTGATTCCGTTGACATTTTGGCTTAAAATTGTATGCTTAGTGTATCTTTTATATGTTGCAAAAACATAGTTTACACACAAATAAAACACGAACTGTCACTGCGTGTGAAGGTCGATTCCAATTTTAAAATACATTAACAATACCATAACAACACAACCTATCTCAAACATAACTCCAACACACAACAAACAATCAACCAATATTGAAGTTGCGTTGGAATATATATCAAGCAAATTCTGATATTTCTTATTCAGATGTTTATGCCGTAGCTGTATTGCGTTGTTAATGCATTGTATTGAAGTTGGATTGTGTTTATACGTGTTTTAAAGTTAGAATACGGCCCCAGGTCATTTTGAATGCCACAACTCTTTTTATACGACGGTGGCAAGCAAGCATACGGCCCGCTTGATGATAGGCAGCTACCGTAGCCTATGGACGCCTGGAACTACAGACAGAAAGAGGCGGCTGTGTCATCCTTTTAATAAAGGGTCGGCAATGCACGTCGCACATGTGACACCTCTGGTGTTGCAAGTGTCCATAGGCTACGGTAGCTGCTTACCATCAGGCGAGCCGTATGCTTGTTTTCTACTGTCTTGTCTTGGTATTAAAAAGGAACACTGATATAGGTCTGCGTTATGAAATTTGGTTTCAATTAAATGCTGTATTATTTTAAGTTTAGATTTTTCTTGCATAAAAAAATCAAACACCAAATGGTTTATTAACATATACGGTTTAATACAGAAATGCACAGACGAGATGACTAATATCTAAACATAGATTGAATGCAGAACGGCCACTTTGTTTGCACAATTGGTCTGAGCGTGTAATTGGCCCTAATAGCGTCGAACGCACAATACGGACAGCACAATACCATTGAATTGATTCGTGCTGATAGCCGCCGCAGTCACTTCTTGAACAGTACGGTACCATTAACATAAAATCTTACTATTCCCTCCGGCTTAAGGGGATGACAAAAGCTAAATTCCATCCCTATCTTTTTCAGCGGGAGTGAAAGAGAAACAATGTGTTACGATTAGTATGGAAGCTCATTGCAAATATTGCAAAATGATGAATTAATAAAAGAATTACGCAGAAAAGTTTTTAGTTTTAGTGTGGTAGAGTTTTGTTCTTAATTATAGACACATACGTTAAGAAACTTAAGACACAACTGTTTAAAGATAATTTTAAGATGCAACTTTGGAATTATTTTCTATGGAGCAGATTTCTTCCAATCGTGTATCGGAACGGAATTAACAAAGTTCTTCTAAATATAATGAATATTAACATATATATTTTGTAAATTTCCAAAAAAAATAGTCATAGCTAAAAAAATGTTTAAATAAAGTCAATTTGAAGGTCAACGGGTGTTGTCAGCCTCTTAACTAATGTTCCCATTTATATCCAAATACGAGTATGTAGGTATTATTTGTACCTAAGCTAAAATGTTACATCTTTAGCTATACGTATTTCTTTTTTAAATTCAGTTGTTGTTAATACATTTCTCACCATACCTGACCTTCAGGTTGTCAGGAAGAGATCGCTTCTTAGCGATAGGACCGCTTGTTGTTTACCTTAAGTTTTTGTAATTTTTCTGTCTCGATTTCTTTTGTACACCTTAAACACAATAAACAACACACACAATAAAGACTATTTTATTTATTTATTAATTTTTATCAATGTTTAAAGTCTCGGTGATCGCATATCTGATAGACAGAAGGTGTCTAGTGTAATCAATAAAATAAAAAAATACCCTCCCTGTCATTGATTTATTATACACACATACATATTAGATGTGACATCTAGAACAAATTTTGAGCGCCATGTTTGGCGGTTGACAGCCTATGACAGAATCTAAGAGTAGAATAGACTTGTAGTCATTTTCACTACAACTTGTGGGACAAAGTATTTCTTAGGGATGTCATCGCCTGTTACTCAATGCTCCCTGTTTCGATTTATTTAGAAATTATGGAACTTTAGCTCTGTTTGTTGACTGAAGTGAATAGAATATGTTAAAATAAGGCTAGTATTTAAAGACACAACAAAAAAATAACCATAACCTAACTATTATTCTGACTTGCACAGCAAAAAAATTCAAATTCACCTCGGTTTGATGTGCATTCAGATTTTTTTGCTGTGCAAGTCAGTATTGTTTGATATGCAGAATATTATATCCCTATAAAGAATATATAAATATGTAACTGATTATTTTCTGAATATTAAAAAAAACAGGTTCGATTTGGCTAAGGTTTTTGGAAAATGTGATACGCGAGAGCGATGATGACTTAGGTTTTTGCTCAATATATGGCGCAGTTATAGTTTTGTCAAGGGTTGTTTTTAAACCCTTAACTTTTTGTCCGTGTCGAAGTTCCAGCGATAAGGTATAAATAAGCTACGCATTAAAGGTTGTAAGTAAGAAAAAAATATCAAAGCGTGATTTATTAGGTATAAAAAACTCCCTAAGTCAGAAAGCTATAGAAAGAAACATTGAAATTTAGGGTTGCAACCCGTCCTAATTAAATCGTGAAATCCATATTAAAGCAATCTGCCAAAATGTTTGTATGTTACTATAGTTTTAATGGAAAAAAGCTATGTTAAATATGAAACAGTCATGATCAATTAACACGCGGTACGACTTCTATTTAAACACTAGGATCGCCTTGTTAGTACCAAAATATGTAATAAATGACACAATTAATACTCAATTCAATTATTTTTAAACAAAACGTGTATTAATTTTCATTATCAATGCTCGTTGTGGTTATTATTAACCCGTATACACACAAACCTAAGCTTTAAAAAGTTATATTTCATTGCGGTTACCTTATTTAGTTACGACCTTTCAAAAATAAGTGTATTTCTAAAAAGTCTCGTCACGTGTTTCGTTCAATTAAAAATAGGGGTCACGTTTTGGGTCTATTGATCCGTTTCCTTGTACTAATATAATTAATATACCTGCATGCATTTAGAATGGGCCGTATTCTAACTTTAAAACACGGTTATACACGATCCAACTTCAATACAACTCCAATGCATTAACAACGCAATACAGCTAGCGCCTAAACGTCTAAATCAGAATTTTCTGAAATTGCTTGAAAATTATTCCGATGCAACTTCAATATTGCGTTTCTAATGTATTGTTTATGTATTTTAAAATTATAATGCGGCACAATGTGTTAGGTACGAATACGTACTTCAAGTAAGACCCTATTATTTTGTTATATGTATTGACAAAACTCTAAAAAGAGCTCGCGATACTAAACACAATGCACATAAAAATTTACAAATAAAAAAGTTGGTTATAATTTATAAAACTTTAAATAAATTACCCTACTGTTTAAACTTTACTATGCCGATGCCGCTACGAGAAAGACGGTGTTCGCCTGACCACTGATTAGGTTAGGTCTTGTTAGTCTAGTTTAAGTTCTAGGCCATCTATTGAATCGTGTTAATATGTAGAATCATTTAGAATATAATGTAACGAAATCCAATAAATCTGTAAAATACCTTTATAGACGGAGAGCTGGCCACGTCAGATGTCAGATATGACACAATAATGAGAGCAACGAAACCCCTCTAGTCAATTTGCTAAGCTATGCTTATTTCTAGACCTGGACATCTGGCAGCTGTAAAGTGGTGGAGGTCAAAGAATGCAAACCACTTCAAGAAAACAAATCCTACAGTTCTTCGTTTGATGCAATATTATGATTTATGAGAAATTATATAAATAATTAGATTATATCATTGCCAAAAGTTTTCGTTGGGGGAAAGTAGTGCCAAACGACGTATAATGTAATTCATAGTTTGTCGCCTACTGTTTTTGTTTCCGTAAGAATACGCAATATTTTTTATTCTAATGTCATAATATTTTCTGGCCAATCACTAGATGACGTTTACTGTCTTGCAGTTGTAAACTCATGGTAATTACTAATGGTCTAAGAGCTGGCCACGTCAGATATGACACAATAATGAGAGCAACGAAACCCGTCTGGTTCGTTTGCTGTACTATCCTTATTGCAAGATACGGGCATCTGGCAGCTTTTAATGGGTGGAGGTCAAAGTAACAGACAAGCAAATTTTTTTAATTGGAATATAGTAATACCGAAGTGCCGAATTTGTCTCAAATATAAAGGATAGGGCCTCTATTTTAATATTACAACAAAAAACATTGCGTATTGTTTCGGAAAAAGAAACAGTAGGCGATAAACTATGAATTACATTATACGTCGTTTTGGACTACTTTCCCCCATCAGAACGTTTTGGCAATGATATTATCTAATTATTCATATAATTTCTCATAATGCTGCATTAAAACCAGAACTGTAGGAGTTGTTTTCTTCAAGTTATTTGCATTCTTTGACTTCCACCACTTTACAGCTGCCAGATGTCCGGATCTAGAAATAAGCATAGTATAGCAATCTAACGAGAGGGGTTTCGTCGCTCTCATTATTGTGTCATATCTGACATGGCTAGCTCTCCGTCTATAAAGCAAACTGAACGAAGAATATACTTACAGTCTCTCTGACAGTCTTCAGCTTCGTCCCACCTCTCCACCAAGTGATTGAGGGCTTGGGCCTGGCGCCGACGGCTTGGCAGACCAGCTCGGTCTTCTGCCCGGCCACGAGAGGGCGCTTGCCGCCTTGGAGTCGGACCCAGAGGGGACGCACTGGAAAAAAGAGGGAGAGCTATTTTATGGAACTTAGTCATGAGTACTAGTAATTTTCTGTACCAATTTTTGAACTAAGGAAAGATAACAATGATGACAAAGATCTTAGAGAATTCAACCAATCGGAGCGGCCTTTGACAGGCGTTCCCCTGTGCCGAAAACAATGACCAGTGGCCATATTTATTGTATGGACTGACGTTTATCTGACGTGGCTATTTGTACGAATAGGCATACATTTGACGTTTACGTCCCCCGCAAAAATCGGCAGACTTTTTTTGTATAGAAAATGACAAACATGGCCGCTCTGGTTGTTTAAATTCTCTAAGACAAAGATTGACTTTTTTAAAGCTACGCCATAACATTCCTATTCGCATCCTAAATATTCGGAATCGCATTCAAGAAAGTGAGAAAAACCACATTCGTGACATCACTTAGTTGTAAGACAGTAATAGACCACATTTTTCACACATACGTACAGAAATGTTTCTAGGTCCTTAATAATGTCAAATTGCTTTAACTTAAACCGCCTTAAGGCAAACACGCACATCCGCAAAAACCGGGTTTAAAAAAACAAAAAACATGCGTAAGGCCCTTTACACATTGCGACTTTTTGCAGCGATACAACCTAACGATTGAGAGAGCGAATGCATCGCGATACCAACGAAACCTATCAATCTACTTATAAGATGTAACATAAATGCTGGTGATCCGTTTAAGGGCATAATTGAAGGGTACACGGAAAGAACATGTCTAAACACTTTTTTTATAAAATGAGATTTTTATATCAAAATGTAGAGCTTCCAATGAACTATTCGGTTTCGGTTTAAAGATCTTTATTTTTCTCAAATGAATAACAATAATTCGCTTACTCGTATATGAGAAAAAGAGTAATAAAACATGCTTAGATTACTAAAATAGTGAGCAAGTAATAAATTCTACATATCTACTCGGTAACACAAAATAATAGGTTAACTACAATGTAATACAATGCTGGTAAAATAAAAGTGGTGTGTGACAGGTAGAACAAAAACATACAAAACAAGTTAATAAAGTACCTACATATACTAGGAGCGCGTCGCGCTGGGCAGTGCAAGCGCAGTTAGATAAGCAGTTTTGCGCAGATGTACAGAGTATGGAAGTGGCTTAAGCTTAACAAGTGCATACATTCAACTACGCTTGTGGTTTGAGACAAAGTTTCTTGGTTTTACTATTAGTAACAACTTCTGTTACAGATGTAAATTTTAACGTATATTCACTTCTTAACTCATAAAAACCATCTAGTTACGAAAATAGTATGGTTAATTGAATCGTTCCAAATTTTAAAAGCGCTATAACTCAAAATGCGGTCAATGTGACTAGACATGTTCTTTCCGTGTACCCTTCAATTGGTATCGTGTTCTACTCATGAAAAACTAAGAAAAATAAATTTTGTCTTAAAAAAATATTGACTTTGTATGGGGGGAGGATTGGCCAGCTGGGACGACGTGTCTTAATCGCAATATGATACCAATTATCCCCTTAAACGGATCACCAGTATATTGTACCACCCTGTATAATAGTCGTTTTAGTTACTTAGACACAGAATACGAGTAAATAATAGTATTTCATACAGAATGGCCACGTTCCGCCCCGCCCCGATCGGAATTACCTCACCCCGCAGCGACCGATTGGTAAGGAACTAGTAGGCTAATCCGTCGGGTTGGCAGCGCATCAATAAAAAGCAAAATGGCGGTGTATTGTCAAGCGTCGTTTACGACAGCGTAAACAGCGCCCTAAGACGCACGCACACCTTGAAGCGTGCCGTGCCGGACACAAAGGTGCTCAAACGAGTTTTTTAGTATGGCGTGTCCGCCCTGTGACTTAAATAGATAATAATGTATCGTCCTCACAGCTAATAATACTAATTATTTTAATGGAATCTTTATGCCAGTATCTTTTAAAAACTACATAAAACGTGCTTCTTTTTGGCTGAGTTCCGTACACTGTCGTGAGTTTTGCTACTTTAGTTACTGCATCGAGACTGCATTTCTGCAAAATGTCGTAGTATGTAAAGGGCCTTATGGAACTTCACTGCTATACCGTTCCAAAATGTTATAAGCCGATAGAAATACAAATGACATGCGACTTTTTTGTACCAAACTTTTGAGATTAATGATTTTCGTATCTACTTAAATTAAAACAGACATGTTTTAATAGAGTGAACGGTTTTATCAGTGCTGTCGTTCATTTTATCAGCATAAATATGTACTTTTGAATTAATACTTCGAGCAGAGATCGACTATACATACAGGTTGTAACAAAAATAGTGGTAATCCGTTTTAAGGTATTTGTATCGTATTGTAACATTTGTAACTAATAAAACGTAGGAGAAAAATTTTTTCGAAGCGGATTTTTTTTTTGTTTTGTATCCCAGCCGTACAAAACCATTTCTTTTCACGTGAAAAACTTTTTTTCTTCTTTTTCATAATTAAAATACGATACCAATTATGCCTTTTTTTGTTTATTTTTTACTAGCTGTGCCCGCGGCTCCGCCCGCGTGGAATTCGGTCTGTGTCAGTAAGCGGCTAATTCACCCCTAATTTCTCTCCCGCTACCCTGGAGGCGGAACTTGAAGTAAAGTTGACAGATGGATACGCTAGAGGACAGTAGTCCTAATAAAATATTTTACAATTACCACTAAATGAACTACACTCATAAATGTATACTTTTTTTTATTATATTTGTTTTTGGCATGATTTAAACGACATAGAGAGTAGTAGGTGTATATCGGACGATACAGGACCACTTTTGTATTTATACGTTCATGTCCACGGCAAATATCATCCAGATCGATCCTCCCGTCAAATCAGTTGGGGGGTGAGGGGGGGGGGGGGGGGTGTCACAAATGCAGAAATGATTTTTTTCTATTTTAGGTGCACTTGGAGGGGGGGGGGGTCCATGACCCATGCAAATTCAATCGAGTGTAGTGGCTACCCCCCCCCCCCCCTTTTAGACGTTGAATTTTTATAGGCTACGTATAACCTGGCTGGGGATTTTCTAGAATTGGAATTAGTAATCCTTAATTGGGTGCTTTCCGGGATAACAATGAAAAAAAAACCGGCCAAGAGCATGTCGGGCGATGCTCAGTGTAGAGTTTCGTAGATGCTGCCCTGTTACAAAACATCCGTTCTAAAGGTCGTTTATTTGGCGGCGCTTACGTCAGTTTACTATTCGGCACTTCCTTTCACTATGCGTTTTTGACTAATAATTCAAAAACGGCTGAACCGATTTTATTCATTATAGTTTTTATTGAAAGTTCTTATCAGGCCTCACCAAATTTCAGCTTTCTAGTGCGAACGGTAACTGAGCTAGACCGCGGACAGACGGACGGACATGGCGATGTAACTGTTACGTAATAAGGCCTAATTATGTACAGAAGCATACACTGCTTTACCTACACACATATTAAAAATCCATTGAAACCATTAGAATGACCACCATTACACCGCCATGACCAATATTATTGCGCCGGCGGTCGGGGGGGCGGATTTTCATTACGTTACCGTAGGTAATGAATTTTCATACGTTTTTACCACACTGTCACAGATAATACACTGATGTTACGTTATTGGTTGCAATAATGTTGGTAATTAATTACATACGGTTCCGAACGCGGAATAGAGGATTAATGATATTGGTGTAGATCAAGATATTTATTCGTCAATGTAAGCACATTACAATGCACTAATGGACGTCAGAGAAAAATAAAATACGCGAGTGTCGTGGAAAGTGTGTGAATCAAGTGCGATTGGAACGAAGTTATGTCACTTAATTTTATTTAATTTTTTACTTTTTCGTAAGTTTTGTGGTTTTAATTTTTTTTGCATTTTTTAAAAATTGTTGAAATTTTGGAAATAGTGGAAAATTTGGAAATTTTGGAAATTTTGAAAGTTTTGGAAATTTTGCGAAATTTTGGAAATTTTGGAAAATTTGGAAATTTTGGAAATTTTGGAAATTTTGGAAATTTTGGAAATTTTGGAAATTTTGGAAATTTTGGAAATTTTGGAAATTTTGGAAATTTTGGAAATTTTGGAAATTTTGGAAATTTTGGAAATTTTGGAGATTTTGGAAATATTGGAAATTTTGGAAATTTAGAAATTTTAAATTTTTGACATTTTCGAAATTTTTGACATTTTCGACATTTTTAAAATTCTCGACTTTTGAGGTTCTCGACTTTTTTCACTTTTATCACTTTGCCACTTCTCAGTTTCACTACACTTCACTTCACTTTATTCTATTTTATATATTTTTTTATTTCATTCCATTTTACATGTTTCTCAATCGTATGGGTGTCGCGTTTTCGTGACGTGACGCTTTTTCGTAACGGTCACGTGACTTTTTTTCGCCTAGGCCCCCATCCGCGAACCGTCCGATAAGGAACTTCGTTCCAAAACTCCACCGGTTCTAACCCTGTAGGTGTACCTCTGGCCCAAGAAGTATTATGAATTTATGACCGAAAAGAAATTCTACGGGACTTATTTTTTTCAAAACAGTAATACATTATTAGATCATAAAGATACAAAATAATGCGTAGTTCTTCAAGAAGACATATCAAAACTGCTTGAGAGACAGATAATGTACCTATTGTTTAATTATAAAGAAAAATAAATCCTAATCTGACTGCTTCACAAAACGTTTGCTATGTTTTCCTACCTAAACGGTGTCCTATAAATGTTAGATGATTTTGTAGTAGTTTTTTGGTTTGCTGCAATAACCCTTTGACATTCATGACATTTTCAAATATTTCTTAAGAGCGGGTAAAGGTAAATTTAAAGCATCGACGGGTAACATGTTATAAATATGAACACCTTGACCAAGAAATTACAAATTATTTCAATACCAACTTTCAACCCCCTTTCCACCCCTTCCAGGGTTGATTTTCGAGATGAAAACTGTTCATTATCCTTTCCCGGCAATCAAACTATCTCTACACAAAATTTCATCATTATCTGTTCAGCCGTTAACTAATTAAAAATACTTGGAACGTGTTCTGTTATCGATTCTAAGTATCTCCAGCCAACTTCTTTTCGAATATATTCCATGAACAGACTTTCGACCTTCTTCAGCTTTATTATATGTATAGATAGTTTTTATTGAAAGTACCTTTCAGGCGTCACTTCCATTATTTTTTTCAAATTTTTTGGACCTAAGGTTCTAAAGTAAGATGGGGGGGGGGGGGGGGGGTTGATTTTCATCTAAATCAGTTCAGCGGTAAAAAAAATCTTCATACCACCTTCCAACCCCCTTTTCACCCCCACAAGAGTTTGAAAACTATCCTATGACGTTTCTCGAGACTCAAATAATCTCCATACTCATTTCTATCTAAATCGTTTCAGCGGTTAAAAATTCTCCATACAAATTTTCAACCCCATTTTCACCCCCACCAGGGTTGATTTTCGGGATTAAAACTATATATTATCCTTTCCCAGGACTCAAACTATATCTATCCAAAATTTCATCAAAATCCATTCAGCCGTTTTCACGTGATGCGCGGTCAAATAAACAGACAAACAGATAAACAGATAAACAGATAAACAGATAAACAGACAAACAGATAAACAGACAAAAATTCTAAAAATTGTTGGAACGTGTTCTGTTATCGATTCTAAGTATCCCCAGACAACTTTTTTTCGATTATCTTCCATGTACACACTTTCGACCCTCTTCAGCTTTATTATATGTATAGATTGTGTTCAGCGTAGTTTTATTTAGGAGTAGATTTTATTTATTGTGATTATTTTATATGACATTTTTGTGACTGTTAGCTTTATGTTAGATTTGATTTTTTTTGTGCGTTTTAATTATAAATTATGCCTTTAAACAGTTTAAACGGATCACTAGCATTTTTGTTACACCTTGTATATAGACAGCCACAGTCTATCTTTTTGATCCTCCAAGTCTGAAGCGCCATCTGACCGAGACCAACCCAAAGTTTCCGTAATACCGTAATAATACGAGAAATAAAGGGCGTCTTGTAGATGATATTATTCCCAATACTTCATTATACCATAATCAGTGTTTCGCAATATGCATAAATATGTATAATAAGCTACCAAATAAAATAAAGGACCTTCCTATTATAGTAGTTTATGTAACTGTTACAGTTGCATACACTGCTTCTACGCTCATATTATTTATCCTAAATGCCGTGTTCGAAAACCATAGAATGGCCGCCATTGCACCGCCATGGCCAACTCGATTGTGCCGGCGGTCGCGCGGGCGCGTGCAGGTGTACATTATGTTATCAAAACTCATAACGTATCAATATTTGAGCATGTAAAGTTAAAATTACGTTACTGCCACAGATAAAAAGCTTATCATAGTAAAATCGGTTGTGGTAATGCTAGCCATTGCCTACCGTTTTTGAACACGTTTTAGAGGACTTACAATGTGAGTCGAGTGTGTAGATAGAGAGTGTGTAGAGTGAGTAGATAAATAAATTTAAAAATAGTCTATCACATTACTTATTGGAATAGAATTTCTATCGTACAAAATATTTTTTCTCCCAGAACACTGAAGAATAGAATGTATACTAAATTAATAATATGACAAAATATGTAATGACATTAATAATTAATAATATGAAATAATATGTAATGAAATTACTAATATGTGACATTAGAATTGTATATAGTTTTTGCATGCTAGTATAATTAAATACATATAGCAGAATAAGCCACAAATCTGTAATATGACATACCTAATATGTATGTCTGTGACATACCTAATTTTCGTGACAAAAAGTGCCCGAGAAAGCTTATTTACACTTAATAATACAGATGAAATAATTATATGTCTCAAAAGTCTCTATATTATTGGAAATAAATTGCGCAGAGATCTCCTGTCATTCGCTCGACCATATTTTTTATCGTTGCGCGCAAACGACGCTGTATATTGTGGTCAGCGCCAGCTTGCAGGACCTTAAGCCTCCCTCGAAAGCCCGGCTAAATCCACCACGAAGGCCCCGAATGCATCCAGAGACTACGCCCCAAATTCGCTGACAATGCCGCTGTCAATCATGCCTGTCATGATTTCGTAAACATTAGACATGATCATTTATTTAATCCAAGAAGATTTTAAAGTGTTGAATACTCTAGGATTATTTTGTGAACCTGAGTGCAGTTTTTAAATATTTTCTGATGTTGGACGTAACAAGAAGTTGAGCAGTGTTCACTACTTACAATCCTCAAGACAAAATAGTGTACATAACGATACTGGCGTGCCTGATTGCAGTGATCGCCTTACTATTTTCATATTTTACTTATTTTATATCCTTTTTTTTGTAGCATAAGTTTTTCTCTATATTACTTAAGTAGCTATTAGAATATGTATGTCCCTATTAGCAAACAATGTCGCTTCGTCTACTGCGTCGTTGGATATTAATGTGCGGTGTCCGCATTGTCCCCTGCTTCGTTATTTCAAAGGTACAAAAGGTTTAAATATCCATATTGCAAAAAAACACAAACCTCAGGTCCCATGTTCGGCCTCTGTAATCTCTGTCCCTCCATCGACATCCATTTCGCAACCACACACCGTGCCTTCCGACCTACCTTTTTGGCAAACTATTAGTAACTTAAAAAGTACCCTACCAACTCTCAAACGCATACCCAGGGGCGCCCGCGTCGCAGTTTCTAAATGTTTAGCAGAAACCATAAAAACTGCCGTGAGTGAGAATTCAAAACGCGCCTGGGAAGAACTTCTGACATTTTCGTTTAAAGTTCTCCATGTGAATAACGACGATCAGAGTAAAAGGTCCCTTACCGCCAAAATAAAAGAGAACTGCGTTCACAATTCCTCTATAAGCCCCATTACTCCCCAACATCACTCCTCCAAACGAAATATATCTAAAATTGTAGAAAACAAAGTAGCGGATGGAGATATTAGGGGTGCCGCACGCATAATTTTTTCCAACGACGCAATAGCTCCTGACAACCCAGATACACTTTCGGCTCTTAATAATAAACACCCACTTCCAGCAGCAAACTCTGTCCTGCCCGGCCCCCCACTGACCACTGACGTGCCGCTTCAAGCTACACCAGAAGATGTTTTGGGAGCCGTCATGTCGTTCCCAAATGGATCAGCCGGCGGCCTAGATGGCCTTACGCCACAACACCTAAAAGACGTCTTAAGCAGCGACTGCAACGGAACTCGTGACGAGCTCCTAAAACATCTAACATCACTGGTGAACCTAATGTTAGCAGGTGAAGTGCCCACGGACGTGATCGATATACTGTATGGAGCCAACTTATGCGCCCTCCTAAAAAAAGACGGCGGCATACGACCGATCGCCGTTGGCACTACTTTTCGTCGTCTCACTGCAAAAATAGCTTGCCGAGCCGTCTTAGAAAAATTGAGTACAGAATTCAGGCCTCTCCAATTGGGATTTGGCGCAAAAAGTGGCTGCGAAGCCGCTGTCCACGCCGTGCGTACGTTTGTGGAGCGTCGGGCTGGCGAGGTGCTGCTGAAAGTCGATGTCATGAACGCCTTCAACTCTGTAGACCGAGGCCCCCTTCTGACCCAAATAAAAGAAAAAATTCCTGAAACCTACCATTTTTTATGGCAGTGTTACAGTTCCCCGTCAAAACTTGTATATAAATCAAACCTTTTGGCCTCCTCTGTTGGTTGTCAGCAGGGTGATCCCTTAGGTCCAGCCATCTTTAGCCTCGCCATCCATCCATTCATAAAATCTCTAAATTCAAAATTAAATGTCTGGTACCTAGACGACGGTACACTAGGAGGTGATGCAGGTACAGTTTTAGACGACCTACAAAAACTAACATCTGATCTAGAGTCTATAGGTCTATTTCTAAATTCTTCAAAATGCGAACTATTTATTTCCGACTCGTGTACTGATAAGGACCGAATAATACAAAGTTTCGAAAATGTAGCGCCCGGAATAAAAATAATCAGTGAAAACCAGCTTCACCTCCTTGGCTGCCCTATTTTGGACCAATCTTTCGACAAATACATCAACGATAAAATTCAAAATTTTAAGTCTGTTTCCGACCGTCTTTTAAAGATCAACATGCATACCGCATACACAATCATTCGATACTGTCTTTTTGTTCCTAAATTTACATATGTTCTTCGTGGCAGCCATCTCTGGAAGCACCCGACCCTACTTCTAAAACTAGATTCCCTGATTCAAGAAACCCTATCATCAGTTCTCAACATATCTTTTGACGAGAGGTCCTGGACCCAGGCTACTTTACCTATTCGGCACGGTGGCCTGGGGATACGCAAAATTACCAGTGTATCGCTGCCTGCCTTCTTGTCCTCAGTGCATAGCGCCCAGAACTTAGTTGAAAGCATTTTAACCCCTTCTCTCGGGGCCATGGAGGCTGCTCATTGCACTGAGGCTAAGAATGTATGGTCAGTGACCTGTCCCAATGCTGACCCGCCTGCCAATCCTTGTTCCCAGAGGCAATGGGACGAGCCGCTCTGCCGACTAGTACGGAACAATCTAGTTGACACGTCAACTGGTCCGGCAGATCGAGCTCGTCTCCTTGCCACTGCGGAGTGGGAGTCGGGTCTGTGGCTACAGACTCTGCCTTCACCAACTATAGGCACGCTTTTAGAAAACGCTCCACATCGATGCCAATGCGGTGCGATGGTGGATAACCTCGGTCACCATGGCCTCTCCTGCGGCAGAAGCTCTGGGCGTATACCACGTCACGCCAGCATAAATGATGTCATCCGAAGGGCCCTTGTCAGCGTCAAAGTTCCTGCCATCTTAGAACCCGTTGGTTTGGCAAGGGACGACGGCAAGAGGCCCGACGGCATGACGCTGGTGCCTTGGAGGATGGGACGGCCTCTGGTATGGGACGCTACATGTGTAGATACTCTAGCCCCGTCCCATCTTCCAGGTACCAGCAAAGATGCTGGCAATGCCGCATCCGCAGCAGAAGACCTCAAACGCCGCAAATACGCCACCCTCGGTAGT
The DNA here is from genome assembly GCA_947086415.1 of Pammene aurita. NCBI lineage: Eukaryota > Metazoa > Arthropoda > Insecta > Lepidoptera > Tortricidae > Pammene > Pammene aurita. The sequence continues at coordinate 15,082,815 of OX352314.1, forward strand.
GGTTATATATTTGAGGCGTTTGGGGTCGAAACGTTGGGGCCATGGGGGCCGAGCGCGCGCCGCATCTATAAAGATTTAGCGGCGCGTTTAATCGAAACGACGGGTGACCAGAGGGCTGGCCAATACTTTGCACAACGTGTAAGCATCGCTATACAACGTGGCAATGCGGCCAGCCTTCTGGGTACCCTGCCCATTGGCAGCGATTTGGAGGACATTTTTTATTTGTAGGTAGTCTCTAGTTTATAGTTATTTATAATATTTTTTATAGTATAATATTTACTGTCACGTGTAATTTCCTTCCTGTTTTAAAATAAATGCCGTTAGATCAAATTGTCAAAACATATGTAATGAAATTAATAATATGTGACATTAGAATTCAATAGTGCTTGCATGCTAGTATAATTTAATACATATAGCAGAATAAGCCACAAATGTCTGTACTACACCTGTTGATACTATATTCTGTACTTATTCTATGCAAATAAAGATTATGATTATGAATAGTAACGATATCAATTACTAGATGGCGCTGAGGGACAGAGAGTACTCTGCCCTACATTATACGGCAGCTTTGGGAGGTCTCGTTCAGTTGGTGATTCGGCCTTGGAGCCTCAAAAAGTTCTTAAACTCTGGCTGTCTATATATGTATAGTCTCTGCTTCGAGTTCACATAACAATTAGGGTATTCAATACCGGTAATATGTGTAGAAACTATCCCGGGATACCGGTATTGGGCCGAACAAAAAATACCGATATTGCAATATGATTTAAACGCTGATTCCTACTTGAAATAAGTTTAATTAGTATTGCAAAAAGCAACGCTTAATTATGAAAATAATAAAAACTGACATTTGTGATGTGTTTATTTAAACTTGCCTTTTATGTAAATTTTATAGAGTGTTTGATATTTTATTATAACATATTTAAATTATTTGGTTCCTGAAAAGGTAGATATACAAGCACATAATATTTTAAATTATAATTACTTTAGAATATTTTGAAGCGTTTTAAATTACTCACAAAAATTACAATGTCAGATAAGCAATCTGTTACAATTCTCTAGCTAAAATACAAAATGGAATAGAAAAAGATACGTAAGATTTATTTGTTGCCAAAAATGATAAGGCAATAAAACAATGCCATAAAAGATAGGACAGAAAATATATTAACAGTACAGTCGCCATCATACATATCGGAGCGGCTAAAGTGGAAACAAATATCTGAACAACACCACTATTGTCAAGGCGATAAAGTGCATGGCAAACACCTTAGACAACCCTACACGTGATACCTGTGCTAAAAGAGTAACAAACTTGGCAGCTGCACTGTCCCATCTGGACCTCGCAGCATTCACTGGATTTTCTTCATCATCTGCTTTCCCACTACTACTAACCTAGATAAGAAATGTCTCACTATATCCAGTGACATGTAGCCATACAATAAATAAATAGTGCATGTTCAGATATTTTACTCAAAAATCAACCACTCTACTCACCACCCACTCCACCCACTCACTCCACTCCAGCAAAGAAAGCCCGCACAGGCCTTTTAAACATTAGCTGGACGGAGCTTTCCTAATTTTAGTGGGAAGACCGCTCTAAAGACGATATAGTATGCATTCAAGACATTACATTTGAATATTTGTGACTATATGAAGGGTACACGGAAAGAACATGTTTAGTCACTTTTTTGTAAATTGAAATTTTTATATCAAAATGTAGAGCTTGAAATGAACTATTATTAATACTTCTGTTTCAGCTGCAAATTTTAATGTAAGTCCACTTATTAACTCGTAAAAACCATCTAGTTACGAAAATAGTATGATTATTTGAATCGTTCCAAACTTTAAAAGCGCTGTAATTCAAAATGTTGTCAAAGTGACTAGACATGTTCTTTCCGTGTACCCTTCATATACAGTAAGGTCCTAATGTCTAGATACCGGCTCTGCAGGAATATTTATAACATTTTACATGGAGCCTTTTACTTGCTAATACCAAGTATATCCATTATACCAATGAAACCCAGATTCTTATTTCCATACGCGTATCAAAAATCCATCAACGGGCATCATTTGACCGAATCAGAAAAAACATTTCAAGTCAATTATGTTACAACCGATTATCAACCTTAGTGTTAAAGAAATAAAGTATTCATTGGTTTTGAGATGGCTAAAAAGTCTTTCTGATATTGACTTCAAAATAAAGTAAAAATAACTTCGTCTTGCCACCTTAATATTAATTTAATTGAATTAATTCTATCAATTATCTGCCGCCGGCAAGGGTTTAATTTTTAATCTAAAATGCAAATTACCTTTAATGAGACCACACAGTTAAATTTCGGGTTTTGGAAACTTTGCGCCTTCGGAAACTTAATCAAGACATGGCAGGAAATCCTGTTTCTTCGCCTGGCGGTTTGTTTAAAAACAGAATTCTAAATGTGATGCCGAATGTTTTTTTAAACTTTTCTGTGGGCGCGACTTCGTTCGCAGAGTTCGCATAGAAGACTTTATGACGGTTTCATTACGGTTTTCACTGTGTTAGCCGTTGAATTAAAAAAAACTGGAGCTTCATGACAAGAATGCAAGTTCCTTTCAAGGTTTGTAAGTACATACTTAAATGTTTTACACTGTGCGTTGTCGGTCAGTTCTTAGTCTGTAACTTGTACGGGTATGGTCAAACGCGACAATCGAGCATTTTGTTTATGACCTATAAAACTATTTATAGCGCGGGTAGAGCCATACTGACACATTTTGGACACGTAAACTGGTGATATTACTCTTAAACGTCGAGAGGCAACTTTACGTAGCTAGAGGGACTATTGGTACTTAAGTACCTTGTTATCTGTTATCACTAATAAGCCAGTTGCTATCACTAATAAAGTAGTCGTAAATGATAACTGAAATATAATTAATGGTTTCCTAATTTATAATGGCCAGAATTGAGCACTAATTCATAGATCATCCATGTAAAAAAAATTAATTAAGAAATTGCAAAAAAAAGTATCTAGGGGTTCTAACATGGGCATTGAAAATATAGGAACATAATCCCGTGAAGACAAAACTGTGATCCCATCATAAGCCGATTTCCTCGTGTTTATACGTACGCGTGACTCGCACAGGTATGCAACTCGTGGGTGAGTGCTGATTGATTCAACTCAAACCCGACAAGTGAGTGTGTGTGCACGAGACCGCGGCTTATCATGGAATTCAAGTTTTAGCTTCGCGAGATTGCCCCATATTTTCTAGATCCATGAGTAGTTATTGAAAAAGAACAGATTTTGGTAATTTAAATAATAAACTTACGCCGATGAAGTCGCCGGAAAAACGAATGCTAGAAAAAGGATATTACATTTAAAGGAACAAAAAATAACACTTAATATTCACCAACATCGGTAACCAATAAGCTTCCGCTAAATAATAAACCTTTCAAAGTAAAAAAAACTGCTCAAAGGGTAAGTGCCAACATTTTTTAAAACACAAACCGCAATCTAATCTACAAAATCAATTCGACACCTTTATGCTTTCATCGTTAACAAAAAAGCACACCCCTAACAATTAAGTCCTTTTTTGCATACCAAAACCCACTACAATCACAATCAAATTACTACAAACAAATTTGCGGGCGTTTACAAAACGAACGACCTTATCCCTATTACACTAAGGTTTAAATTATAAAAAGAAGCTGCAGTTATACATTAGTTTTATAATAGGGTTGTGCATTGTGTGCCCCTTTGGTTTCAAACAAAAGGTGTGAGCTAACGGCAATACAAAGGGTTTTTAAAGCTCACTTAAGACAATTAAGCATGTTTTTGACCCCTGTTTCTAACTAAACATTTAATAGAAACTAAACCTTATGCTATACTTTTAAGGTAAAAATTTGTATGTACAGTTGAAAGGGGAATAGTGTGAGAGCTTTTTGCACTCGCATGAATTTTGAGCTTTCATTTCAAGTGTCGGTACACTCAGACTCGATAAAGGCAATTTGGAGGTGAAAAATCATGTTCGACATATTCTGATTTTGAATGAAACCTTGGCTCTATGACTTCATGGATTTTTTTAATAATTAGAGCGTTAATAGCCTCACCATAATAAGGTGTTACTTTCAATCCGGAGGCTCGAACCCAGAGCCCCAGATCGAACCAATGGACTAAGAGCTGGCCACGTCAGATATGACACAATAATTAGAGCAATGAAACCCGTGTAGTAAGATTATAATACAATCCTTATTGCTAGATTCGCCGTCTGGCAGCTTTTAATGGGTGGAGGTCTGATTGACAGACTAGCAAAATTTTTCAGTCGGAAAAAAGTAATACCAAAATAGGTAAAACTGCGAAGTTATCTTATTTATAGAGGACGGGGCCTATATTTTAACATTTGAACAAAAACATTGCGTATTATTTTGGAAACAGAAACGGTAGGCGAAACTATGAATTACATTATACGTCGTTTTGGACTACTTTCCCCCAACAGAAACTTTTGACATTGATATATTTTAATTATTTATATATTTTTCATAGTACTTCATCAAAACTAAAACTTTAGGATTTGTATTCTTAAAGTGGTTTTGCATTCTTTGACCTCCACCAATTAACAGCTGCCAGATGTCCGGATCTATAAATAAGCATAGCATAGCAAACTAATGAATAAGAGCCATTTTTATTAAGTGCTTACTCTATGAAATGTCCAGTGTAAAGTGAACTTTGAATCAACCAATGAAAGCCTGAGACCGTACCTACTCAGGTCAGGTTTTTATAAGTCATGCTTAACAGTGCAAAGTGAAACTCTCCCAGAACTCGAAGAAACTAACAATTCGTCTGAACTTTAGGATAATACCTACAAGGCCGCTTTATACCAAAGAACCGAGAAAGTTCCGAACAACCCGTAACTTGTTAGGGTTGAAATATGATCTATGATCTGCTTGTAGTTGCAAGGTTTCCTCCCGTTGAGGTACAAAAGCTTTTCACCGGAGTAGAATTACATTTAATATTAGATTACCCTTACAAGTTTGACCGGGTCGTGCAATTGCTGCCAAGCTTGCTACTAATTTTAGGATAAAGTTCTGCATTGTCTTGTATCTTAACCACTATGTCAGACTTGATTTAACCCTGTATTTTTTTTTGTACAGATTTTTTAACACTATAAATTGGCGATGAGGCTTGAATTGAGGATTTTTTTCAGTCTTGCCCGTTAAAGGGTTAAGTCTTCTTCTAAATGTTTAACCATTGTTTATGCAATTTTTATGTAATTCCTCTTGTAATTAATATGAGTATTCGTACAAAAATAGGTCTAAGAAAGGAATTTCGACTATTTCACAAATATCCACATATCCACATTTGTAAGGCGAAGCGAGATCTGCGTCCCTTAAAGCCCATTTACGCATTGATTAGTGTTCAGTGCGAGTTCATACAATCGTTACTAAACACAATAAGAAAATTCACATTGGATCTTGCGCTATTTAAATCAGAGCTATTGACGCAAGTTTAGTTTTTAAACTGATTGTTTCTTGTATTTATTTCCTTTCCTTTCTTGTGTATGGTTTTATGTTTTTTGTTTACTTCTTGTGTTTTTTTTTGTGTATATTTTTTGCGACAGTAAATTATTTTTTACTATAAAATATAGCGGTTACACTCATGTCACTTGAGACACATACTGACAGATACTTGCAGGCTGGTTCTCATCATCATCCCGCACACCTGATTAACAGAGCTCTGCGGCACTGTGATCCGCAGTATGTGCAAGACGAGCTGTGGCACGTCAGACAGATGTTATAGAGAAATGGGTACAATTGGAGACAGAGTCAGCGTGCAGCGGGTTCAATGCCTCTACGAAATCGGCACACAGTAGAGAGAACACCGGCGTATTTGCCATATTATATTAAGGGAGTGACGGATGAAATTAGACGCCTATTACGCCGGAGGTACAGCATTAGGACAGTTTTTCGCCCCCATACTAAAATCAGGCAAATGTTACGCTCTCCAAAGGATAGTGACCCGCTTCACCCGCTAATAGGTAACCCAAGCGTTTACGAGATTCCTACATAGGGGAAATCGGACGTAACTTGTCAACAAGACTCTCGGAGCATATACTATACGAAGTGTTAAAAAAAATGGATGGCAGTAATTCGGCGGTAGCAGAACACGCTTGCGATGAAGGCGCGTCACATTTCCTTCGCTTTGATAAAGCTGTCTAGCTTGTTCTTGAAAAATGCTACCTGCCACGCAAAATATGCGAGGCGATCGACATTAGGCGTCGTCCTAATTCCTATTAAAACGGGGGCTGGGCCGTACCGCCAGCATGGAAGCCTGTAATCCATGGCCAGAACTTCAATGTGTGCTGTGATAGTTTAGTGGACACAGTGAGTGTGGTTTGTTTATCGTCGCTCATGTCGGATGGAACAAATACACTGCAAAACACGTTGGCAGCGCCGGCGCAAGATCACCTTCAACAAGCTCTGTCAGACACGCAGGACGTAGGCCGGCAGTCGGCAACGCAACGTGCAGCAGTGCTTGAAGATGGAGACCTAGGCTCTCCGAATCATGTCGCACGAAGTGACTAAAGTGACGTGAGTGTAACCGTTATATTTTATATAGTGTTAGTATGTCTCACGAAAGTTTAAATTTAATAATGATTTTAAAGTTTTTTAAACACCCCATTTATTTGCCCATTGATTAGTGTTTAAAAAAAATTAAAAACCAACCAGGCACTTAGATTCGCAGACGTTGATCCACAATGCGAATCGGGTGTCAGAATTTTAATAATTTTACACGTAACGAATCGACAGTGCCAAACTCGTAGCAACCCGTATTGCTCTGTACCTTGGCAACTTCTAACTTCTTCCATATTTCATCGATCGCCGACTGCCGGATGCCGGAGGCACATTCAGATTACAAGAATACTATATTGTTTTGATATCGATCTCTGTGCGTTCCTTCGCACTATACTTGTAATGTTAGTGATATTTTTTTTTATAAATATGAATAGCTGATTACCTCGCGTGCCTTAAATTCTATCTATAGTCTGGCTAACCAAAATTGCAGTAACAGTAGATAAGTTATATTCATAAGCTATACTCATCCCTTTTATTTGGTGAGGGTACCGTAAGGGTACCGCAAGGGTACCGCAAGGGTACCGCAAGGGTACCGCAAGGGTACCGCAAGGGTACCGCAAGGGTACCGCAAGGGTACCGCAAGGGTACCGCAAGGGTACCGCAAGGGTACCGCAAGGGTACCGCAAGGGTACCGCAAGGGTACCGCAAGGGTACCGCAAGGGTACCGCAAGGGTACCGCAAGGGTACCGCAAGGGTACCGTAAGGGTACGTAAGAAAAATAATGTATGATTATCTTTGCCTATGCTTGAAGTGAGACAGATCATGGCCAAACTATACAAGGTGTAACAATAATAGTAGTGATCCGTTTAAGGGCATAATTGATATCGAATTCTAGTTATGAAAAAATTAAAAAAGAGGTCCCAATAGGCATGATACACACACACACACACACACACAAACACACACACACACACACGCACACACACACACGCACACACACACACACACACACACACAAACACCTGTCTCAGTCGATATTTCACACCTTAAATCAAATAAGTAAGATTTAGAACTAGTAATTCTGTATAATTACCTACTTTTCTTAGTTTTATTATGTCATGTTAATAAAATAAAATAAAAATTGTACTACTTATAAACCTAGGGAAGAGCGGTGCCTCCCAACACAAGCATAAGCTTACCGGGCGGCTCCATCCCCTGTATCACAAAAACGTATATTACTATGAAATAAAGAATTTTGAATTTTTGAATTTTTTTTTTTTGAATACCACTTATGCCCTTAAACGGATCACCACAATTTTTGTTACAACCTATATAATAAGTATATTTGTCTGAAAGCTAGACAGATCATGGCCAAACTATATTTACAATTACATACATACATATGTATACCTCCTGATGTAAGGATAGCTTTAATCAAAACTCATCAAAAACCAGTAATGAATGCGTGAAGCCCCTAAACATCTGGATACGCCTCCAGCGAGCTTCTTCGCATTTTTACGATTTGAAGTCTTAGTTTTGAGTGTTTTGACGAGTCGCTGTTGGGATTTTCTTTTATCTGTTCAAGTTTTGAAGAACATGAGCGCTGCACTTGAGTTTACGTAATAAACAACTTCAACTTCCCATCTTACACATAAAGCCAATGTTGGTAAATCTAATGCTTGTTTCATGAGCTACACGCCCCGAGGGTTTGATGTTCGGATATCGCGGGTCACTTCTATAAAAAATAAAAATGTTTATTACCAATACCAAAAAAAGAAATTTACAAATAGAATTTTACAATACTGAAAGGATTTGCTTTACTTAAACTATCCTATACTAGGTCTAGGTACCAACGGCGGCGCATCCATAGTTCTGGAAAAGATTATATCAGGACCGGGATAAGCGGTGTACTCGAAGAGACGCCTACACAGCAATGGGCAACAAAAGGCTAAATGATGATGTTGATGATGATGAAGACTTCATTTATTTGCCAGGTTTATGAAAGGTAAGTTCTTTGTTATTATACCACGGCGGTGGCAAATAAGCATACTGCCTGCAACTTCACAGCAGGCGTCACGTGCGCGTTGCCAACCCTTTAATAAGGGGGATTCACTGTGTTGACGGCTAAAAGGACAAGATGGACCCCGTCGTTAACACAATCTTAAGCTCTCTTTTTTGAGTTAGTTCCTGTCTTTGAGAGTATACCTACTATTTTCGGAGTTTTCGGACTGCACGGAATCGAGTTCAATCCAATTACGGCTGGAAACACACTGCACGTGAATTTCACGTCTATGGCAACGACTGCTATCATATGGACTAAGTGTTTTAATTAGAGTACTTCAAGTAAAAACACTTTAGTCGTTTTTTAAATTTACCAAATATAACGGTCACAATAAAATCGGGCGCTTTACTTATTGGGGTTTAAGTTCCATTGACTATCACATATTCGATTCCCTCCTCTCCTCACCATTATGATATTTTCACCGGTTCCCCCATATCACATGTCCATGTATCACTTAACCACGCACAGTCGCCATCATATATATCGGAGCTACCAAGGTGGGTACAAATATCTGAACGCCTCTATTGTCAAGGCGATGCATGTTCAAATACTTAAGAGTACCTTGGCCAATATATTTGATGGCGACTGTATAAACATTTTGTTTAATTTGTGTTGGCACATATGTCAATAAATTACACGTGATGTATTCATAGTCGTATTTTTAAAACTCTTCTCCCTTTAAATCAATATAAATTAAATGATAAGCCATAAACATCAATTTTGTTAGTCGAAATTAATTTCTTAAAGTAAGACTTCTTTTTATGACACAAATTGAACAATAATGGTTTCTGAATCACATAAGGTGCAGCGGGGCAATCTCGGCTGCGGGAAATTTCAACTAAATCAAAATATCATAAGTGTTTATAGTACGATTTTTTTAAGATGTCGAAATTGTCGGTAGAACTTCTTAGTAGGATTCCGACATCTTAAAAAATAACCACTATAACATAATTAACTATAGTGCCATTTATAGAGCGAAAAAGCGCTTATCCGGATAAAGATGGCAATATATTAGTTAATGATATAAAACACGTAAGATATTGCGATGTAGTTTAAATTTTCCGCAGTCGAGATTGCCCTTCTACACCTTAGGTCAGGTTATCACAAGACCTCTGAATCATTAAAATTTGAAATTTAAGTCCATATCCCTGAAGTCGTTGTTGTAAACAGATTTCACGTTCCACGTTCATATTAATTTCCGCGTATGATTACTTCGTTGCTTCCGGCCTAGTTTACTGTGCAATAGTCCAGTCAAAGGGTATTTTTTTGCTCATATTTTTTTATTATAGTCCGTTAGACTTTAACCACGTAGAAGTTGCTAGAGCTCTCAACCCAGTTTTCATTCCCTTAGAGAGGTTGAATTTCCAGATTTATTTTCATTGTGAAACTTCACAATGTTTGAATTATTATGAAGTTATAATTTTAAACTGGCTTATTTTAAAGTGAGGCCGAAATAAAGGATAGGGTGCGTTTCGTTTTGAGTAATATAACATAGGGAGTAATGACGTTGTCAGACAATTATGTCAACATGACAAGTCAAAATGACAATTTTGTAACGAGTGCGAGTGAGACACCCTCGCCCCCCACATTATGCTATCTATCGGACCGTCAGTCACCTATGAACGACTGTTTTGCGCAGTAATAAGGTTCGACTTTGGTTTGGGAAAAAGTGTAAGAATTACATCCACTTCATATAAATCCATGGTTTTAAATTTATATATTCAAAATTTCAAGGTTCTTCTTTAACAGGTTTAGGCTATGCGTTGTCTGCCAGTCTCTCTCTCTCTGAGATCTTGATTTGATTTGTTATTGATATGCCACGACTCACAATGCATCTCACCTGCACCAATAAACTGATTTGACTGGACTATCATAATTAAGTGCTTATTAAACGAGCTGTGAACTCAATACACGGGGGTATATTGCTATACTCAGCATAAAAGCAGTAAGAGACACTGAAACCCCATTCAATTGTTTACCTTATTGTCGTGCAATAAGTTCTAAATTCATAATGGTTTTCCAACGCAGTTATGTTGTTGTTAATGTTGTTATGCGTGGCGGGGCATAATAGTGATGGGATAAATGATGAATACTCTGTATGAAGGCGAGTGTTTCTGTTGCAGTTCGTAAATTTATACTTTAACTGGTGTAGATAAAGACTATTATTAGTCCGAACTTAAGTTAAAGCAAATTCGAGCTTAAAGACACATCGTCAGACATGGCGCAACTATTAGATGCTCCTTGTTGCAGGAAATTGTTACAAAGTGAAAGCTACTGTATTATTTTTACAATTGTTCAAATTCAACTTTATTACTATAAGTGTAAAACAATGGCGGCGCAGCAATTGTTGTAAAAAGATCTACCATATAACTCCATAAAGATACACAATAGAAACAAGTCTGTTTTTCTATATAGTTCCAAAACAAAAGAAGGTTATAATTGTAATCTATGGATTTTTAACCTTGTTATAAAGTTTCGCACGGACACAAGCCGTACTAGTTCATGAATAAAAGCCGTAACAGCCAGCCAAATCTCATTCGAAAATATATCATATTCTTATGCAATAGATTCCAAATTTAAATGTATTTTCTACTGACTCATTCATGACAAAAGAGTTCGTTAGGGATGGACATCGTAAAACAATGAAAATATTTTTCCTTGTTTATTGCCTAGGGTTGTCCAGGTAGCTTGTAACATTTGCTTGCCGGAACGTTTGAAGCATTTCTTTTCATATGTAGATAATAACTTATTTGTAGCTGCGTAGTCCTTTTACGATTGACGGTTACCTGCACACAGCTAGGAATGATTAGTCAGTCTTTGCCCTTCAGTGTTATTAGTAGTCTTACCTAACTGGTAGTTTTTCACTTGTCTCTCCTGTAATAGTTTAACAATCTCACCACCAAGGTACCTAAAATTGCCTGATAGTGACCCCGTGACGACGGTAATAAATAAACACATGTGAATAAAAACTTTTAGTGACTATATCGTGAGAAGTGACTTTTAGTGTTATAAAATGGCGGTCAACGCAAAAAACTGCGTCACTGTTGCAAATGGTAATGTAACATTTAATCTACCTGTGGCCCCATTTATAAATAATGACCCTAAACTGTGGTTTGCATTACTGGAAGCAAGACTTTCCATTGCAGACATTACCCATGACGATAAGAAATACGCATTTGTCTTGAGCTCATTGGAAACACAACAAGCCAAAGTTGTGCGTGACATTCTGATCAACCCCCCAGTTTCAGACAAGTATCTAACACTTAAGAATGAAATCATCAAGAGGTTAGGTCCGAAAGAGGCGAAACAGCCGAACCTCTTCAAGCTACTAGTACCTTCGCCTCCATATATACCCGATGATCCTGCCCTGTGGTTCGTGAAGATGGAATTACATTTCTCAGTTGCTGGTGTCACTGGAGACGAAAATAAATTCGCGGATGCCGTGATCGCTTTGCCACCAAAGGAATCCAACGAAGTACGAGACATTATTATAAACCCACCAGATGTAGATAAATACTTAACGCTCAAGAATGAGGTTATCAAGAAGCTTGACCCGAAAGCGCGTTCAGCTAACCTCTACAAGCTACCTTTAGCTCCATTCATACCGCAAGATCTAGATTTGTGGTTTGCTATGCTGGAATTACGGTTTGCTGCCGCTGGCATCATTGATGACGACGCAAAATTCGAGTATGTCGTGATCGCATTGCCATCTAAGCAGTCCATCAAAGTACGAGACATTATTATCAACCCTCCAACTGTAGATAAATACCTAACGCTCAAGAAAGAAATGAAGAGGTTTGGTTCTTCACAAGAAATGCGAGTGGTTTTAAACAAGAACAGCCCGCCATGCCTAAGTAGCAGTTTCTTTCGTTGACAGCATAACTCTACGCCATTAAAGGAAACGTGTGTGAACTGTAGAGGGCAACACAGGGCCCTCTGTTTAGAGGTGCGATTGCTAATGTCACGTGTAAGTTGTAGAATTAGTTCAATAGATGGCAGAACGCCTAAGGCTATCTATACATGTGTACTTATGTCAACGCTGACTGTTGATGTTTCTGTGTTATTTATGTTATCTTGTCTCATTTTAATAAAGGCTTTGTAAAGTGGCTCAGAACTTTGATTTAACAACCATCACACATACAAAAAAACTCAACTTTGACAAATGCTTCTCATTTGTGATCAGTAATGATCAACTTAGCACACTTGTATCATAATACTGATCACCGTATATTTTATGTCATACTGATTTTTATTTTTAGAGAAATGAACGCCCATCTTCCTTTAGAATAAATTTCATAAGCTTAGGTACAGTATATGCTACTACAAACTTGCTGTTTACAAACTTACCGTCCATGTTAAAGTAAATTGTTAATTTTATTAAAAAAAAGTTTTTTAAGATATGAACCTGTGTCACAGAATAAGTAATAGTACTACCGGACAGAAATTCACTCCTTCACAAAAGTCAGATTTAGGTATCAAATTATACCTATACTCGCCGTCTGCAAGCAAAATTGAAACTTATAACCGCGCACAAACCGTGAATCTTCTTTGCGCGCCGCAGTTTTATGACCGAGCTGTGAGGGTTGTCACCTGACAAGTTATTGTACCTGATTCTCACGGAAGTAGGTATGGCACAGCCGTATTCCTTTGAAAATATGTCGGTCAGTTCCTAATATTGTTTCTGGGCAACCAATATTCAATAAATTAAGGATGTTTATTTTAACTATTACTAAGTAAGGACTTCGGGACCTTTCAATATCGTCAGGAATTTAAAAATGTTATTTCTGCTTCCTTGTTCTTCCGTTTATTCAGACATCCGTAAAGACATCTTTTATACGGATTAGATCGAGATTTAGGTTTCGAAGCCATCGTGTATTTTCAATATTTCGCGAGCGCCACAATGACACGACTATCGTGCGAGCCGAGCGGTAGCGGCAGCCCACTGCCATACGCCTGCCCGGGAGGCGCGCCGGCCAAATGTACCTAAACTGCGTAGTGAAACCCCCCTGCCTGTGTGCCATATTTAGTAAAAATCCAGGAAGCTAATAGCGATAAGATGTTTTCCCCTACTTTAAATTTGCCGTATTTTAAGATGTTTTAACATACCATTCGGTTTCACAAACGCTCCCTATCAAACCACGCATAATTACATCTCCTTTGGTACACACCATTAACAATGTCGATCATCGACTTAAAAGGAAAACGATCTTCATTACCACCCCGTAAGTATGAAAGAGATGATAGATGTTATAATTTAAGCATGTCATGCGTGTGAAAGGGATGCTGGATATTAGAATTTAAGCGTGTCATGCCCAGTCACACATAAATGTACCAGTTATTCCTGCTTTTAATATTGTAGCTCATACGGAATTTCAATTATGGAAGTAATATTTAGATCCCTAGGGGTTCTCCCCTGCGGATATCTGCAACTGCGGTTAGAACGTTTACTAAAATGTTTCATATTTGTGTTAAAATCACGCTCCTTTGGAACAAATGTAGTAGGAAATGAAGCTATTTATATTCTGCAATCGGACGAGAATGGGTGTAAAAGACTAGTAAAAAGATTGACTAGCTTCCAAAATGTGCGCGCTGCCTTGATTTCTTCTCCCGATAAATTGAACTGTGTTGAACTTGGGCCCATTTTAACTGTAGGCTTTATATTTACACTAGCTGTTTCCGCGGCTTGGCCCGCGTACGTTTTATAGGAAAAACCACCCTAAATGTTGCTCCGAGGTATACATTGTTACTACACAAAATTTCGTGAAATTCGGTGCAGTACTTTTTGCGAAGTTTGCGAACAAACAGATTTCTCCTTACGTGTTTATTATATGAATGATGATGATGAATGAACAGATTAGTTGCCAAAGTTTACACCTACAGACGCTTGTGTATTCATGATAACTCACTAATAATATTGGTGGAACCGAAAGTAGGTATGGGAACATTGGGAACTTCAAGAAAGGAGTGAACACGTTTTTAAAAGTCGGCAACGCGCATGTAACACACCTGGAGTTTCAGTCGTCTATAGGCTACGGTGGTCGCTTACCAGCAGTCAGGCTGTAGGTGTACTTGTTTGCCAACGACTTGATATAAAAATGGTATAATATTGTTTAAGAAATGGGCTCTGCATACAAAATGTCAAATCTTTAGGGATTATTTATAATCACTATAAAATATAACGGTTACACTCACGTCACTTTAGTCACTTCGCGCGACATGTTATTATTTATAATGTATGAAAAATCGTTATCATGGTTAAACCAAAACCTGTTTTACGAAAAAACCTGTGTCGTTCCAGAGTACCGAATTTCCCGATACTGTTCTCGAAACAACTCTTTTATTTTCCTATCCAATTTTTGAACGAACAATCACTAAGCCGATATACGATATCAATTTAACTGGTCAAGTGTATCGTGCTTTGACGATTTAATCGATATGTCAATCACGAGGGCTATCATAATATTCACAATAAAGATGATACGTATACGTATAAAAAGACCTTACAGCCGATGGCACTTACGCTGTTATAACCAACCTATAGTACAAAATATAATATAAATGTAACGCTGTGGGACGTAAACGACGATAATATTAAAGTTTATTTTTGATAGGAATGCCATATGATTCGATTCGAGCATGACCAGCTGCTTGTTTTCTGGCCATTATAATGTTAATGACGTGTCATCTTTTCTTTTGATATTTGGGGTAAGTGAAGGTTTATGAAGCACAAACGATTAGGGCAAAGGGCAATATCATATATCAGGTGTATAAGACACTTTTAGATAAAAAACTCTTATAATTTTGTCACGTGGTATAAATTTTCAATTCGGTCTTATAAATAAAAATTGGTGATAGGTAGGTTTTATATTTTGAACTAGCGACCCGCCCCGGCTACGCACGGGATAAAACATTGGTTATTGTATGTTATCCCTAAGAGATAGACATATACCATCACGGACTTTTATGTAGAGCTGTTTAAGGTGTACAATACTGTAGTACATTATTTTGATCTATCTCGTAGGGTTCAGCCAGCGTTTGCACTGTAAGCGCAAAAAATGTGTTTATTTACGACATCATATTAGAAATCTCTTAAATTATCAGTGTTTCTCTACTATATTATGCATGTATTATACATATAAGCTAAAATTCCTCTTGAATCACTATCTATTTACAAAAACTCATCAAAATCCGTTGTGTAGTTTTAAAGATCTAAGCATACATAGGAACAGACAGCGGAAAGCGACTTTGATTTATACTATTTATGTAGTGATGTAAAATTTTCGTTAAGACAAATTTATTTGCAAATTATTACGTTCATACATTAGTGTCAATTTTCAGTCCGGTTAACAAGCATCCAAATAATGCAGAACCCAATAATCCACGTACATCAGGCTGCCTTTCGTCTGAGGTGGAGATGAGAAGAGCCGTGCGTTAAGCTGCCTTTCCTCTGAGGAGAAGAGACGTGTGCTAAGCTGCCTTTCCTCTGAGGCGGATATGAAAAGAGACGTGCGCTAAGCTGCCTTTCCACTGAGACGGAGATGAGAAGATACGTGCGCGTAGCTGCCTTTGACACTGGCAGTAAAGAGGCGCAAAGTGCCAGAGTGGTATATACAAGCTTTTTAGGTCAAACATCATTTCTAGTCCTACCGCTCGCACATGCGCATTGCTGGTCTGTGATTAGCATAATCCGCCGCGCATCTTCGCCTCAGTGAAAAAACAACCTCATAGACGCTTCACGGGTAGTGTAATTTCGGGTTAAACATTATTTGGCATCATCTTATTAATATAGGTATATCTTTCCTATGATAAGTTAATGTGTGTATACAATTTAATCACGAATACAATGTTTAACTAAAAACTAAGATATGCACCTTTCGTCTTAAAAGTTGCTAAGTGGTTTACAGGGGTTAATAAGTTTTTAGGGTTAAGATTTAAGACCGAGATAATTGAGTTATCTCGCGGTTTATGGACTTATTAATAATGCGAGCTTCATTCGCAGTACGTTCGAAGCTTAATTATGAAGTTTCAGACTTGTTAGGTAGTGCTGGTTTTATGATTAATCATCACCGTTGCGCGAAATTATCTATGACTGTATTCGAAGGTACAAGATAAACTTATAATGAGAAAATATCCTAATATAAATGATTAGGTTATCTATAGAATGAATATCTATCGCTGGTGAATCCGCCAAACTTTGGCCTAAATCGCAACCAAATCGAACTAGCCGTTTTAGAAATAAATGGAAGCATTTGTTTGTACGCACAAACTAATAAACGACCTGTTAGCCTAAATGCATATATACATAATTAGTTATCAATATTGGTGATAAAACAAAAGAGTAACATCGTTTAGGTTCTTCTATGAATCCTGCACCATGCATTGTTCTAGAAGGTGAAACGAAATTTCTGGGGATCCGTTTAAGGGCATAATTGGTATCGTAATCTAATTACAAAAAACTACAAACAAAAAAATTTCACACGAAAAAAAAAGTGGTTTTGTATGGAGGGTTGACCGGCTGGGACGACGGCTCCCATACTAATAAAAAAAAAATTGCGTCCAAAAAATGTTTTTCCTATTTTTTCTTACTCGCAAATCGATACAAATTATGTCCTTAACGGTTCACCAGTATTTTCGTTACACCCTGTATTGCTCCACGACCCCGAAATCAACCTGTATACTTGTATAGGTCGGTAATGCTTATCATAATAAAAACTACAACTTAATATTGTTTCACGAATTGTTATCACACTCAGTTCATAAGAAATGAAGTCGCAAAGTTAAGTCGTATAAAAAAAATATCTCGACACAAAAAACAATGTTAACATTTTATCGCGATATTTATTCGAGGCCATAAACCAAGCCGCGAGCAGTCAATCCTCGTTACGGCGAACGACGTCCATTTATATCTGTACGGCAATTTACTTTAACTTTAATAAATTTGTCACTAGCCCCCTTAATACTGTTCCCTTGTAGGGTCTTAATGCCGTGTTTACACTGTGCGGCATTGGCGTGCGACATTTGCAATGCAGCAAGCGATGTTTTTGCAGCAACTTATTTTTATAAAATTGTTAGTATTGCAATAATATTATAAATTATGGGTTACTATCTGTTTCAAATTAATAATCAATGACAGAAACTATTTTCATAGAATACCTCACAAATATTTATTCAGGATGTCACAAAATTTTAAGTCTAAAATAATTACACAAAACAGTACTATAAACAATATTATTAAAAAAAGATTACAAGTATAAAACTCTTGAGACTCTGACACATAATCATTATTTAAAACCGATGATGCCAAATAACGTCAATAACTCCAAATAACGAATAACGTCATTTTGGTTGATTTTGCTGACAAAATTAATATAGGTCGCCCACCTATATTGATTTAGATATTTTTACAGAAGCTCGCGCATTTCCTTTTGGAAAGGTGGAGTCTAAGTGAAGTCGGTTCTGTTTTGTTTAAAATTATTTATAACTGAACTACGGTAATCTGCGACCCAACTTAAATAGTCAATATAGTTCACGCTAAGTTTACTCAATTTGCAAATTATGACAATCGTAAAGAGCTAGGCCTAACGTCAAATTTATATGCAAAAATTAGGTTAAGGTACAGTCGAGGACAAAGAGATGTATACACTTTTGGACCTTATTGCGTTGTAATAAGGTCCAAAAGTGTATACATCTCTTTGTCCTCGACTTATTGCGTTGTAATAAGGTCCAAAAGTGTATACATCTCTTTGTCCTCGACTGTACGTTTACAGAAAAGTTCATGTAAAGGGAACACTGTCAAACTCTATGTAAATAATCCTAGAGCTTCTTTCGAGAGCGTGCGTCAAAATTAGAAACAACTAAACCTAATAATAGTCTACCTGCCCCTTAACAGCAATACAGTTCCCATTTATGGCATTTTCCCCATATTTCTGGATTCGCGCTACAAGTATATCAAACTGTCAATTAAGTAGCAGATTAGCATCGTTACGTATGGCGCGATCATATCGGAGCTTTCAAAAGATTTATGCGTGTTTGTGGTCATGTTAGCTTTATGCGTGTTTAACGGTTGTATAGTTTCTTATTGTCCAGACCAGACCAGATGGGTCGATCAAGTGAAGGATTCGTCGTCTGCGCAATTCTACACGGTCGTAAGAGACGCGCTGGACAGAAACCGGTGGCGGCAGATCATACGCTCCAGATGCAACCCTGATGACCCTCAGACATGAGGGAACGACCTATACTCTATGTCTTTAGGTATTTAAATAAATGTAAACAAACAATTTTTACATTTTCGGGTAGTTATAACTTTTATTGGTTAACCAATCAAATACAAAACTGCCTGGATCTGTCACTTAACGAACTGGCTTTAACCAATATTATTTGATCGTGTAATGTTTTCATTATTTGTAATGTTTTCTTATTTACTTTTATTTAAATACCTAAAGATACAGAGTATAAGAGAGAGAGTTTATTATTGTATAAGGAAGTCAATTAAATTAATGTGAAAAGCTCCCATTTTAAAATGTTGAACAACATTTTGCAGGGTAAAAATGTAAGCAAATATGGCTCACTGACAACTGCATTTAAAGGCAAAAAGATATACTGGAGGTACAGCCTCAAACAAGATTTACCGAAAATATGGCTCGTGAAAATTTGTAACCGGCCAGTCTTATACCGTAATAAGACTGCCACAGAAACTGCTGTACGAGTCGTTCACACAGCACTATTGTGGGGCTATTTTTTGGGCTGATTGTGTATCGTTCGTGAAAATATATAATTAAACAAATTCGTTTTCACTGAAATATAGTAGTAACCAACAGATATTTTCATTAAAAAAATGTGTAAATAACATTGATGAGGAACCATGGTTTTTGTTTGAACGTGCGTGATTGCGAGGTAAATAAGTTTTCACCTCAGCAGCTCGAACAAGGGTTCATTGCTGTCTAAAAACAGTGAGCAAAATTCGATTTTGCTGCGAGAGTGAGACAAAATGACCTTGAAGTGACCTTGAAATTAGAACGTCAGTTCCACTCCCGGGGTCTAATACAAAATCGAAATGCTTCAGTCTATTAGAGTTGTCTTTTTCACGTCATTAGTAAATGGAAAGAGACAGAAATATTTTAATCGTCATTTGATCGTTTACTGAACTTTCAATGTTTCAATAGTAGACCCCTGCAACAGATTCAGAACGAAACGTTCCAAAATACGTAGAAGTATTTTTGCAAACATTATTTATTTAAAATCTATTTTCTAAAAGATGTAAACATAAAAAACTTAAAATAATTTACGTACTTTATTTTAAAATAAAACATGTATAGCCGGAAAAATCATAAGATTATCACGTAAAAAATAATTTATCTCTTTTAAATATATTCTTCCTTGTACTCCTTAAGTGCCTCAACTCTAATTCGGACCGAAAAAAATGAAATCCAATGACGGCTAGAGTCAGAACGAAACGTTCAGAATCGCGCACGAGTATGAACTTTTAGTTGTATTTTCTTTAAAATTATTATTTTATTTTAATTATCCTACAATAATTGACATAATTTACTTGTTATATTGTAAAATAAAAACAATAAAGCTAAAAAAACGACAGACGAATAACAATATAAAAAAATAATGCAACATCTTTCGTACCAATATTCTAGTAAGTAGGTAACCGAACGCTCTTTTAAAAACAAATGCGCGGTTCATTGTTCGTTTCTTAAAATATTTTTCACAAGTTTCAACTGTTTGTTCTGTTGTGGTGTAAATTCTAATATTTTTTGTATCTTTGCGAAAACATGAGTGAATCGAGTGACGATGAAGCTGGTTTAACTCCAGAGGAGCTAAAAGTAACAGTTCAGAATGCTGAATTGAATTTTCTTCCCGATAAATCGCGGGAGAAATACTTGAAAGCCTATGAAAATTTCAACAAATGGAGAATAGAAAAAGGTGCTAAAACTTTTTCAGAGACTGTCCTTTTGTCGTACTTTATCCATCTGTCGGCAACGAAACAACCCTCCACAATGTGGAGCATATTTTCGATGCTAAAAGCTACTATCAAAACACTGAAAGACGTGCACATCGAATGGTACTCAAAAGTGGTATCATTTTTAAAAAAGTCTGCGTTGGGACACAAATCTAAGAAGTCGAAAACTCTCACAGCGTCCAACGTAGGGAAATTTATAAATGAAGCTCCAGATAATAATTTTCTGGCCGCGAAAGTAAGTACCTACCTATACTTACTATTTGTAGTATTTGAGTTGGCAAGACCGGCTTTGATGAGATTTTATTATTTTGAAGCATCATTCCATGTTTACTTTTTTACTATATTTCTAATAAATAAATTTGTAACTTTGTTGTACAAATCTTAATGTCATTATTTTGTTGCAGGTTATTCTCATAATTGGAATAAATGGAGCGTGTCGCACAAACGAGCTCTTAAATCTCACTGTAAATGCAATAGAAAAGCACTCTGAAACGTTACTGTTAATAAACCTGCCAAACACAAAAACACATATTGATAGGTCCTTTGTTGTACGTGAGGAGTATGTACAATTAGTTGAAACGTATAAATCTTTACGCCCTGCAAATACAAAGACAGACCGTTTTTTTCTGCAATATCATAATGGCAAGTGTACAAGACAGCCTATGGGCGTCAACAAAATAGGTGGGACACCAAGAGAAATTGCTACATATTTGAAACTTGCTGATCCTCCACTATACACTGGGCATTGTTTTCGACGGACATCGGCCACCCTTTTGGCAGATTCCGGAGCAGACCTCACAACGCTGAAGCGTCACGGCGGCTGGAGGTCTAGCACTGTAGCAGAAGGATATATAGAGGATTCGATAGAGAATAAATCCAAAATCTGCCAACGTATAGTGGAAGCCATAAACATAAAAAACACAGACCCTGCATGTCCAGGTAGCTCTAATCCTGATACCCGAAATAAATTCAACATCATACATACCTCAGATTTGAAACACAATAGTAAAGAAAGCAAACCAGAAACATCAAAAGAATACAGAATTGGAGATCGATTAAAGTCAATATTAGAACAACAGACATCAGACCCATGGAGTCGACCGGGCACCTCCAAGGAAAATAATGTTCAAAGCATGTACACAAATTCAAATAGCCCTTCTGAGTCCCCTACTTTTACAGCTACTATAGATCCTGCACAAATAGAAAATTCACCTGCAAAGAAAGAAAAATTAATAAACAGTCAAACACAAATTGCTAACATTAATAAGCCAAATAAAACCATCAATATTACTATAAATAATTGCAACAATTGTACTTTCAACTTTTAACTTTAAAATTTAACTAGTATCGGCCTTAATTACAAGTTATAAATAACTAAACTTAATCTTTAACTTGTCATAAAAAGATTTATTGAACAAAGCAAAATAAATGAAATAGCTGGTAGCTACATATGTGTGCGTGTGTGTGCCTGTCTGGATTTATTTTATGTTGTTTGGTTCACTTATCATAATTAAATGTTGGTATAGTCATTATTGTACTGAGTAACTAAAAAACTGCTTGATGAACTGTTTTAGGTACTCCGAGTCCTACCCGGGTTGGTGTACAGTCAGCAGCAAAATAACTTTACTAGACCTTTATTATTATTTTTAAGATGATTTTCAGCACCTCACCTGCTTTGCTACTTCTGCTATTGGCTATAATATATAAGTTTAGTTCGGGGCTGTTGACTTCGGGGTAAGATCTGGGTCAAGCATAGTTCAAGTATGTTACTAAACCAGGTCTTAGTCTTAGTGTGGGTTTGAGTCTGGATCTGGGACATGGTCCAAATCTAGGTTATGGTCTGATTGAGGATCTTGGTCCAGACCCGGGTCATGGTCCAGGATCATGGTCCACTTCTTCGTTTTTAGAATTTTAAATGTCATATTCGAGCGCTCGAATCACAAAAATCGCCCCCTGGACTAGGGTAGAAAATAGAAGATACCAAAATTAAAAACTATTCCGTTAGTTACATGAATGTGCCATCTAATCTATATGAGTGATTATTAGTTATTGTTATTAACTTATTTAATGTGTACTTATTCATACTTTTGAATTCCCGACGACGGCGACGCAAAAAGAGTTATGCATGTACGAGTATGTATATGTCTGCTTCCTGTATGTGCACTCTAGCTCTTAAATGGATGAACTGATTTGAATGAGGTGTTTTTTTGTGTTATTTAAGTAAAAGTTTGTTTTCTATCTATGGTTCTTAGAAATGTCTTCTCAAAATCGGTTTAGCCGACTCTGCGATTATTTAAATTTAAAATGGTTATTGTCTGTAATGTTTTCGTCGACACTGGATATAGTATAATTTTAATAAAAGTGATGTTATTACATTCATGTTGCATTTTATTTCTTATGTCTTTGTTCTCACTGTTGAGGTGAAAAGTTGTATGAGCAACATGAGACCAAAGTTATTTGCATCTCGTGCCTTTGAGTCCCTCACTACGCTCAAGATTCTACTTTAGAATCACTCGCTACGCTCGTGATTCTATTATAGAATCTTTCGCTTGCTCGGGACTCAAAATTAGCACTCGTAACAAAAACGAACTTTGGTCTCTTGTTGCACAAATATCTATTGTTTACATTATTCGCTATTCAATATTTGCCATCGGTATCTATGAAATATTTGTTACTTATTATGTGTAAGCACTACAGCTAGTTTAATTAAATTCCGCAATAATTTACAGGACTAATGACATTTCTTTCCGACTGTTCATAATTGCGCAAGTTTCAATTGTAAATGCACGCTTTGTTTCCAGTTCTAGCAATTAAGTTGCGCTGGCTGACTTGGTCGTAGTCTAAGTATATTAAACAGTTTTGTGACGTACCTAAGAGGCCTTTATACTGTACTAAATACCGTTCAAATTTCATTAGGTCACATACTATTCAAAGTTGCATATTACATATAACTGTCAAGTTATTATTACTATTACTATTATTTAATAGGTACAGGATAAAACTTAAAATAAAGTATGTAAATAAACTAAAATTAACTTACTTAAAAATACTAAAAACTAAAAATCTATCTCTAAAATGGGCCCCTGTGGCATCGTGCCGAGGACGCTGGCAGCATTTCCTCGCTGAACCGCAATACTAAGGCGTTGGGCGAGGAAGCTGCCAGCTCTTTTATCCCCGGTTTTGTCGAGCAACCGTTTAGCCAACTCTCTGTAAAAATTTTGTGCTGCTGGGCCCCACGGACCAAGAGTCTCGACTCCAAAAGGAACAAAGTTGTAGTTGGCGTCGAGACTCCTGTATTTGTGCCTTTTGAGGGCTTCAGCCGCCTCCGCCGCCGCGCCTACTTTCTTTGTAGTACCGTGGAGATGGGACGGCGCCAGCGTGTCCACGCAGGTAGCATCCCACACAAGCACTCGTCCCATCCTCCACGGTATGCATATACACAGGAAAAATTTTCAGGTGCGACGGTGACCCGGGTAGTCTAGGCCTAGGGATAAGGCCGTCTGCTGCGAATCCAGAAGACACTGGTCCGATTCCAGCCTTGAAAACCGAGGCCCTTGGTCTCTTTTTCCATTGTGTATGACATCTATTTATGTTCACTGAGGCCGATTTGTGTAAGACTTTTTTTTGAATAAGTAATGGACTTAAAGTCGGTTGCAACTGTTTGTCACTGCTAAATTAAAGTGCGTTCAGAGTTTAAAAATATAGGACTGGAAATGTCAACTTCATTTCACGAAAACTGAAAAAATGTGTTTTTTTTTATGTTACTCGAAGATATTTTCTACCATAAATCATTATATTGTTTCTGTCAATATACGACAATGGTGGACAGCTTGCTGAATCGCGGACGCTCTTGAAAATGGTCAGCGTAAACTGGTCGAACCAGTCCAGCGAAATTTGATCGAAATTACGTGAGACACAAAACAACTTATATTTAACAAAATAACAAGTTTTGTGATTTTACACCATCATCACCTATCTCTCGCTCTTAAATATACCCGTTTTTGCTAGGGCTCGCTAAGGGTGCGCTCCCGCCCGGGATACGCTCGACAACCAAATCTCAAAGCACTGTTTTTTTAGGATAGCTGCTAACATCTGAGCTTCAAACCCAGAGGGGAAACTAGGAATTGTTGGGATTATACTGAGTTTCGTTACAATATTTTCATTCACCGAAATGTGAACCGAAGAGTGAAATACTAAGTTATATTTTGAAAAAAAAAAAAGTGATACAAGCTAGGGTTTGTTCCCATATACGCCATACCCCTAAGCCAACAGGGTTCATAGCAAAATTCCTTCAAAATAAATCAGTTAAAAAAAGAAGTTAATAAACTAACGATTCGTTTACTGTGCCCGGATGACTTGAGCTTTCATAATTGTCTCCAGTTGAGTGCTTGAAGCTCTGCTAAGCTTTCGTGGAAGCTGTCTGTAAAGTGTGTATGTTTCTTGAAAGCTTTCCTTGTTTTCTTGGTGGCAAAAGATTATATCGCTTGTCTTTGTAAATAAGTTGAAGAGAAATAACAGAAAAAGGATCATTTTATCTTTGAATAAAATTGTCTATTTGGTATAAATTGGTGGTTTGAACAATATTATAAATAAAATGTAATGTAAAAAAAACTTCCGTAACGCCGGGTTACTCTGACCTAAAGAAGGGTAACTTTGGCCCAGATACAAATTATTTCTTGAAAATAAAAAAAAAGACACTCAAGTCGACGTTACCTACAAATTCCAAAATTATAATGATGTATGTGTTTTACTGCAATAATAAAACCTGGATCACATACATTCTATTAGTTAAACAATATACCCTGCAGTGTCAAAGTAAACCGGCTTTACGTGAGCATAGTAAAATCAATTTTTCACCTAAATAAGAGGTAAATGTAATATTATTGGCATATAAACCTCCTCATCAATTTCGATGCCGGCGACCCTAATGCAAACCTTATGGAGGTTAACTATTATGAGCCCTAATATGGCTAGCCAGGGCCTCGATTCGACATGCCAAACTGCGAGACGTGGCTCTCA
The DNA here is from genome assembly GCA_947086415.1 of Pammene aurita. NCBI lineage: Eukaryota > Metazoa > Arthropoda > Insecta > Lepidoptera > Tortricidae > Pammene > Pammene aurita. Next base: position 15,108,408 of record OX352314.1, read on the forward strand.
CACTTGTCTCGCTAGGTGATAGACTGAAATCCATCTGTACACACGTGTCCACACCTAACTGTCAATCTGTCAGTAGGTCTCGCTAGAGCGTTTTGTCTATGGCTATGGCCACCATTTTAGATGTCACTCTTGAGTGATTCCACCCCAAATTTCAATTGTCACAAAAGTGTGATCTCATAGTTGTCTCGCTATAGCTACTGTCAGTTATGCCATGTCAAATTGAGGCCCTGGCCGAACTTGGTCTTAAATACCCTATTGGACATGTGGCAGTGGAGCTGGCCAGTTGCGTTGTAGGTGTACAGCCGCCATCAGATATATCGGAGCGGCCAAGGTGGTCACAAATATCTAAACAACGCCCCTATTGTCAAGGCGATAAAGTGCATGTTCAGATATTTTTGAGTACCTTGTCCGCTCCGATATATTTGATGGCGACTGTACATGTAAGAGGCCTTAGGTCTCTCTTTACGTAGTTGCCTCTGTAAAGAGGTTGTGAGATGGTTATGTTCGAATTATACTAATTAGTGGTTTCATACAGTCCTAATTTGGTCTTGGTGGATGTTTAATGGGTGGCGACATTTAACCTCCAGGGCAAAGTTAGACGATTTCGCTATAATGTTTACAACATTACTTACAATTTACGTCGATGGAGAGGCTCTCGGACACCGGCGCCAGCGAAGGATCCGTCACGGCCTGTAAGAATAACAAAATTATCATCATTATTATAAATATTCACGAGCACTGAATAACGCGGTTATAGCACTTATGCTAGTCCGCATACCGCTCCGGTGTGTGAGCGACACAGCGCTTTAGGTTCATACAGAAATCTTGTAATGATATTTTGCCTAATTTTGTAATTATATAGACCCCTTTTGGTGGAAGACCCCTAAGGAGACGCCTCTTAGTGATATTTAGTGATATGAACGCTGCCTCAAAAGAAATATTTATTCATAAAAAAACTTAAATAAACATAATAATTATTAAAACTCATCAAACTAAAATTACTTTTAAAATAAACTAACTAAAAAAACCGGCCAAGAGCGTGTCGGGCCACGCTCAGTGTAGGGTTCCGTAGTTTTCCGTCCGTCAACTTTATTTGAAAGCACGGCATTTAATTGTGATTTTGTAGAATTTACAGGTACAAAAAACACCTTATACGCTTATACGGTTGAATTACAAACTTAGTTCAGAAATTATTTAATATTTTTTTTTCAAAAACTATTCAATTCAATCAAATACAAACACTGAAAACATTGAAAAAATAATCAACCCAGCAGGATTTGAACCTCGCATCGATACGCCTTACCGGGGCTCGATCGCTTTACCAATTAAGCTATAGGTTCAGTTACTGAGTTGACGAAATTCTCAATGCCTTCAATCATCTTTTTGCATTTATTTTTACATCGACTTTATAGCAGCCGTAAGCGACATCTAGGTGCTAACTACTAGAGTTAGATACCCTTCCCGCCGACCCTATTGCAAGTGTCACAACGGAAATAATAGATGGCGCTGCTATCAACTCATAATTATTTTACATGTTTTTTAAAGTGGGGCATTCCACTCATACAATAGTATGTTATTCAATCAAATACAAACACTGAAAACATTGAAAAAATAATCAACCCAGCAGGATTTGAACCTCGCATCGATACGCCTTACCGGGGCTCGATCGCTTTACCAATTAAGCTATAGGTTCAGTTACTGAGTTGACGAAATTCTCAATGCCTTCAATCATCTTTTTGCATTTATTTTTACATCGACTTTATAGCAGCCGTAAGCGACATCTAGGTGCTAACTACTAGAGTTAGATACCCTTCCCGCCGACCCTATTGCAAGTGTCACAACGGAAATAATAGATGGCGCTGCTATCAACTCATAATTATTTTACATGTTTTTTAAAGTGGGTTATACATACTATTGTATGAGTGGAATGCCCCACTTTAAAAAACATGTAAAATAATTAAAAACTATTCAACCTATCAAGTTCAAAATAATTTTCCTAGAAAGTTTTTGTAAAGTTCTACTTTTGAGATTTTTTTCATATTTTTAAAACTTATGGTTCATTGGTTCAACAGTTAGAGGGGGGGACACATTTTTTTTTACTTCTGGAGCGATTATTTCCGAAAATATTTACATTATCAAAAAATTATTTTAGTAAACCGCTATTCATTTTTAAATACCTATCCAACAATATATCACACGTTAGGGTTGAAACGAAAAAAAAAATCACTCCCCACTTTACGTATAGGGGAGGTACCCTAATAAAACATTTTTGTCCACTTTTTATTTTACCACTTTGTCGGCGTGATTGATATACATATTAGTACCAAATTTCAGCTTTCTAGTGCTAACGGTCACTGAGATTATCCGCGGACGGACGGACGGACGGGCAGAAAACTATAAGGGTTCCTAGTTGACTACGGAACCCTAAAAACTAAAAACCTAACTTTAAAAAAAAAAAAACAAAAAAAGAACCGACTTTACTTAGCCTCCACCTATCCAAAAGCAAATGCTCGAGCTGAGGTAAAAAATAAATCACTATAGGTGTGCCTATACTATAATAGTTGAAGAGTTCCCTCGATTCCATCATCAGATCCTGACCTGGTTAAAATGGGACCAACTGTGAAGTATACTCTTTCAATCAAAAAAGTCTTTCGAATAATAGGTGCATGAACATACATAAAAAAATTGCAAAAACAAAGATCCCGACGAATTGATAACCTCCTCCTTCAAAACCTTGAAGTCGGTTGATAAATTACACCTTTAGCAGGGTTCCCATTACGCAGGCAGCATTCCCGCGCTGTATTGTAATGGCAATCCTTTGTGCGAGAAAGCTGCCCGCGCGAGGGTGTTGCCTCACTCAGGCGTTTAGTGAGCTCCTTGTGGAGCCCGAGTGCATGCATCCTTCCCCCAAGGTCCGAGTGTCTCGACGCCAAATGGAGAGGTACCATTACCTACCTCAAAATACAATTCCTTTCCATAAATTACGCTCAGTGCTATTTTCCATAATTTTATGTCGAGTTCAAAAAAAAAATGAATATATGTGATATTTTTTTCCCAGCGTGATCATTCTTGATATTTTTCTAACCCCTTTTCCACCATAAACTGTCAAATATACCTACATGAACCATATGCGATGCTCGGAGCGGCGTGCGGGTCCGCATCCAATGTGACCACCTCAGACTATTTCCTTACCTGACAAGTGATCTCCGTGCCCAGGTCTGACCGCTGCAGCCTAAAACTGACAGCAGCCCTGGCCTCAGAGTTTGCGAGTAGCGCGTGAGATTTCCACCACGATACTCGCGCTGTTGGTCGGCCTGTAGGGGAAAACAATTTGTAAGAATAAAACTGCATGGGAGTTGGAAGAACTGATGGCGATGGGAAATACAAGATGATTTTCTAACGCCTAGCCATAATAAGCGAAGTGATGATAGGCCATACCGGAACAACTTTTTTACAGCATCGACCCCGAAACATGATGTTATCATTTTAAACTGGACTATACTCTTTGGTCACTAAGTGAGGCCGAAAGAGAGGGTTATCTAGGGGACCATGTCTCGTTTTGACTAAGGAAGTAATGACGTCATCAGACGATCAAAATGTCAATATGGGTCTAATGTGATTTTGTAACGAGTGCAATTGAGACACCACCCCCTACATTACCACCTAGGAACTGTTTGCTCGGTAATAAGGTTAAACTGTGGTTAGGGAAGTAGATTAAGAGTAATGTCCCTTTTCTCTCTTGGTCCGTGCCCCGAAATTCCAAAAATAAATTTGGTTTCTTTAAAGAAAACATTTACCTATATTTTGGCCGATCAAATGTTAACACTCAAATTTTTTTTGGCGGTTTCGGAGTTTGGGCCACGGTATAAGCTAGTCTAGATATAATTACCCTGCTTGGGTTACTGAGCCCACGTAGTTAGTATGTAAGCGCTGCATTGAGTAAAACACGGCACTTTTTGTCAAACAGTGTGTATTTAGAGTCTGACCAAGCTAACGCTACATGGTCTTTGCAGAGGAAAAAACCTTACAGAAAACCACAGCCAAATAGCACTATACCCTACTGATAGTGTTGTGTTCCTGCTGGTGAGTAAGGTTGCCAAAGAGCTGAAAGAGGACAGTGTGTTGACGATGAGGGACCCTCGTTCCTTTAGCCGTCAACACAGTGAATCCTCTTTTTTTTGTAAAGGGTCGGCAACGCGCATGTGATATCTCTGGAGTTGCAGGCGTCCATAGGCTACGGTAGCTGTTTACCATCAGGCGGGCCGTATGCTTGTTTGCCACTGTCGTGGTATAAAATGTAGACTGTCATCATAAACGTCATTTTGTTAATATAATTTGTTACGCCGGCACTCCAGTCTCCACTCATTGTCCCTTGCAAATTCGGTGTAGATTTAGCTTGGTCCATATTTTTAACCGACTTCAAGATTTGAAAAGAGGAGGTTCTCAATTCGGCGTGTATGTTTTTTTTTTTTTTTTTATTTTTTATGTTTGTTACTCCATAACTCCGTCATGTCTGAACCGATTTTGAAAATTCTTTTTTTGATTGTAAGTATATATATACAGATTGGTCCCGTTTTTGTCAAAACGCAGTTCTGATGATGGGATCCATGAGGAATCGAGGGAACTCCTCAAATCTTAAAGGCATACATATAGTGATTTTTATATTTTTATCAACAAAACCATCATTTTCATTCAAAACAGTGACATTGGATGAAGTAGAACTGCTGATGATGATCAGAACGGAACTCTTCAACGACGCATAGTTCACGTTTGGCGATTCGTCCTCTTCGCTGTGTTTGTTTAGCAAGTTTAATTGTCAGAACAAATGTTCGTCCAGCTCAAGTTCTGATGATGGGATCCATGAAGAATCGAGGGAACTCCTCAAATCTTAAGGGCTTACACATAGTGACTTTTGTATTTTTATCAACAAATCAAGCATTTTCATTCAAAAGAGTGACATTTGATGAAGTGGAACTGCTAATGATGAACAGAACGGAACTCTTCAACGACGCATAGTTCATGTTTGGCGATTCTTCCTCTTCGCTATGTTTGTTAAGCAAGTTAGATTGTCAGGACCAATTTTCGTCAAGCTCAAGTTCTGATGATGAGTTCCACGAGGAATCGAGGGAATTCCTCAAATCTTAAAGGCATACATAAAGTGACTTTTGTATTTTTATCAACAAATCAAGCATTTTCATTCAAAAGAGTGACATTTGATGAAGTGGAACTGTTGATGATAATCAGAACGGAACTCTTCAACGACGCATAGTTCACGTTTGGCGATTGGTCCTCTCCGCTGCGTTTTTTAAGCAAGTTATTTCATTGTATGGAATCTAAGTGCACCATCTATCTACAATAATCCTTCACCGGCTACCCCCATTGAAGTCGGTTTTTTTTTCTTAAAAATTATTAGATGTTCTTTTGAACGCGGCTAACTAAAATTTATCTTTGCATTGTTTTAAACTCTCCGTTTAACATTATTATTCCATGTAGTGCAAAATAGAATAGCCGATAAACAACAAATTTCACATGACATAAAGCCAGAAAATACAAAATTCAGTTTAACAGCGAACAAACAGAAAACGCTATTTGTTTCCATATATATCGCAAAAGGTCGCTGTAACAAAGCGGTAAAATTTCACAAAAACTAGAATGATATAGACAGAGAGCTGGCTTTGAAATATGGTATAAAATTAGCAAAGTTTTCAGTCTGGAAAAAGGTATGCCTAACTAGACAAAAAGTATCGAAGCTGTGTAATTTATATGTAAGGGCCTATCTTTTATCATCAGAACAAAATAAATAATTATCTATCACAGAATAACATACATAGACTACAGACTAGATGCCGCTGATCGCCGCGCAAAGTAGGTTCAGTTTTATAGTGAGGTGTCGTACAGCTGCGATCGTGGCCCACAAAATAAATGGTCTTGCCGGATTATGCTGTGGCGGGCCCATTTCGCGGTAAACTCTGTTTTATGTTTTAGGTAAATGTGTTTTGTCCTTTCTACTTTTGTATGCTTTATAATTTAAGTTTATCACGAATAAAATTAATGATTTCTGACATAGGTAATTATTTACAAATACTTACTTATGTACCAAAAACTTCGTAAATTTGAATTTTTAATTGGTCTGCATTCTCTGAACTCCACCGAGGAACAGTTTCTAGACGCCCAAATCTAGCAATAGGATAGTAAATAACTACGGGGAGGTTTCGTTGTGTTCTTAACAGTATACCATTTTGCGGAGCTAGCTCTTCGTCTATGTAGGTAGAATGTTACCGGAAATGCTAAAACAACAACCGGAAGGAAGAAAAAGTGTGAACAAAAGGGTTGCGCCCGCATCAAATAAAACTGGGTGTGTGAACTGGGATGTGGAATTTTATGCACTTATTACATAGGTACGTTAAATACACTTTGTATTTTTACAAAGGCAAATGTAGAAACAATTTATGCTCTTCTATATTTTTGACTGGACTGGGAACAAGACTTACCGTTTGGTACATTTCATTGTATTAAGGCGCTTTAGTAAATACAGAAAAATACGACCACCACCATAGACAACCACTTCGTTTAGCGACGGCCTGGCCCCTTTTTCACCAAGGTGACAATAGTGATATTTTCTGACATATCCAAATTACTGACGTCACAGGCGTCAACAGGCTTACGTTATCGCTTGTATGCTTGTTTGCCAAAACCTTGTTTTTTTAATAAAATTCAACATTTAAATTATATCGTCAACAAATATATACTAGTTTGGTGAAGAGCTCACGACAATTTAGACGGAGAGCTGGCCACGTCAGATATGACACAATAATGAGAACAACGAAACCCCTCTAGCTAGTTTGCTATACTATGCTTATTTCTTGATCCGGATATCTGGCAGATGTAATGTGGTGGATCTCAAAGAATGCAAATAACTTGAAGAAAACAAATCCTAGAGTTCTGGGTTTGATGCAATATTATGGTAAATTATGTAATTAATTAGATTATATCATATCCAGAAGTTTCTGTTAGGGGAAAGTAATGCCAAATGATGTATAATGCAATTTTTAGTTGGTGGGCTACTGTTTTTTAACCGACTTCAAGATTTCAAAAGAGGAGGTTCTCAATTAGGCGTGTATGTTTTTTTTTTTTTTTTTGTTTTTTTTTTTTATGCTTGTTACTCCATAACTCCGTCATGTCTGAACCGATTTTGAAAATTCTTTTTTTGATTGTAAGTATATATATATACAGATTGGTCCCGTTTTTGTCAAAACGCAGTTCTGATGATGGGATCCATGAGGAATCGAGGGAACTCCTCAAATCTTAAAGGCATACATATAGTGATTTTTATATTTTTATCAACAAAACCATCATTTTCATTCAAAACAGTGACATTTGATGAAGTAGAACTGCTGATGATGATCAGAACGGAACTCTTCAACGACGCATAGTTCACGTTTGGCGATTCGTCCTCTTCGCTGTGTGTTTAGCAAGTTTAATTGTCAGGACAAATGTTCGTCAAGCTCAAGTTCTGATGATGGGATCCATGAAGAATCGAGGGAACTCCTCAAATCTTAAGGGCTTACACATAGTGATTTTTGTATTTTTATCAACAAATCAAGTATTTTCATTCAAAAGAGTGACATTTGATGAAGTGGAACTGCTGATGATGAACAGAACGGAACTCTTCAACGACGCATAGTTCATGTTTGGCGATTCTTCCTCTTCGCTATGTTTGTTAAGCAAGTTAGATTGTCAGGACCAATTTTCGTCAAGCTCAAGTTCTGATGATGAGTTCCACGAGGAATCGAGGGAATTCCTCAAATCTTAAAGGCATACATAAAGTGACTTTTGTATTTTTATCAACAAATCAAGCATTTTCATTCAAAAGAGTGACATTTAATGAAGTGGAACTGCTGATGATAATCAGAACGGAACTCTTCAACGACGCATAGTTCACGTTTGGCGATTTGTCCTCTCCGCTGCGTTTTTTAAGCAAGTTATTTCATTGTATGGAATCTAAGTGCACCATCTACAATAATCCTTCACCGGCTACCCCCATTGAAGTCGGTTTTTTTTTCTTAAAAATTATGTTTCCGCAATAATAGACAATGGTTTTTAATCTAATGTTAAAATATACCTAGGCCCTGTCCTCTATGGATAACACAACTTTGGCAGTTTTTACCTATTTTGGTATTACTTTTTTCCAACTTAAAAACTTTGTTGGTGTGTCACTCCACCCATTAAAAGCTGCCAGATGCCCGGATCTAGCAATAAGGATGGTAAAGCAGTCTAACTAGAAAGGTTTCATTGCTCTCATTATTGTGTCATATACATATGACGTGGCCAGCTCTTAGACCAATTGTCACGAAATAACAATAGTCCTTAAACGAATTGTCGATATTTTTCAACATAAGATTAGGGTAGTGTCGGAATTTCGTGACAATAGTCGTGTTTTTCGAGACATGTCAAAACCTCTGTTTACAAAAGTAGTAGTTTTAGTAATAAAAAATGAAGTTTTTCTTTTAATATCACGCTGGTCGCAAACCCAATGGTAAGCGGTTTCCGTAGCCTGTAGACGCCTGTCACGTCAGTAATAAATATGCTGACATATGTCACATATGCCAGCGTGGTGCAATAGGGGCCTGGTATCCAAGAATCGCAAGTTGGGAGTCTAGCCCGAGGCAGTGAATTATCAATTTTTCCTTTATTTCTAACTTTGTGGTATCGCTGGCAGTCTTTTTGTAGTCAGACGGAAAAATGATTAACTCACCCCCAACGGCAACGCAGGTCAAATTGACCTCAGCCCCCTCATCGTAGGGCCCGAGTATACCTCCTTGCACCTCGTTACCCTCTTGGTTGAGGACGATCAGCCGTTCTGGAGGTACTGAAACAAAAAACAGACCTTAGTATGTTTCCGTGGGTAGGTAGAGTCACGTATTTTAATTGTTGAGCCATTTACGGTACAAGTTATTTAATATTGTTTAGTACTTATTCCAATATAAAGTGACCCCTATATCGCTCAACAATAAAAATCCGTGACCTGTATTGTGTTCTACTGCAAACTGAGTGGCCGTTTGAGCGGCGGCGACCGACGAGTCTGTCACAGCGTCCAGAACAAGCACGTGAAAATGTATGGGAGTGGCTTCATTGAACGCTACTCAAATCGCTTGAAAACTCGACGCAATGCTATTCGAGGCGCCGAATAATAGCGACAAAGGGTTAGTTGCACCAAACCGTTTTATCGCCATTAAAATATACGCTAGATAATATTGTATGGAGGTTTCATTATAGTACTCTGATGAATAGCGATAAGACCACCGGTTGTTGCTGTACTGTCCTATTTTATTGAGGAGTGCAATAAAGGATATCTGTACCGTATTGTAAAAGGGTTGAACAGTCTGTCAAATTGTAGTCACGTTAGAACGTTTTCACGTTATCCGATCCGGTATCGGATGTCGGATAGAACCAAGGAGTCAAATATAAAATATGTGCATTTTTATTTTTCTCTTAAAATACGTTATGTCCATAGCTTATAATAAAACACTAACGCAAAAAAGGAGGACTTAATTCCATTGGGTACAATCTAGCAGCTGCTTTTCTCCTTGGGTCATCCGATATCGGATCGGATAATACACAGGTCTCTCAGCATTACATCAAGAATATTCAGAAAATGCACCGTCCTTATAGATAATATTCCAGGCATTAGTTTCTACGTCGACAACAAGGACTAAGTGAGAGAAAGGTCAGTTTTAATGGATTAAAGCTTTTATTCCAACCATTTTTAAAAGGAATTTTGTTCCTTACTTGAACATGAAGATGTTCGACGTGCAGATGCCCTATTTTCAGGGACGAATCATCAACAAGCTCTATACGTCACTATGAAGCATGGATTGAGCATAGGCCACTGAGAAAGAGTGATAGGCCTTCAAATTTAGCTGTCCTCTCGCTGGCCGAACATCATAAGTGTCCAGCTTAATATTACTATTTTCATCAAATATAAATTCAAGCTTGTTTATTTTAGCGGTAAAAATAAATACTGGTTCGAAAATGTACATTAAATTCTAGAAATGCAAATACAATGTGGGTTTTGACGCTTCATATAATTATTTACCTTTGTAAACTCAACACGGCCACTTTATTGAAACAGTTTTATTTACTAAAGTAATGTTCGGCAAAATGACTAACGATGAAAATGTTGAAATACATGATAGTATTTAATGAATTTGTGGTTTCCATGCCGCGGAGCCCGAGTTGAAACTGGGAAAAATCATTTCGCATTATATGTATTAGGTAATTTATTCATATAACAGTATAAGTGTAACAAAAAACATAATAAACACAATCCCTACCCTAATAATTTAACGGATAGGTATAGCAGTCCAAAGAGGGAACGCAGCCAGCATTATGGGAACCCTTCCGCAAGGGTCGGACCTCGGTGACCTTACCTAGTTTGTAGTTTTTAGATTTATTTAGTTTTATAGGTAGATTTTAATGTATATTGTACTAATTTAACCTACTTAAAATTACAGATAAAAAATTTGACCCAGATCGCTGTCAACGGGCAAGGTGCCCAGAAGGCTGGCCGTATCACCATGCCGAATGGCGATAGCTATTCGTTGAGCAAAATAGTAGCCAGCCCTCTGGTCACCAGAAGCCTCTATTAGGCGCGCCCACAGATCTTTGTATAGTCGGCACGCGCTTGGCCCCCACGGCCCTAAAGTTTCAACGCCAAACGCCGCAAATATGTAGCTGCTTTCTAAAGCAGCTACATGTATTGAACACCTCAGCTAGCCAAGCGTTTTATTAATGCGACGGGTGACCAGAAGGCTGGGGCATACTTCGCCTAGCGCATCGGTATTGGCGTCCAACGCGGCAATGCTGCCAGCCTTCTGGGCACCCTACCGGTCGGATCCGACTTGGAGCCTATTTTTGACATTGGAAATGTCTTTTCGTTCGTTCCAGTATAGGCCCCGATTTCATGAAAAAGTGCGATCCCCTTATACCTCGGAAAGTTGTAAAGATATGATATTCACAAATGGCTCAAAATACTCATATTTACGAGAGCTGTAAGGTGCAAAAATATTTTTTCGAGAAAATCAAAAAAGAAAAAAGTTATGGCCGGAATAGTGAAAAATAAATCATTTTTTTCCAAATTATTGATTTTGGCATTCGATATTTTGGAAACGAAGAATGATATCGAAAATTTGAGAAGAACTCCTCTGGACAATTTAGTCTGCTACAATTTAAGCCTAAAAAAAGACGATAGGGTTAAGGGTCTGCCCTGTAGCCTAACCTTTTTGGAAACAGTCAGAACGACATTTTTCACATTTTTTTTTAACTGACTTCAAGATTTCGAAATAGGAGGTTCTCAATTCGGCGTGTGAGTATGTTTTTTTTATTTGTATTTTTTTTTTTTTTTTTTTTTTTTATGTTTGTTACTCCATAACTCCGTCATGTCTGAACCGATTTTGAAAATTCTTTTTTTGATTTTAAGTATATATTGGTCCCGTTTTTGTCAATCAGATGGTTTGGCGATTCCTCCTCTTATCGAACACACATCGGTGTTTGTTAAGCAAGTTAGATTCGCAGGACAAATTTTCGTCAAGCTAAGTTCTGTTGATGGGATCCAGGAGGAATCGAGGAAACTTGTCAAATCTTAAAGGCATACATAAAGTGATTTTTGTATTTAAATCAACAAATCAAGCATTTTCATTGAAAACAGTGACATATTGATGAAGTGGAACTGCGGCTGATGCCATAAACAAGTGAAATTTAAAATGAGAAAGGAATTCTTCAACGACGCATACATAGTTCACGTTTGACGATTTGTCCTCTTCGCTGTGTTTGTTAAGCAAGTTATTTCATTGTATAGAGTGCACCATCTACAATAATCCTTCACCGGCTTCCCCCATTGAAGAAGTCGTTTTTTTTTGCTTAAAAATAATTTAGCTATGTGGCTACCATTTCTCGAGTTGACTACGGATTTGTAATGTAATAATTTTCTTGTACTTTGAACATTATTATATCCTGCTTATTAATCTAAAAATGAAATATGTATACTTAGGCGCCACGGCGACAATTATTCAAACTTCGATATGCGTGTGGAAATTTTTCAATTTGTTTGTTCACAGCAGAGTTGGGCACACTTGATTAAAATCGGTGATCGATTACTAATCATCGCTGATTGAATAATCGCTGATTAAATCATAACACAAAACAATCAAGTAATTTCGCCATGAGTAAATCATTAACGACGGGCGCTGATTGAAACTAAATTAACGCTACTAACTTGTTCAATGTGATTGACGAATGTATGATTTGAGTGTTCTTAACAGCTTAAGTGAAATTCAGAACAAACGCCTTATTCAAGTAATAATATAAATCAGCATTTATATTATTACTTGAATAAGGCGTTTGTTCTGAATTTCACATATTGAACCAGATACATATGTAGAAATTTTCATTATCCTATGATCCTAATGATATATCCTAATGAGAATGAGAATGAGAATGAGAATTAGAATGAGAATGAGAATGAGAATGAGAATGAGAATGAGAATGAGACTGAGAATGAGAATGAGAATGAGAATGAGAATGAGAATGAGAATTGAGAATGAGAATGAGAATGAGAATGAAAATGATAATGAGAATGTGAATGTGAATGTGAATGTGAATGAAAATGAAAATGAAAAGCGCATATGGAAACCGCAGCTGTGTGATAGCTGCCTTAACTGTAGCCGAAAACCGCAATAAAACCGAACAGGCCGTTTCAAAGTTAAATGGGAGCATTTATTTGTACACTCATACCAAAAACTAACAAAAAATTGTCGATATTTTGGTAAAGGTAACATTTGCCACTGGCATTTACGCTTTTATTGCTCAATATTGAATCTGCACTATACAACTTAAGACGTAAGCCCCAACCGCCAAATGATTAAAAATATTGTCACAAATAGCCATTTATCCAAAATGTATATTATACTCACCTAGGTACCGCCTCTGTTTCGTCAAGGAAAAAAGTGAAGGATAGTAGCTACGCAAAATCTAATCATCTAATCAACTAAATCGTTAGTTTAACTAAGCATACTGTCTTACTAATGTAATCACTAATCACTTCAGCTAATCATGATTGAAACTAAAAATCGACATGATTTACTCATGTCGGTGGTCAATCAGATTAGAAAGCTCATGATTGAATTCGTAATCATGTTCATATGATTATGAGTAACGTTCTCATTTTTAACTTTAGTTTCAATCGCGTTAATTTTTGCCCAACTCTGGTTCACAGGCGTTATTTCAAGTATACTTATATTACTTATGTTAATCTAAGAATAAAATAATTATCATTCAACGTCGTAGTTTTATTTTATAACATTTTTTCGACAATATTGACAATATTTTTTCGACTTCCGTAGATTCATTTCCAATGTGCTCGATAGTCGTGTGAGGCACGAAATCTGTGAATTTTTAATTTGTAAGTATGTTTTACGTTGTAGTATTAGTTTAGTTTATACGTAGTTTTATTTTAAATGACTTCTTAGGTATCTATAACAATGCTGACGTTCTGCTACACAAATCGAGGTTTAACTATGATACATAAAATAATTCATAATTATTCAAATTTATGCACGCTTCAAAATTAAAGCTCTTTAAACAAGACAATTGGCTCATCTCTCTCTACTTGCGCACAGGCAAGCGAGATGAGGACTGTCAATGAGGTCCCGCTATTCAAAAGACAAAAAAATACAAAAAAAAAACTTTACCTTAGAATCATTACTAGGTTATAAAATAAATTGGGGAGTATTTTTCATTCTTACTGTATATTAGATTAGACTGATTACATTATAACTTATCTAAAAAATATTATATTAACCAATGTATACAAAAAAATCATGGGGTTGAAAGTATTCTTTATAAAAGTTAATATTTCCCCGTTTTTGATCATTCTATTAATTTCGGACGTGACAAAATGTTCTATAAATTGGACGACCTTCTACTGATCCCCTCCACCAATGCTCTAATTTATGGACCAGCCTATTCCATAAGCTCTTCAAGCCACAATTTAGCCTGAAATATCCCAAATTGGAAGCGTAAGCGTATCGAGTAACCTCAAAACAGTTTTCAGGGCATATTCCCATTGCCGCCGTAAGCGAGTCGGACTCTGACAAAAAACAAGTGCATGAGACTTCGATTGCGATAACAAACTTTAGCAATAATAACATCCCTTATAAACTTCTTGATCGCCTCACTTCAAGATATTAACAGTCTCCACCGCAATCGGTAAATCATAAAATGGTGCCCAACCTAATAGACCGTAAGCCAGGAAAAAATTTCGTTGGTCGTAACTCATGAGTTCATGACCCAGGCAGTGGTTAAGGGCGATGTATAATGAAGCCTCATGAAGGTCAGCTGCCGCTCCATTTGTGGGTTGAGAAACGGCAGCCATTTAATGACTTTAAAAAAAACCGGCCAAATGCGACTCGGACTCGCGCAAGAAGGGTCCCCTACAATTATCTATAATAATTTTAAACAAAAATGAACCGACTTCACTAAGCGTCCACCTTTCCAACACCAAATGCTCGATCTGCTGTAAAAAATACTCAAATCACCATAGGTGTGCCTATAATAGTTGAAGAGTTCCCTCGATTTCTCCAGGATCCCATCATCAGATCCTGACATGGTTACAATGGGACCAACTATGAAGTCTAAGCTTTCAAACAAAAAAATATTTTTCCAAATCGGTCCAGCCGTCTTCGAATAATCGGTGAAAATACATAAAAAAAAACCGGCCAAGAGCGTGTCGGGCCACGCTCAGTGTAGGGTTCCGTAGTTTTCCGTCCGTCACAGTAAGTGTCCCCACTTAAGAGTTAATAACACCGCCATGTAGGATATGATATGAGAGTTCCACGTACAGCGACATATATCGGCAAATTAAGTAAATTATTGCGCGCGAGCTTAAAGTATGGAAGATGATTTTTATGGAATAATTCTTTATTGCGTGAACCGATTTTCACCGTTTTTACTTTATTTGAAAGCACGTCATTTCATTGTAATTTTGTACAAATTACAGGTACAATAAACACCTGCTTATACGGTTAAATTACAAACTTAGTTTAGAAATAATTTTGTAATTTTTTTTCAAAAACTATTCATCCTATCAAGTTCAAAATAATTTTCCTAGAAAGTTTTTATGAAGTTCTACTTTTGAGATTTTTTTCATATTTTAAAACTTATGGTTCAAAAGTTAGAGGGGGGGGGGGGGGGGGGACGCATATTTTTTTACTTCTGGAGCGATTATTTCCAAAAATATTTACATTATCGAAAAATGATCTTAGTAAACCCCTATTCATTTTTAAATACCTATTCAACAATATATCACACGTTAGGGTTGAAATGAAAAAAAAAAAACACTCCCCACTTTACGTATAGGGGAGGTACCATAATAAAAAAAAATCCACTTTTTATTTTACCACTTTGTCGGCGTGATTGATACATACATATTAGTACCAAATTTCAGCTTTCTAGTGCTAACGGTCACTGAGATTATCCGCGGACGGACGGACGGACGGGCAGACATGGCGAAACTATAAGGGTTCCTAGTTGACTACGGAACCCTAAAAATGCAAAAACAAAGATCCCGAAGAATTGATAACCTCCTCCTTCGAAATCTTGAAGTCGGTTGAAAACGGCAAAAATGTCTATTGCTTGCCCTAAATATTAATTTTATTCTGTTTTTTAGTATTTGTTGTCATAGCGGGAACAGAAATAAATCATCTGTGAAAATTTCAACTGTCTAACTATCACGGTTCATGAGATACAGCCTGGTGACAAACGGCGAGACGGACAGCGGAGTCTTAGTAATAGGGTCCCGTTTTTACCCTTTGGGTACGGAACCCTAGAAATGGTAGTTAGTCCCGTCTCGTTGGCAATATTTTGAGGGTTAAGTTTCGAAAATTCTAAAGTCACTTATTATTGAAGTTGGAAATACAGTGTGTACATGAGAATCTTTCAGTGCGTTTTGTGTCATATTCAATTGGTGCTTTTTTTGTAATTCAATAATTTGAGGTTAACTTTTTTAGCTTGCCATAACTTGAGTAAAAGAATATTAGAGTCAGAAAATATAACTGTTTTGTATTAAGAACAGTTTTATTGTTGTACAAAACTAGTTTGTGTCATTTACGTCGAGTGCAATTTTATATAGTATGACAACGCTAAAAACTACGTATAAATAATTAGAGTTCATAAAATAAGGATTAACTATATCATCACCTCAAAATATGTCAATAAAATCAATATGTGTCAAATTAAGCAATGAAAATTTAAGTTTCTTAGTAATTTGTTTTTTTTAGGCTGTTATCGTTTCAATAAATTATTAAAGTCATCAGAGTTCACATTCTAATAATCAAAAAGGGATTTTAAAGTAGATATTTAAATTTGTGTCACTTTCATCAATGATATTTCGTCTAAAATTAAACAGAAACAATATTTGCGTTCAGAGGAAATCTTCTTAACTATAGCGCGTGACCTTGATGGCACGCCTGTTCGGCTTACTTCTGTAGCGACCACTAGAAGTAGACCCCCGGCTCGCTTCTTAACAAGCTAATCCATGGGTCAACCAGTCGCTGGCATCTTAGCTGTTACGATGTAGGTAGGTACTTGCTCACGGAGGCACGCGCGGGGTGATAAAGCTGGCATACACGACAAAACTGAGCGGAGGAGCGAGTCGCGGGCAATGAACTCGTGCGTACCTTTAAGCGGTAGCCGGTTTGTTTGTGTTTTGACAAGACTGTTGAGTACATTTTCGAAGATTTCAAGCATCGTGAATTATGGGTAGAAAACGCAACGTAATTTTTTTATTTAGTTCTGTTTTATTGGAACGAAGTTCCTTATCGGGCGGTTCGCGGATGGGGGGCTAGGCGAAATAAAGTCACGTGACCGTCACGAAAAAGCATTGAGAAACATGTGAAATGGAATGAAATAAAAAAAATGAAAAATATAATAAAGTGAAGTGAAGTGAAAGTGAAAGTGAAAGTGAGAAGTGACAAAGTGAAAAAAGTCAAGTTAAAAAATTTCAATAATTTCAAGAATTTCAAAAATTTCAAAAATCTCAAAAATCTCAAAAATCTCAAAAATCTCAAAAATCTCAAAAATCTCAAAAATCTCAAAAATCTCAAAAATCTCAAAAATCTCAAAAAACTCAAAAAACTCAAAAATCTCAAAAATCTATAAAATCTCAAAAATCTATAAAATCTATAAAATCTATAAAATCTATAAAATCTATAAAATCTACAAAATCTATAAAATCTATAACATCTATAAAATATATAAAATCTCAAAAATCTCAAAAACAAATCTCAAAAAAATCAAAAAATTCAAAAACGACAAAAATTACGAAAACGTCAAAAATAAATAATATTACTTCGTTCTAATCGAGTGTTCCACGACACTAACGTATTTTGTTTTTACTTTTGATTATTTTTGTTTTTTATTTTCGTCTGTATTTTGTTTTTATTTTGTCATTTTGTATTGAGTCTGTTTTTATTCCGTTTATTTTGTTTTATTGTATTCTTATTTTACTCTTTTTTTTTATATACCACAACGTGGCAAACAAGCATACGGCCCGCCAGATGGTAAGCAGTAGCATATGGATGCCTGCAACACCAGAGGTGTCACATGCGCGTTGCCGACCCTTTACAAAAAGGAGGAACAAGTTCAGAGTCCATTACCTCGGCCGATGGTTTTAGAGCATAGTTTTTTAAATAAAACACGCTTATTTTAGCGTATTCTATATGGAAAAATCATAAAAAAGTACATGTTATAATGACGTCCCGTCGATGGGTTTTTTTCGAAATCCAAATAATATATAAGTTCAAAGTCCTTTATCTCGGCCATTTTTGATTTGAGAAAAAAGTTATAATGGCGTCCCGTCGATGGTTTTTTTCGAAATCCAAATAATATACAAGTTCAAAGTCCATATTATCTCGGCCATTATTGATTTTAGAGAAAAGTTTCGTAAAACACACTTATTTTAGCATACTCTATACGGAATAATCATAAAAAGTACACGTTTTAATGAAGTCCCGTCGATGGTTTTTTTTTTCGAAGTCCAAATTATATACAAGTTCAGAGACCATTATCTCGGCCATTTTTGATTTTAGAGAAAAGTTTCTTAAGTAAAACACGCTTATTTTAGCGTACTCTTATGGAAAAATCATAAAAAGTTCATGTTATAATGACGTCCTGTCGATAGTTTTTTTTTTACAAATCAAAATTATATACAAGTTCAAAGTCCATTATCTCGGCCATTTTTTATTTTAGAGAAAAGTTTCTCAAATAAAACACGCTTATTTTAGCGTATTCTGTACAGAATAATCATAAAAAGTACACGTTATAATGACGTCCCGTCGATGGTTTTATTTTGAAGTCCAAAATATATATAAGTCCATTTATATCGGCCATTTTTGATTTTAGAGAAAAGTTTGACGAATGAAACACGCTTTTACATATATACAAGTCCAAAGTCCATTAACACGGCCATTTTTTATTTTAGAGAATAGTTTCTGAAATTAAACAAGCTTATTTTAGCGTATTCTATACGAAAAAATCATAAAAAGTACACGTTATAATGACGTCCCGTCGACGGTTTTTTTTCGAAGTCCAAATGATATACAAGTTCCATGTCCAATCGGCCATTTTCGATTTTAGAAAAAAATGATTTTAAAATAAAACACGCTTATTTTAGCGTATTCTATACGGAAAAATCATAAAAAGTTCATGTTATAATGACGTCCTGTCGATAGTTTTTTTCCAAATCAAAATTATATACAAGTTCAAAGAACATTATCTCGGCCATTTTTTATTTTAGGGAAAAGTTTATCAAATAAACCAAGCTTATTTTAGCGTATTCTATACGAAATACCATAAAAAGTACACGTTATAATGACGTCCCGTCGATGGTTTTTTTTTCGAATTCCAAATGATATACAAGTTTCATGTCCAATCAGCCATTTTTTATTTTGGAGAAAAGTTTTTCAAATAAAACATGCTTATTTTAGCGTATTATATACGGTAAAATCATAAAAATATGCTATATAATGATACCCCGTCGCCATTTTATTTTTTAAGTCCAAATTAGTCCATGTAGTCAATCTTCAAAGTCCGGTAACTTCGATGTTTTTGGGTAAAAAAAATGTTTCTTATAAAACTTGCTTATTTTAACACATTCTACAAAATAAAGTATGTGTTATAATGATACCATTCCAACCAAAATAGTCCAAATTGTACTTAACCTTCAGGGCCCCATAACTTCGAAATTATTGAGTTAAAAAAATGTGTTAAAGAAAAGTTGCTTATTTGTATGTGTTATATACGATAAGTTAATAAAAACAGCCTTATTATGACATCACATTGATGAAAAATTTATTAAGTCCAGCCCGGCCCTTTGCTAGTCCAACCGAGAGGCAGATAACGATATTTCGATTTTCGCGTTTCACGATAGCCACTCTGTAAACACACCGCCTTGATGCATAAATTACATATTTAGTAGTTACAAGTTACAATTTGCCAAAATACTGTTTAAATGGTAAACTAGGTTTACCGTGGCACACAGATCCGCCGTTGCAGTCCCTTATGGACTACGTTTACGTTAATTATCCTTAACTTGCTTAAGTTTTATATTATTGCTTTCTTTACTATTAAAAATAAAGAACAGCGACTGAAAAATCGCTGTTTGTCTTTGTCGCACTTATTACTACTATTACTATATGTATGTATAGAGTAATAATAGAAAACAAACAAGCCGCTAGGCAGCCTGGTCGGCACATGAACCCCGCCCGCGCTTTACCCTTCCCCGCGCATGCCCGTTACGCAAAACAAATTTTCATTCCGAAAAATAAAAATAATCCATTGATTATAATGACACAAATTTCAAACATTGTTTCGATACGCTTTTATAAAAATATTGATGCAAACTTTAATAACTTTAATATTTTATTGTACTGTTAACAGGGGTCATACAAGAAAAAAAATTAAAGTAAATAAATATCATTGATTAATATGGCACAAATTTATTTAAATAATAGATACCGATATTTTAGAAAGCACAGTACCTAATCGATCAACTCTAATTTTATATAGGCTTGTAAAAGTCCACATATATGTGCTGATTGAACGTCAGTATTCCCATTGACGAAAGTGACACAAAACGCGTGCGTGCGTCAGTAACAACTTTGCTGTTACAGTGAAAAAACAATTTTGATCTTTAATTTTCTATTTAACGAATAATGTTTAAAAAAAGAAATGTCTAAGTTTCTACCTACGCAACAACCTAGGATGACACAAATTATTATTATTAGCTAAGTTGAATGGCCTGAACTCTGTATGCGAATAATAAGCATCTTTAATATTATCGAAACTTCATAATTTATCGGTACGGGTCTAAGTGGTGTCCGCAAAAAATCAATTAAATTAAATTATTTTAAGTGTCATAAGCTTTGTTCCTGGCTTACGCTCAATAAGAACTAGAGTCAACATTCATCAAAAGTATTTTATACTGTTTTGCTTAAGCGCTCGTCTCTGTGCGCTATTGTAATAGCACTCCGGGCATTGTAGGGAGAAAAATGCCTCCGTAAACTTCAAGAAGGCCCTTAGTCAGTTAGTAATTTAGTTCAACAACTTCTATTACCCTTTAGGAAGATTGCTATTAGAGTAGGTAACACACAATACAGACATACTGTTATAATTATGAAACGTACAGTTAGCAAAAGATAAAAGATTCTTCGATTTAGGCACAGATAAAAGGGCAAATTGGAGCGTTTTTACGTGAACGAGGCGTAAAACGCTACGAGCGTTTTTTTTGTGAACGGCTAGAATGTGCGACGTTATCTGTTAGTATCTATATATTTAACGCGACTAATTAACACATTACATTTAGGATGATACGGTAGAGCCCCGGAGCCTAAAGGGTAGCGCACTGTGCGGTTTAAGAGGAATTTCCTCCCACGAACGCTGCGGCTGTGGAATGAAGTCCCTGCCGAGGTTTTCCCAGCGGACTACAGTATGAGGTTCTTCAAAAAAAGAGTGTATAGGTTGTTAAAGGAGCAACGCGCTTGTGAATCCTCTGGGGTAGCAGGCATCCATAGGATACGGTAACTGCTTACCATCAAGCGGGCTGTATGCTAGTTTACCACCGTCGTGATATATAGAAAGGTATATAGAAAGGTATTGTTTGCGTATATTTTTTGCAGAATAGAAAGCGTAGTCTACGTTTTGTAGTCTATGCTAAACACTAAACTAACTTGAAGCAAATCTCAGCACGAACAATAGTTTCCACGCTATGGAGTGAGGACTAGACTAAGTTGTGAGTTCTGGGCAAGTTGTATAGATAACAAGGCGGTTTATTTGAGTATGAATACGTGATACAGTGCCGAGATGAAGTTGCACGGCGCGTTCAGAGTATAATACTGAAGACCATAGCATGTCGGGCCATGTTTAGTGTAGGTTTCTATGCTATAATATGCAAGTTACAGTATAATGGTGAAAGTTTGTACGAACAGATTTTTATAAACCTATATAGATGTCATATACAAGGGAAAAAGTGACCTAGGCCTCCGGTGCCCAGGGCTGGGATCGAACCAGCGTCTTCTGCATTCGCGGCAAACAGATTTTTGTATAATTTTCATGCTTGACGTAAAAACGGCTGAATTTTACTAATGAGACTTAGCATAAGTACTGGAATAAATTATAACATCTAAATCAGCCAGATAATCTGACGGGGAAATCTTTAATCTTTACGTATAATAAATAAGTTTCTGTCAAATACCTTTTTACGTTTTAACGTCGAATGTACTTTTCTTACAAAAATCATCCGTAAAGTAATCTTTTCATTATCACTTGCAGAAGAACTTAACTCATAATACTATCATCAGCCCCATCATCAGATCAGCGGCATGTCATAATAATATTGAATTGTTTCCGACTTTCACATGCATGCAAAATTTCAGCTCAATCGTAAAACCAAAAGTGGATCAAATTTAACTTGCAAGATTTGATTACAGACAACGGGACAGATGAAACTGAATAAAAGCATATAAAATCCTTGTTCGTTTTAAGACACCCTAAACTATACAGTGTGGAAAAATAAGTCCGGCACTGGAGAGAAACTACCTTAAAACGTTGAGATAGCTCTATTTACTGAAAAGAAACATTATTTTATTTTTCCTAAAAACTAAAAATACATTCACAGTTTTTTCTTAATTTTCACTTTTTGCCATACTAATTGTATGAAAAATCTTTTTTTTTATTATTTATGGGTTCTCTTGTGCCTTAAACTTGGTTGGTATTAAAAAGTTTTTATCCTTGTTGGAAATAGGATCGATTGGCATCAATTGTCATAAAAAATATTTATGGCTAAAATTACAAAATAAATAGATTTTTTGTGAACTGTACTTTTTTCCAAAAAAGTGTAAATGCAGTTATGTCCATTTAAAAATATTAAGAATGTTTCCTTTCAGTATATTGAGCTATCTCAACGTTTTAAGGTAGTTTCCCTCCAGGGCCCGACTTATTTTTCCACACTGTATATTGGGCTAAACGCTGGTTTATTTATCAAGAATAGGTGCTGTATTATTATTTTCAAATACATAAACAATACATTAAAAACACAATCTATCTCAAACATAACTCCAACACACAACTAACTAATCAACCAACCAATATCGAAGTTGTATTGGAGTTATATCGGAATAACTTTCAAGCAAATTCTGACATTTCTGATTCAGACGTTTAGGCGCTAGCTGTATTGCGTAGTTAATGTATTGGAGTTGTATTGAAGTTGGTTCGTTTCTAAACGTGTTTTAAAGTTAGAATACGGCCCCAGAAGTCCCACAAAATGGTCTCGGAAATACGAACCATTCTGTTATTTGAAAACAATTACAGACTATTCTTACCCGGTTCCATTTAGAAACTGAAAATTGGCTATCAAGTTTTCTCGGAACTTTAATGAGCAACTGGGGATAAAAAGACAGACTTCAGTTAGGTAAATGGGCGTTAAAAAAGTGCTAAAATAGATTCATGGGCTTAACTTCATCCTCATCTTTAAGAGCTAAGCTCTTGTCGATGGAGCAATGTCCATGCCTGTCTGTTAAATGCCTTCTCTTTTACAGCCTGATACGACACGGCCTTTAGTTTTTCCTTTACTTGATCCATGTATGTTCTCCTTGGCTTTCCTGCCTTGGATTCTGCTTCAACTCTACCTTCTATGATGTTTCTTATAAACTCGTCGTGCGGGTGTTCTCAACAAACTTCTCTTTTCTTTTACTATACTTCAAACTTCGTCATTGGTTTCTTTTCTTTCCAACTGATCTTTTCCATGCGACGCCAACACCACATCTCAAACGCCTCTAGTATCTTAGGTCTCTTTTGGGGCTTAACTTACGTATTTTTAAATGACAACGCGCGACATTTTTAGATTTATGTAGTGACTAAAACATACGTAAGTTAAACAGATAATTGAGATAATATTATATTATTAATATGACTAAGACTATATAACTATGATTTGTATTGGTAGAAAAATAAAACAAAAGTTAATAGGAGAAAGGATTCTGCTAGGATGATAATGTTAATCGGGTTCCAAGCGGAACTTGTTTAAAGATATTTTCCTCTGACAAAAATCTAATTCAGTTTAATTTCACTACTTCAATCTAACGACGTACATTTTCAGTTAAAGGGCAGCTGCTCTAACTGGCTATTGGAAATACAGAAATGGAACTACAATACAGTTCAGTTCCATAATTGTCATTTCGCGTTTAGAAATCCTGCTAGCGACTGATTGAAAATACTGCATGTTTCGTTGTCTAAGTACTCCAGAAAAGTAATAGATTTCAAGTAGAGTTACGACGCTTTATTAAGTTTTTTTTTTTATGAAATAGGAGGCAAACGAGCAGACGAATCGCCTGATGGTAAGCAATTAACGCCGCCCATGGACGCCCGCAACACCAGAGGGGTCACAAGCACGTTGCCGGCCTTTAAGATGGGAATACGCTCTTTTCTTGAAGGTTTGAAGGTCGTATCGGTCCGGAAATATCGCAGACGACAGTGATGCTGAAATGCTGATTTTGATTTTTTGTCGTTTTTCAGTATAGCGAAACATCGTGAGGAAACCGGACCTAATTCCAGTACCATATAGTTTGTCCTCTGGGTTGAAATGTAAGATGGCAGTTGCTATCGTAAAAACTAGTGCCGACGTTTATTCATGGGATTAGGTTTCCAGTAAAAGCCGAGACAAACGGTAAAAACATAATGTTAGGTTCTCTTACAAATCCGGGTACAAGTGGAATTCCTTAAGATATTTCTGTACCTCTGACACAAATCGAATTCAGCATCTTTTCAACCGATACTTAATACTTCAATCTAACGACTTCCATTTTCACTTATACTGCAGCTGCTCAAACTGGCTATTGGAAATACAGAAATGGAACTACAATATAGTTCAGTTCCATTGTTGACATTTCGCGCTCAGAAATGCTGCTAGCGAGTGATTGAAATACTAACAATGATATTACTCGGGAAATAGCATTAATTCACACGTATAGTTGAAAGAATATTGTTTTGTCTACTTATTTTGGAAAATTACTAGATTTTTACTTCAAAATGTCATGTAGAGCTTGCAATGAACTTTATACGCACAAATTCCGTTACATCAAAAACTGACCATTACATTTTTTTTTATTATAGTGTCATTTTTATTTGATTAAAACTAGGTGAAATATTAAACAATAAACTTAAATATAAATTAAAAACTATCTTTAATAAATATAGACTAAAACAAAAAATCCCCCCGCGGATGGTACCGTAGGTGCTGGTAGCATTTCCCCTTTGTATGGCAATACCAATGAGTTGGGGAGGAAGCTGCCAGCTCTACGGTCACCGGTGGCATCTATTAGCCTCTTCGAAAGTTCTCTGAAGAGGAAATTATATTATGCATTTCGAATATTAGATAATATAGTATTATGCCATTTATTACATTTTTCGAAACGACGGTATCACATTATAATATATGAAAATACATTATATAAAATGTAATGCACCCTGTAAATTAACCTACGTTAGTTTTTTTCGCCCTTTGGAAGCACTGAACTAAAAAAATTGTATTGTAATTGTGTTCTATCATGCAACCGAAAAAAAATAGATTTTTTTTTTCTATCTACAGTACAGAATGTAATATCGACTTAAAACTTGTTATAATTCGATAGTTAATGCGTAGTGCCTCTTGAATATATACTAAAATTTAAATTAAGGATTTTAAAATCTAGAGTAGGTAATTATTGGTTCAGGCGACTCTTGTCGCAGTAAGGACTGAAAATAGACGATATTTAGGCTGTTTGTAGAAAAGAGGTTTATATTTTTATTCAGACGGTAACCATTTTGTATCAAGTCTGCTTAACCAATAATCTCGTTTAAGCCAATATAAATTTAATGCCTTTAACAATTGGCATTATATTTCGGTCTAAAATGAAGGTGAACCTTGGTCGTTCTAGATTTCAGTCACAGAATTGCTAAGTAGATGTCAGCAGCCGCATTATGTCTGCACTATTAGCATTATCGTTGTCATGGAAAGTGCCAATCGCATTAAAGAAGCATTGGTACGCTCTATTAAGTTGCCAACCGCATTAAAGAAGCATTAATACGGCCAAAAAACTTGCTAATCGCAGTAAAGAAGCATTAGTACTCTCGATTAACTTGCCAATCGCAATACAAAAGCATTATACTAGCATAAGAGTGTAGTAAAATAAACCTTACATCAATGCAAAAACGTCTCTAACACCGACGGAACAAATGTTATAATACAATGAACGTTGTGATTTAACTACTTTGTCTCGCAATATAAAATGGACGAAGACGGTACGAAAGACTGAATGAGTGATACGTCATATTTGTTTGCATCCTAACAAAATTTATAAACGTTTTTGACTCTTTTACGTTATTATATCCTTCAAATATTACTGCGCAACGTAGTTTACTGTAAATGTGTATATAAGTTTCATTGAAAATTTTCACGCGCCTTTGATTTATTGTGGTTTTGCTATAAAATATTATAAAAAGATATGCGTCAAATAAACAAAACAATTGTGTAATCCTCGTATAGAACGAGTTTTGCATTATTAACAAAATAGTGTTGGTTAAGCAGTCTTAAATTAAGTAATTTCATTATTATATAGGTCCGCATGATTTTATTTTTAGGTTATAAATTATTTACAAAATGGCGTTGGTCTATATAGACGGAGAGCTAGCCACGTCAGATATGACACAATAATGAGAGCAACCAAACCCCTCTAGTCAGTTTGGTATACTATGGTTATTTCTAGATCTGGACATCTGGCAGCTTTAAAGTGGTGGAGGTCAAAGAATGCAAACCATTTCAAGAGAATAAAGATCTGGGTTTGATGCAATATTATGAGAAACTATACAAATACTATACAATATTAAGAGAAATTATACAAAAGTTTATGTTGGGAGAAAGTAGTGCCAAACAATGTATAATAAAATATAGTTCATAGTTTGTCGCCTACTGTTTTTGTTTCCGTAATAATCATCGGGGTTTTCGGTGCGGGAACGATTTGAGAAAGAGTAGAGATAAACAGATAGGTTAGTCTGAGAAAATATCATATTATGCCTCTCTCTGAATAGCATACACACTATGATACGAGCTTTTTTTCTTAGAGGCATGTTTGTATTGACTATTATTATAGTATATAGTATTTTAAAAATGCAATTGCATATCCGAAATTTGTTAACTAGATCTACCTAAGACAAAGACACGGTATAATAAGTGTCAAATATTAATCTTGACGTCCGATATTTATGAACTATTTGGTTAACTGAAGAGGTTGACAATGATCACCCAAGTAGCAAAATTTGGCACTATAAAAGTCCTGAGAACATTTTAGAACGTGCTAATTAGTGTTCATGATTAGCACTATAATGGTGTCGTAAACCTTTACCTAACCCCAAATAGGCCCTAGTTTTATCACTGATTTATTCTATAAACATTACATAAAGGCTCTCACTGTGATAAATCAGCTCTATAATTGAAATGTCTGCAATGTTTATGTCACAATTAGGAACTATTAAAGTAACCAAAACATGTTTATAGTGCTAATTTGCGCCGTAAACGATTCCAGTGATCTTTTTTATCACCAAAACCCTCGTGTTGTGTGCTGTCGTTGTCGTGAGGTTATTTCACAAGAAATTAAACAAAATATTTGTAAGTCATTCGCCATGTCCCTTTAGTTCCTTAAAGTGACATATAAAGGTACATACTAAAAAACATTCGTGAACCGTAATTCTGCCGGTACTTGCACTTGCGAAAATAATTGTATTGTCAAAATCATTATGCTGATTTCAAATTTGACAATGCGCCTTCATAATTTTACTGTTTTAATTAAGTTTTAATTAATAAAATTAGGACTTGTCCCGACTGTGGCTGCTATAGTACACATGGGCTCCAGTCGTGCTGCTAATGTGCTATCACTTTCAGAAAACGGCAGCCATATTTTAATGGATTTGGGTAGCCCTATAGCGATGTTGAGGGAGCATTTAAAAAGCTAAAACGTTATGTAGTGGTCGTGCAAAGTCCTTTTATAGTGCAGATTGATCCTGTAATAGTGTTTGCGATACTGCTACAATACTAGTACTATAAAAGTTAATTCGACGCATTATTAGTGCATAATAGGTACATAAAAGTGTCAGTAAAGTGTCTATAGTATTAAATAGTACTATAATCGCTTTTTGCAAATCTATTACAGTGCAACACTTTAAAGATTCTTTTTTATGGTCCTTTAAGCGTTCTAAGAGCTAACTTATAGAACTAAATTGCTCTTTAATTTATAGAACCAAAACGCTCTATTAAAAACCTTTATAGTACAAGCAGTCACAATGGTTACCATTATAGGCCTACTATATCACTGATTGGTGATAAAAGGCCTTAGTTATAGAAGCTTTTGTTACTTGGGCAGTCATTACATGAATTAATAAAAAAATTCATGAAAAAATCATAGGTTTATGTACCTACAATATATATACATAATAGTCAGCTATTACATATAAATTGTATATACCTATGATTTTTTCGATCAATTATTCATTAGGTAGAAACCTGCTAGAGTACATTCTGTTTTTTAAGTTAATGCCTACTCTTTAGCTAATATCAAACATTCCCGCACCGAAAACCCCGATGTATGGTAATAATACACAATATTTTTTGGTCTAACGTTTTTTTTATCGATTTTTGACCAGTTTTGAGTCGATATTCCAACATATTCACTACAGATAGAATTATAAGGCAAACGACTATCGGTTCTTGAATCTTTTATCTCCATTCTGTAGAGCCGGATTTTGAAATAAATGAGCCGTTATTTTTTTATGATATTTTTAAATTATGGTCTAAAAAATCACTTTTATCGATATTCGAATGGTGTAAATAATCTTACATGTACGTAATCTACATATTAGGGTTCCTCTTTGATGTCTCTAAAAACTGTAGAGATTTTAATTTTTAACTAATTAAATCAAAATTTATGACCATAAAACCACTTTTTTAGCCTAAACCGGTTCGATTTGATGTCAAATATCTCGAAGACAATGAATATTGAAGTAAATATAGGATACTATATTGTTTAAAGCCGTTACTGATAATATGATAAGCTATATAAATCATTAGAAAACTAAGGGAATCAGATCTAAGGTCGTTGGCGCCAGGGAGCCCCTTAAAATATAGGCCCTGTCCTTTATAACTGAGACAACTTCGGCAATTTTTACCTAGTTTGGTATTACTATTTTCCAATTAAAACATTTTGCTAGTCTGTCACTGTGACCTCCACCCATTAATAGCTGCCAGATGCCAGGATCTAGCAAAAAGAATAGTATAGCAATCTAACCAGACGGGTTTTGTTGCTCTCATTATTGTGTCATATCTGACGTGGCTAGCTCTTAGTCCAATAGCAGCTCAGTGACCCTTAAAAAATGCCTTATTTATGCCTACAGCATTACACGTGACTACTTATGCTATTAAACAACATTAAGCATTATATACTACTTAAAATTGCTATTGTAAACCCTAAGGCACTAAAACAGCTAAAAGCTGTATAGGGGCTGTTCATAAATTACGTCATCAATTTTTGATGATTTTTACCTCCCCCCCCTAAAATCATCCAACCCCTGCCAAATAAAGTGACGTCATTTAAAAAAAATGCGTTTTAAGCTTAATTGTAAAATAAAAAACTATTTAGTAGATAATATTTTATAGCATTAAAAGTTTATAGAAACACGACTTTCATTCCTTTTTTTACACATTGATGATGTGATCTTCGGAATGACCCCCCCCCCCCCTTCCCCTCCTACGTCATGCTACCATCATTCGATGTCCAGACCCCCCCCCCCATTTGAAATGACGTAATTTATGAACAGCCCCTTATAGTGAATTACTTGGCTTTATAATGGTTTATATTATTGCTATTATACAGCATTAGGAATGTATTACCTACTTATAAATGCTATTGTACACCCTTAGGCATTAAAAATAGCTGAAAGCTGTATAGCGAATTTACGTGGCATTATAATGGCTAATGTTCATGCTCTTAAACAGCATTAAGCATTTATTTATGCTATTGTAGAACCTAAGGCACTAAACCAAACCGAAGCATTAGTGTAGCAAACCAAAACGCAACTGCACAGCATTCAGCTGTACAGTTGCATTTTGGTTCGCTGCACTAAAACTAAAGGCTTTAAAAAAGCATTTTTACATGCCATTATACAACCGTTATACAGCTTAAAGCTTTATATAATACTATTGTAGAACCTATAGCACTTAAGTGCTTTTAAACAATCGAAAGCTGTACAGTTGCGTTGTGGTTTGCTGCTCTAAAGCTAAAGGTTTTACAAAAGCATTTAGATATGCCATTATACAACCGTTATACAGCTCAAAGCATCATATAATGCGACAAGTTGCTCGGTGAACGTATATAAGAGTTTATAAGGTCCTTAAGTTCGAAATAAGTTAACTATTCATATGTTATAATGCTTCCTGTGTTACTTGGGCTGTGAGCGTCGGCACGGGGCTGTCGACAAGTTTTTGTACCTATACCTACAGATTTATTATTTTTAAGATAAACATGAAGGAATTACAAACGTTGATTCTGTAAACATGATTTTTTTATCCGGAGATAGAAATTTTTACAGAGTTTATGTCTGATTCTCACGGAAGTAGGTATGCCACGGCCGTATTCCTTTGAAAATATGTCGGTCAGTTCCTAATATTGTTTCTGGGCAACAAATATTCAATAAATTAAGGATGTTTATTTTAACTATTACTAAGTAAGAACTTCGGGACCTTTGAATATCATCCGGAATTTAAAAATGTTATTTCTGCTTCCTTGTTCTTCCGTTTATTCAGACAGCCGTAAAGACATCTTTTATACGGATTAGATCAAGATTTAGGTTTCGAAGCCATTGTGTATTTTTAATTTTGCACGAGCGCCACGTAACACGACTATCGTGCGAGCCGAGCGGCAGCCCACTGCCATACGCCTGCCCGGGAGGCGCGCCGGCCATATGTACCTAAACTGCGTAGTGAAACCTCCCTGGTGACGTCACGGTTGCATCTGCCTTGTTTAAAGTATGGAAAAATTATGAAATTTCTGTGTGAAAATATTGCGATTATGTTATATAGTTGCCATACAATTTATTTTATAATAATATCGAATTCGAATGGTTACATTGTTTTATTTAATTTCGTATTTCGAACAAAATCATAAAATTTTAAAATTTTGAAACCTCATATCTTTGAACTGTTTTAATTTTTTTTTTACTTTATTAGGATATTGGCGATGACGATTACGATGTGACCAGTGTGTTGACGATGAGGGACCTTCTTGTTCCTTTAGCTATCAACACAGTGAATCCTCCTTTTGTAAAGGGTCGGCAACGCGCATGTGACTCCTTTGGAGCCCACGATTATGCACGTGTCAACCAAAATGTATTTTTGCTTTTACTGGATTTTCGTTTCTTATTTATTATGCACCAAATAAACATTACCTACTCGTATTTCAATTAATTTCATAAGTTTGACATTTTACTTTTATTTTTTATCATTTATACCTACCATTACCTAGGATTTCTAAACATGTATACCTGCACAAATTCTATGTATTTTTACTACTGACAGTTTTTTCTGTACTTTATTTGCTAGATTTTTTCTTAGAATTAAAAAGGCACAAAAAAAACAAATCTAAATTATAAATATTTTTAGTAATATTTTGTTAAATTGTATTTTAAGTGACGATCTTCTAGTGAATGCATTTTATTTTATGATGTTTTTACTGTGTGGTTTTCTAAAATAAATAAATAAATCTATCTATTTATCTATCATATAGTGATTTTGAAAAGCATAAACGGCATAACGGCCTCCTAGCCCAGTCGGTAGTGACTCTGCCTACGAAGCAGGAGGTCCCGGGTTCGAATCCTGGTCAGGGCATTTATTTGTGTGTTTATCACAGATATTTGTTCCTGAGTTATGGATGTTTTCTATGTATTTAAGTATTTATCTATTATATATATCGTAGTCTAGTACCCATAACACAAGGCTTATTGAGCTTACCGTGGGCCTAGGTCGATTTGTGTAAGATTGTCCTATAATATTTATTTATTTATGTATTTATGTTATAAACACAAAAGAGATTCAAGAAACCAACTGTTTCAGCCTAAGACCACAAAACCAATGCGACATTTCTTTACTTTCATTCGACCTTGTTGAAATGAGATTTATTTAACCCATTAGATGCTATCGGGCCTAGGGTGGAAGGTTGTAAGACGCAATTTACTTGAGCGTAGATAGGGTTAATAAAGTGACGACGTATGGATTGCTTTAAGGAAACTTTATTTACGTAAGAATATTGTTAAAGAAAAGAGTTTCTAAAACTATAACTAGACGACGATATACATATATAATATATAGATATAGATAAATACTTACATACATAGAAAACATCCATAACTCAGGAAAAAATATCCGTGATAAACACACAAATAAATGCCCTTACCAGGATTCGAAGCCGGGACCTCCTGCTTCGTAGGCAGGATCACCACCGACTGGAGTAGGAGGCCGTTAAATAATATTCGTATTATATAATTCTGTGCTCATATGCACACACGCTGTTATCCAAAGGATAGACAAAAGTTCAAAATCTATTAATGACCAATAAAGGTTGTACATGTTTATTTTTAACCTCACGTTCCCTTTAAAGCCAAAAAGGTCCAAAATACTTCTTCACGACCAGGACATTCCTCACCATTCCAAAACTATAAACTACAGTATTTCACAATCCATTTGAGTGACCCTACGTATAAAACTGAACTGTCACTGACTCACCGTAAAAAACAGACCTCATTATCAAAGAGTACTATTCGCCAGTCAAATTCTACACGAAGAAAGCTAGTTTGTCAACATTCAACTCTATGTATTACCATTAAGGTCCAAGAGCGCGGAACAGCTGCTTTTAACAACACTATAGTCAACATCAATGATAAAGTGACTTGTACCTTACGTCTTTATAATAAGGCTGAAAATCTCAACTGTTACATACGACCTTTTAAACCATACGCGTATTTAAATGTACCAAAATGTACGCGCTTTACGGCAACATACGACTCGTACGGGGAATTGCACTAAGATAAAGCCAGGGCAAATTGGACTTTAATACGAGTGTAGTTAAGTCGAGAATCATTAGTAGTCCTTCTGGCCATTTCCTGTGTGGAACACTAGGAAACCACCGAACCACTGGGTAAAGTGCGGTTAAGTTTCCGTCTTGACGTGGTTGCATATGAATAGAATGCGTCATTGGTTTTCGACGTTGTTGCAAAGTACCTAATTAATTGAAAGCGTACACGAAATCTTCTGTTTAGAAATATTATTAGTATTATTACAATACATGCATGTACAGTCAACCAATTTGATTCCTAGGCAACTCTAGAACCTTGTCACAATAGCTAGTTTGGTAGCGAATAGGTTACGTTTATACGTATCCACGGGCAACTGTCATTACGACAAGGTTCTACAGTGGCCTAGGAATCAAATTGGTTGACCGTACGAGTATGTATGTAAACACTTTATATATATACACAAATTCATTAAATATATACCTATAATATGAGGTACCAACTCAACTAAAACACAAATCATTCGGAGCGCTAGAATTTACATATGTAACTTTCCCTTCAGTAATGCAACCGACTGGGATTGTTAAACGGTATGGCAAGAGTGAGGTTCGCACTCGACCTCAAGCGGTGACTACTACCACGAACGGCCAAATACCTAAATATTTCAGAGAGGTATTGTGGTGAGGTAGGATTAAAAAGAAGGCATAGAATATGCACGTCCCTGCGCTGGCGTATATGTAGTCAACCGAGCTTAGCACGAAACCCGGAGATGTGGTCAAACTTCCGTAACCCAAAAATATACCGGATACTCATATTCCGCAGACGCTCCAGCATATTAAATAGTTCCTCCCTGAGGTCCGAAAACGCAATGTCACCATAGTCCAAAAGCGGTACCAGGAGGGATCGAGCAAGAGTCAGCTTAGTGTACATTTGTATGTGTGTGTGTGTGTGTGTGTGTGTGTGTGTGTGTGTGTGTGTGTGTGTGTGTGTGTGTGTGTGTGCGCGTGTGAGTGTGTGAGTGTGTGTGTGAGTGTGTGTGTGTGTGTGTGTGTGTGTGTGTGTGTGTGTGTGTGTGTATGTGTGTGTGTGCTTATACATTTAGGCATTATTCAAATACCTTTCTAATATAGTAAGAGTTCGTAAAAGACAAAGCTCTGCCCCGAAAGGACCAGCGTAAATTATAATTTCCCAAAGGGTAAGGTACCTAACTTATACCTATAAATGATTTCAAAACTTCGCAACACATCAATTATTTAGTATACTAGAAATTTTATAAGATGTCGGAACCATCCGCCTATGAATGGCATTGTTTTCCACTGTTGGGCTCAACCGCTAATTACCAGCGCTGGATGAAACACTGAAATGACAAAAGATTTCATATGCATAGCGACTTTGCTGCATATAGAATAATTTTAAACAAAAAATAACCGACTTCACTGTCCACCTATCCAAAAGCAAATGCCCGAGCTACTCTAAAAAATACTCAAATCACTATAGGTCTACCTATAACATTTGAGGAGTTCCCTCGATTTCTCCAGGATCCCAGATCCTGACTCGATGACAATGGGACCAACTGTGAAGACTATTTCAAAATAAAAATTATTTGACGAATTGAGAACCTCCTCCTTCGAAATCTTGAAGTCGGTTGAAAAGGTTCAAATTGCATTGGCAATGGCCATTTACGAGTACCAAGCATGTGAATAGAACGAGCACAGTTTGTTAGAAGAAATACTATACTATTTCTTCTAACAAACTGTGCTCGTACTGTTATCGCCTAGCTGATGGGACATAGGACCGAATAACAACGACCAAATTATTGTATTACATAGTATTGAGTTTTTAAGTGAAAACTTCTTTAGCGGCGCTGTGCACTTTTTGTGATGGGGAAAAAATGTTAAACTCGCGTCAGGTCACGTGACCGTCAGATTGAAAATTCGTAAGACGGACACGTGACCTGATCGAATAAATCTATATTTATAATTCCGTCGGGGGGTACGGTAGACCCGAATGAAATTATGCTCAAATGAAAAAGCGTAAAAAATAAAAGTTTTGAATCGAATATATATATGGGCAAAATTCGGATTGTCGCGTATTTTGCATTTAAAAGTGTTAATTTAATGACAAATGGTCGGCCATATTACTTACATATTTTAGTGGTTGATAACTTGACAGTGAGGGGTGCGTTCGGAAATTGTGAAATATGTTTATATTTGACAGGTTAGTTGGTCAAAAGGAGGACGAAAGTAAATAAATTATTCTTAATTTCAAGTTTTCACTTCTGCCGGCACTCCCGGAGTGCAACCCGTTGTTTTATTTTATTTTAAGTAGAAATACGAAGAATATAATAAATAAAAATAAAAATAGTAAATATAAATAGAAGGTGGTCAAATTCGCCTAATATTCACGAGAAAATTTTACGGGTACCGCTTCAACCCGGGTAGCCTAGAGGTTTGGGCGTCCGCTGCAAATGTAGAAAACGCTCGCCCAGCCCAGGATATGGAGGCCTTGGTCACTGTTTCTATCATATTACATCTGTTCTAGTTAAAATAAATATTGATTCGCTATGATACTTACTGAGGACAGTCAGGTTGAGTCTCGTGTTCTTCGTGGGAGACTTGATGAAATCCACTCGACACCGATACTGCCCGCTGTCTTCAGGCCTGGAACAATGTACCAATTCAAGTATTGCTATAGTGCGATGCTTAGAAATAAAGGAAAAGTAGAAAAATCCACTGCCTTAGGCGAGACTCGAAGTCGAACCGCCGCCGCCGGTTGAGAAGTGTAAGACTTCTTCGGCAGATGTCGCTAGGCTTCTCCCTAAGACGCATAACGGATATAGTGGAGAAATTCGCAGCCATCAGGTGAGTCTCAGCAGCTAAGTTGGTCAGAGCGATGGGCATGTATCCCAGACGTTCTGCTTAATACAAAAGTCATATCCTGGTAGTTTTGCTACTTCTAGACTAAAGTCGGGCACTCGAACTTGCTCTACTCTCCACTATAAATATAAAAAGTATATCCTAAAAACGAATTCTATAGTTTCTCAATCAACGCTTTAAAAACTGACCTGTAAAATCTTCGTAACACACCTGGCTTTCACGCTAACTTTTAATGGCGTCTAAAAACAGAAGTCCAAGCCAAGTCCATAAAACTTTAGTTCAGATGTTAACTACGAATAGACAAGGGAACTTGGCTTTTTAACTAGTTTTCAAGTTAATTGAAGTTTTCCGCGGTGACTCGGCTTAGGGAATACTTGGGAATTATTAGGTACTGACAGTTCGCGATGATTTCTTAGAAGATAAAATTATTCTCAGACGGCCGGTCGTGTTTCCCAAGTGAGTTTTTTTTAAAGAAAGTTTAATAGGAAAAAAACTTTTAAAGACATAGCTATGATATATATTAACATTCCGGAAATAATTATTATATTATAACATTTATAGCTAAGCACCACACACGATAATAATAGCAAAATATGTATTTTGCCAACATAAAACTCCGTGCTGTAATAGAGAGAGATAGATATCAGTTACAAAGTCACGTCAGGAAAGGGACGTAATATGGCAAAATATATAGTAATATATACCGAGCTAAAATATTATAGCAAGGTATCTTAAAATGTCTTGCTAAAATATATATTATACCTGCGTGTGTGGACTCCGCGTGAAATATATCGTAAGATGCCTTGCAATAATATACAACGTGTTTTTATTGATTTGCTTTATTTAATTTCAGCATATGGTTAGGTACGATTAAGGAAACGAATTGGCATAATTAGTCTAAAAACAATTTTTTTTTTTTACAATAATTGTTTTATCGGTCACTAATGTAACTAGGGTATTAGGGTGTAACGATTATCTCAACCAAGCAATTGAAAATTATGACATGTCAATGTAATTTCGAACATTACAATACTCCGAGATACAAAAGAAGCATATTTGATTGACGTATAGGGTAGACCGGGGACAATAGAAACACGTCATGATTGAAACAAGTAAAATTTCTCGATAACTATAATATCTACGCGTCTGACGCAACACTCGGATTACGCGGTCGGCCATGTTTGAATCCTTGGCTAGGAGCGCTCATCGCCGGTGCAAGACGGGATTGTCCACGAGCCAAACCAGTTTTTCGCGGTAAAAAGTATGTATTTGTGCTCTCGTATATTTTCTTAAAACTTCGTTTACTCTTGTATTTTGACTAATCAAATTAATTTGGTGTTATAGTTAGGAATAAACGCATGTTTTTAATGGCCGTTGATCAGCGTTCGAGTCTTTTTTATATATAATATTTGACCTTGAAGTGAAAAACGTGATGTGGGGACGATAGAAACAACTTGCTTGTGGACGATTGAAACGTTTCAATTTTAATCGTCCCCAAAAGTAACCGACTTCAAAATATAAGGTACTGTATTCGATGCACATGTTTGTTCTATTAATGTTCACATTTATTTGTGTAGTTTTTGACCTAGTTGATAAATTATGGATATTCAAAGTTTGTTTTTGAAATCTGCGGTTTTTTTTTATTCGAGGTTATGTGAACATTTGTTTTTAACCGACTTCATAAAAAAGGAGGTTCTCAGTTTAGCCCGTATGTTGATTTGATATGTTTGATATACAATAATAATACGTTTTAGCTAGCGTTAGTTAGCGTTAGATGTCGGCCTCTGCTGTATGCTGAATGTATATCAGAGAAAGTTTAACAATTTTTTTTTTAATTGGCATATCGCTATGTTTTTGTTTACATAATAAAACAATTTAAACAAATTATTTTATTACGCCTATTATTTCATTTTTCATTCCGACGTCTGCAACACTCGTCACAGGGTGTATGGGAAAGGTTATGACTGAAACATTGTTATAGTTGAAACAAGCACTTTTGTATGAAACATAATAATGCTTGTTTTTTGCGATTCTTTATAGTTATATCTTAGAATTGCATTAAAACTACTTTGGTTAAGGTAAATGTATAAGGTAGCAGCGCCAAAACAAACTAAAAGTCGTATACTCTTTTTTTTACCAAGTATTTTTATCGAGATGTTCAAATGCTTATAAATTGAGAAATGTTTATGTTATGCTTCCAAACTTTTGATGAGCTCATTATATGCCGAGGTAGGGATGAAAAAGATTGAAACAGATATAAGTACTTTTATTGTGCCGAAGATATTTGAGTGTTTCAATTGACCTCACATAGTGTTTCAGTTGACACTCATGTGAGGTCAATTGAACCATACTGCCCCATTATCTTTATTACATTATTGTCAAAAAACTATGGATTATAGACCATCCAAATACATTTTATTTAGGAACCAGATAACTAACCTTGAAATATTTTGAGCGTACATCTTTCTACTCATAAAAATATAACGGTCACAGGAGGTTAAAGGCAAATTGTTTCAATTGTCCCCGGTCTCCCCTACGTGCATCATTTATTGCGGTGTCTCAGAGTACGAAATTAATTTAATTTAGGTTTAAACAATCACAAACATAAAAAATAACTATCGATTATATCAGAACTGGAGCTAATTAGAACTCTGGTGTCTTTAAGAAATAAACTTAAATTAAGCTCAAGAATGTACCTTTGCAATTAAAGCAAATCAACAAAAACACGGTGTATATTTTGTCTTAATATTGGTTTTGATACTTGATGGATTTTTATTATTATGCAACAGCTGCAGTAAGAATTTCAAATTCTCAAATGGAGTTTCAAAATGTTTTTTTTTTATCATTCTGTTTTTCTCTGAAAGTTAACCAACGCAACCAACAAATTTTCACAAACACCTTGATTTTCCGATTTTGTGTATCAGGCGGCTTAACTCCCTGAAAGCGTTTTGAAAGAGAATCCTGTATAGATATTTTGGAGCCCTTGTCCGCTCCACTCTTAATGGCAAACGCATGGTAACCGAATAAGATTAAAATTAGCGGATTAAATGCTAAAAGATAAAAAGATATAAGATATTTATTCTTTAATTTAAGCACATTACAATGCACTTATGAACGTCAGAGAAAAAAAACTTCCACTGGTTCTAATATGGATGGTATAGGAAGGATGGAACTCTCTTCTAGGAAAACGGTCGAAAAAGTGTCTAGCGGTAAGCACTAAACAATAGTTCCAAATATCTCCGGGTGGCGCTAGGTATAGTTCAGCATTTGAAATGAATTACCGATATTTAATACTTATATGACTTTCTAAATAAAATTAATATTCAGAGTGTTTTTCATCTCTGCAAATAATTATTTTGGATTGATTTTTTTTTAATTTCAAAATTAATTTAATCTAATTTAATATCATTGTGGCGCCATCAGTTTATCGCCTTTTGACGGACACTTTTGTAACATAGAGATTTATATCCTTCTTGTACCATCCATAGGTTCTAAGCCTACACCTCTGACCCGAGAAGTATTATGACCAGCAAAAATCTCGTCGGGACTTATTTTTTTCAAAACAGTAATACATTAGATCTTAAAGATACACAATAATGTGTAGTTCTATAAGAAGAAACTGCTCTCACTGTTAATTGTAAACATCAATTTGGAGACTTTGCCCGGTTAGTTGTTTCCGCTAAACTACGTGTAACCGAATAGCATCAACATCGGGTCGAATGCTCGTTGGAACCGATTGTGAAACGCGATAGCTCTGTTGCCGCTATGAAGATTTATTTGACTAAGTGGGTCACCGGTTTACCGCGAAATGAAATAACGCTGACACTAAAAAAACCTTGTTTTATTAAAAGTGCGTTTCTGGAGGCATATCAGAAAAAAAAAACACTTGAAAAAAAAAACATAATTTACCATAGAAAATTAATTACTCCGTTTTGTGACGGTCCACACAGAAAGTATGTACATTTCGTCACTAAGCTGACAAAAATTTGGGACACTTATTTAATTATTTAAATCGATAGTTCTCGTTCAAAACACTAAACTATGTTTAAAAAAAATGGTAGTTAAATTTTTTCTGAGAATGCCCTTCTACCAAGTGCACTTTGTTACACTAAAAACTTACTCAAGACATTGAAAACTGTTCACTTTGTACCTATTGTTTTGTATTATATTCATCAATCATTTAAATAAAAACAGGTATTAATCGCGTACACTTTTACTTCTATTACAGTTCCGTAACGTCACGCTCGAAACGTCAGGCAAAATAATAAAAGTACGCGATCCAGTCCTGTTTTCCTTTAAATAATGAGTGAAAATCGTGTAAGTTTAAATTACAGTACATTTATTTAAATATTACCAGATTATTAGGTACCAGATTTTAGAAACAGTAAGAAATATCTAAGATTTTTAAATACCTAAAAATTTTTTTTGTGCAATAAAGACTATATAAATAAATAAGGGCAGGGTAAACTTATTTTTTTGAGTTGTACGGTTTTACCCTATGGCGGAGCTCCTGCGTAAAGGTAGGTAACTCCTGTAGGTAATATATCTGGGGTGACTTTTCAAAAGGGTTTCTTTGGCGAAGTTAGTTGAAAACAGACCCCAAGTTCGCGTTACGAGGTTATATTCTCATTTGTGTAACAACTTGAAAGTAAACCACAAAGGTTCGATGTTTTTGGTGACAAACAAGCACATGAGCCCAGGTCACTGATTCTACTAGGTAAGCTATCTAGAACAAATTTTGTGCGCCATGTTTGCCGGTTGACAGCTGTCACTGAATCAAAGACTTTGGTTTTCACTATAACTTTTGTCGCAAAGAATTTATTAGGGATGTCATCTCCTGTTACTTAATGGCCCGGGTCCCTAAAGTGACCAGTGAGACTTCACTTCAAGTATGTCAAGCAATAGTATTGTATAACTTACTTAAGTTTAGTGAGCACGAGCACAGCGGGTCTAGTGTCGCTTCGGAAGGTCGCCCGGGTTCCTAAAATGCCGGGGTCCAACCATTGTGACGTATTAGGGTTTCAAATTAAATTTATTTTTATAGTAACTATTGCATCACTTACTTAACTTTAGTGAGCACGAGCACAGCGGGTCTAGTGTCGCTTCGAAAGGTCGCCCGGGTTCCTAAAATGCCGGGGTTTATATGTCATTTTATAGTAACTATTTCATCACTTACTTAAGTTTAGTGAGCACGAGCACAGCAGGTCTAGTATCGCTTCGGAAGGTCGCCCGGGTTCCTAAAGTGCCGGGGTCAGACCAGTGTGACGTCACGCCTTCTCGGGTGTCAAACCTGTGAAAAAAAACATGTTTTTACAATACTATACCATAATGATTAATTGCACACCTGAAACAACACCATATCTACAAGGTATTTTTTCAGTCCTTAGTTATGACTAAGGGCTTGTGCGAGGTGTTTAGGTAGCCCATACTAACCAACTTCTACTATGGGATCAACTCTGAAATTGTGTTAAAAATTCTACAGTGAGTACCATGTAGAGTAGAGGTTGAAGAACAGGCGATCTTATCGCTAAAGAGCGATCTCTTCCACACAACCATTGACCTTTTGACCTTCTTTGTCAGTTGATGCTGAATATTGGTTACTTCTTCCAGCAAGGGAAATAAAAACAGGTAACTTTCGAAACATATAATACGTGCCGACGTAGACGGGTCCCGACCCGTTCTCAATTTTCACATATACTCTTATCTTAAGTCTTTAGTAGTAGTAGTAGTAGTAGCAGTAGTAGTAGTATTAGTAGTAGTAGTAGTAGTAGTAGTAGTAGTAGTCGTAGTAGCAGTAGCAGTAGCAGTAGCAGTAGCAGTAGCAGTAGCAGTAGCAGTATTAGTAGTAGTAGTAGTAGTGGTAGTCGTAGTCGTAGTAGCAGTAGCAGTAGCAGTAGCAGTAGCAGTAGCAGTAGCAGTAGCAGTAGCAGTAGCAGTAGCAGTAGCAGTAGTAGTAGTAGTATAATACTTTATCATACAACAAAGAAAAAGTCTTTATTATGATGTATCATGTCACCAATAGGTCGTGCATTTTTAGGGTTACATCGTCTGTCTGTCCGCATGTATCAGTCATTTTACTCTAGTCTATGAAGCGTATAATGATATATTTTAACTAGATATGTCTTTAGGTTGTTTTATAGCTAAATTGTTGAAGAAAATATTTTTATCAAATATCAAGATGTGGCACATCAATACATCAATCATTACATATGTCTTTATAGTAGGGGAGCCCACAACACTGAACCTAGTTCGATAAGTCTCCTAGATGAGATATATATAATTAGACGCGTCTTTAATGGGGGAACACGAAATGCTGATGCTGGAATGCAAATAAAGTGGTAGCGTATTTAATTTTTTTTTATTAAAAAATCTAGTTTCTAGTACGATAAGTCTTCTAGATTTCCTTTGTTCCTCGAAGCAGGGGAGGGGTAGGGCTACACTATAATGCGGTGCTGCAAGCCCCTGTGCGTGGCCTTGTCAGTGGCAGCAGCATCAAAAGATTGTACATGTATGAAAAAACAAAGCGCCTGATCTTTTAAAATATAAAATCATTTTAATAACGCAACATCTTTTTGCAGTTCAGGCGCTAAGTTTAGGTTACATAACATCTTGTTTTTGTTAAACTTATCGTACTAGAAACCGATTTTTTTTTTTTTTTTTTTTTTAATTAATAAAATACGCCACCACTTTTTTTGCATTGCAGCATCAGCATTTCGTGTTCCCCCATTAAAGACGCGTCTAATTATATATATCTCATATAGGAGACTTATCGAACTAGGTTCAGTGTCATGGGCTCTCCTACTATTAAAAATAACTTTGAAGTTTAATAGAAAATTTTTGATTAAGTCATAATTTTCAGAAAGTCTAAAAACTTAAGCCCCTCTAACTTTTGAACCGGAGGTCAAAAATTGTAAAAACCGTTGAGGAGATACGTTTTCAACCGATTTCAAGATTTCGAAGGAGGAGGTTATTCAATAATATTGAATTTTTGCTAATAAATTCCCCATATATTAAAAAACTAGCCTTTTCCCGCGGCTTCGCCCGCGTACTATAAGTACTCAAAAAGGATACGATATCCATGTTGATTTTCAGACTTTGTGACCACATTTGCCCCTTTTGGGGGTTGAATTTCAAAAAACCTGAAACACGTGTTTACTCATTTATCGTTAGGAATACTCCTGTGAAGTTTCGAATAAAATAGTCTAACAAATCTTATTTCGCCATACAAATTTTGGACCCCCATTTTACCCCCTTAGGGGGTGAATTTTGAAAAATCCTTTCTTAGTGCTCCCCTAGACCTTATAAGGAACCTATGTGCCAAATTTGAAATCTCTAGACCCAGCGGTTTGGGCTGTGCGTTGATATGTCAGTCAGTCAGTCAGTCAGTCAGTCAGTCAGTTTCTTCTTTTATA
The DNA here is from genome assembly GCA_947086415.1 of Pammene aurita. Classification (NCBI taxonomy): domain Eukaryota; kingdom Metazoa; phylum Arthropoda; class Insecta; order Lepidoptera; family Tortricidae; genus Pammene; species Pammene aurita. The sequence continues at coordinate 15,151,393 of OX352314.1, forward strand.
TATATATAAGATAAGATAGATGTTGTGCGCCCATTAAAATTATAGGTCATTCATATGATTGTTTACATACCGAAAAATATGCTTGTAAATGTAACGTAATAGAAGTAGTAAACAAATTTAAATACCTAGGCTTAACCATAGATAACCGCTTGAATTGGAAAATACATATAGATGCAATTTGAAATAGGCTCAGATCCATATTGTGTAAAATAATTAGTTTAAAAAATATCGTAAATAAAAAAATATTACTTATGTTATACCATGCACTGGCAGACGCGGTGATTGGATACGGGCTAATAGTTAGCTTACGGACGTACTTTTAACACCTATTTAGATAATGTATTGAACTCACAATTGACACTATTAAAAAATGTTATAGATATTAAAACTAAAAAAAAACTGTCACAATGATTACACGTCGTTATTCAAGATACTGAACGTCTTACCAGTGCATGAAAAAGTTAGGTTAAATAGCAACTGAACAATATAAATGTACTGATTTTAAAACTCCGCGAATCTACACACGACCGCCAAGAGGGTCAGAGCGACGAAAATAGACGGAACCTACGGCTAACAACTATTATGGTAAACGGACACGCAGCTACCTAACACCGAGGATATTTAACACTATTAATTTTGAAACCGAGTTTAGCAGTAAAAATATCTTTAAATCCAAACTCAAAAAGTTGCTGTTAAATACTTGAACTCAAGATTTAATAAATAATAATAAATAAAAAAGCCTTTTATTTCTTGCAAAAAGATATACAAAAATAAATAAATAAACTATGTGGCTATGAGGTAATCGTCCTACATTAAATCTAAATATATAAAAGAAGAAACTGACTGACTGACTGACTGATTGACTGACTGACTGACTGATTGACTGACTGACATATCAACCAACGCACAGCCCAAACCGCTGGTTCTAGAGATTCCAAATTTGGCACGTAGGTTCCTTATAAGGTCTAGGGATGCACTAAGAAAGGATTTTTCAGAATTCACCCCCTAAAGGGGTAAAATGGGGGTCCAAAGTTTGTATGGCGAATCAAGATTTGTTAGACTATTTTATTCGATACTTCACAGGAGTATTCCTAACAATAAATGAGTAAACACGTGTTTCAGTTTTTTTGAAAATTCAACCCCTAAAAGGGGCAAGTGTGGTCACTAAGTCTGAAAATCAACATGGGTATCGTATCCTTTTTGTGTACTTATAACTTATAGTACGCGGGCGAAGCCGCGGGAAAAGGCTAGTACTTAATATAATAACATTTTTTGCAAGAATCCCTCTTCACGTGAAGGCCTCCTCCAAAGAGATCCATTTTTTTCTATCCTGGGCCATTTGTAACCAGGCTGGACCAACTGTTTTGGTGATGTCATCCGTCCATCTCATCAGCGGTTTACCTTTGTGTCGTTTTCCATTCGGGCCTTTCCATAATGTCACTTTCTTGGTCCACCGTTCGTTTGTCATTCTTGCTATATGCCCTACCCATTTCCATTTTATCTTTTGGGCGAAGTTTAGCGCATCGGGAGCTTTAGTTATGCTTCTTATTTTTGTGTGTCTGATTTTCTGAATTTTCTTAATATTTAGCATACTACGTTCTAGACCACGTTGACAAGTGGTAATTTTTTCCTTGACTTTTGCTGTGTACTTCCAGGTCTGGCATGCATACGTTAGGCATGGTATAAGACAGCTAGACATGACTTTAGTTTTTATTTTTATTGGCATATTGCTTTTGAAGACTTCCTTGAGGCTCCAGTATTTGTTTCAAGTATGTTGGATACGTCTTTCTAATTCTGAGTAGTTATTCTCATTACTAAAGCTGATTTGTTTCCCCAAGTATATGTATTTATCCGTATAGTTCAGTTGTTCGTTGTCTACATATATATATTTTTTTAACTCTGTTTGTCATTATCATTGTCTTTGTGAGGTTCATCTCTAAGCCAACCTCTTTACTGGCAACATTTAGTGATTGTACCATAGTTTGTAATTGTGAGCTTGATTCTGATAGAAGCACCAGGTCGTCGGCAAATCTGAGGTGGTTTAGGTATTTACCGCTTATGTTTAGGCCTTTTGTCTTCGACCTTGTGATTATCGACTCTAGGACGGCTATGAACAGCTTTGGGGAAGTAGGGTCGCCTTGTTTAAATCCTCTTTTTATAGGAAAGCTTGGTCCGACTTTTTCCAGCTTGATTCTACCTGTATTATTATTATAGATGTTTTTTATTACCTGGATATACTCCTTTTTCACCCCTTGCTCGTCTAGCGCTTTCCAGATACTTTCATGTGATACAGTGTCGAAGGCTTTTTTGTAGTCAATGAAGACTCAACTGTGCTATAGAGAAACTTAACGAAGATCTAACCAGCATAGCAAATTGGGCTACAAGGAATTGCCTATTACTTAACCCATGTAAAACTAAATACCTTGTCTTAGGCAGTAAGAAACAACAGGCTGGTGTCAGTAATGAGCCGAATGTTATGCTGAGGAATGAACCTGTTGAGCGTGTGTATGAAGCCCGTAATCTAGGTCTTTTAATGGACAGTGGACTTCGATTTGAGAAGCATACATCTGAGGCTGTCAGGAGCTGCTTCTACAAACTTAAGGTGTTATACAAAATCCGGCCATATCTAAGCGAAAACTTGCGCATTCAGCTAGTCGAATCACTTGTGTTATCCAAATTAAACTATGTGGATGTAGTAGTTGGACCACGGCTCCTTGCTAGGACAAAAAGGCTCATACAACGTGTACAAAATGCCCGTGCTCGCTTCTGTTTTAATATACCGTTGAGAGCCCATGTTACCCCGTTTTTGAACAGCCACAATATCCTTAAAATGCAACACCGCCGTAAACTTCATTTGGCTTGTCTGCTCTTCGGTGTGCTAAAGTATAAATCTCCTGCTTATCTTTTTAATAAGCTCTCTTGCATTAAACTCCGTGCACGCCGCGAATGTGGGATTCACTTGCTTCCGAGGAAGTTTCCGATATGCAGCGTCTAAATGTTGGAATAATATTCCGCCGCCAGTGAGAAACCTGCAAAGTATTCATAGTTTTAAACTCAAGCTTAAGAAGTACATGCTCGACCATCAACTTAACCAGGAAACCTGCAGGCTGGATAAAAGTTGCCTGTACTGTATTGTTAACGTACCACTGAACTGAAATATGTTCCTGTCGCATTGCCATCGTATTCTTTATACTAAATGTTTATTGTTTTCAATGTAACAATAACATAATACTTGATCTTTAATAATTTCCTTTTCTTTCATGTCGATTGTCAATGTCATGCCTGTCATAATTAGTGCGCATGCGTTCTATGCCTAATGCACGGCCAAGACAAGTTTGGTCGGACAGACATTTTTTATTGTGATTTGATTGTGTTTTTACCGATATTTTACTTTTTGCAAATAAGTTTATGTAGATATCTATAATCTTTATGTTTCTTTTAATTCTCTTTGTTTGCTTTTAGTTTTATTTTTAATCTTTTTTTGTGTTACCTTCCGTGAATTGTTTTCACCCGATGGTCTCATCGGAAGATCAGCGCTGACAACCGCCAGCATCATGCTGAGATGAGGCCATTTCGTGGCACTTTCTCGTATTATGTTTTCTTTCCTTCTGTTTCTTTTATATGTATGTGTTTACGAATAAACTATTTCTATTTACTATCTATAGAGCTCTATTCCATACTTGATACTTTTCGATGACAAGTTCTAGAGTGTGGATATGGTCGATGGTTGAAAAGTTCTTCCTGAAACCTGCTTGTTCTATGGGTTGTTCCGCTTCTAATGTGATACTTATTCTTTGGTTTATGAGCGAAGAGAATAATTTGTAAATACATGGTAGCAAGCTTATTGGTCTATAGTTTGCGACATCGCTCGGGTCGCCTTTTTTGTAAATGAGGATAATGTCCAATTCCGACCACTGTGACGGTGTTTGAGCAGTTAACAAAATTTGGTTAAAAAGGTGTGTTAGCGGTGGAGCCAGCAGCAATTGACCTGTTTTTATAGCTTCGTTCGTAATGCTGTCCGAACCAGGGCTTTTGTTTGATTTTAGACCTTTTATAGTATAGACGACTTCTGAAACAGCGAATGGTGTGTATTTACTTGTACCTGAGATTACTTCATTTCGATACAATCTGTTTTGATCGATATTTCCGTTGTAATTTCCATCCTCCTGGGCATTGAATAAATACTGATTATTAAATATATAAGTTAAATAAATACCCATCTTGGGTCAGTTGTACTTACTTACTAATAGGGATTAGGTACTTAGGTCATAGGATAAGAAAACCTGGTACAAAAACTGGAAGTGAGTGTTACCATCGCCGATCAACTTTAATGTTTGGCGAAACTGATATTTTTGTAAATTGTACCATACTTTTATTAGAAATAAAATTAAATTAAAAAAATTAAAAAAAATCGTCCGGATCTTTGTTTATTTTTTTATGCTATTTTTTTTCATGTATTTTCACCGATTATTCGAAGATGGCTGGACTGATTTGGAAAATTATTTTTTTTTGTTTGGAAGAGTATACTTCACAGTTGGTCCCATTGTAACCTGATCATGATGGGATAGAAATGGGATAAAAATACTCAAATCTGAGTATTTTTCCTAATTCCTGATTTAATCTGATTTGAGTATTTTTTACAGCAGCTCGAGCATTTGCTGTTGGAAAGGTGGATGCTACGTGAAGTCGGTTCTTTTTTGTTTAAAATTATAACACATACGTTCAACGAAAATTATTTTGAACATTACCGGTGGAGCTGTTTTTGAGTTATCTCCATAAAACTCCTGCCGTTCCAAAATAGCATAATGCCTGTCAGATACGCCTTTTTGTTTATTAATATTGCTTTAAAGGTACGGAACCCTCCATTATGCGTGGTCCAACATGCACTTGGCCGGTTTTTTCTATCTAGCGGCAACTTACAGTGCTTTCACGATATCGTAAGAAATTTCCATTCAAAACGACCAGATATCATTGTCCTTGAGTGCCTTAAAGCATTCAACCAACCGGAGCGGCCATTGACAGGCCATTGTATGGACTGACGTTTATCTGTCGTGGTTGTTTGTACGTTACGTACGAATAGCCATACATTTGACGTTCCCCTTCACCGCAAAAATCGGCAGCCTTTTTTGTATAGAAAATGACAGACATGGCCGCTCCTGTTGGTCGAATGCTCTAAGTTGAGTGTATAAGTAATGAAAAAATTATAGGAGGTTAATAGGTTAAAACTTCGGTCACTCACCTCGTCATACCAAGTGACCTTTTTACTTTTATCCCTTGAACCAAATTAGCACCAGAATTATATTAGCCAAGCGTTCAGACACTTGCATTTACAAGTACATACTTAATGAATATGATGATCAAAGAAGCTGATTAATATAAATAAAATTGTGGTAACTGCAAAAGCTATGATTATACCTTTCAAACTTACTGAGCGTGAATTTAATCCATTTAAATCGTTTCATTTAGACGAGTAATGTGAGTGAAACCGTGTTAATTGGTACCCGGATAAACATAAAGTCTATAATTGAGTACGACCCGTTGCTCGGTTGGTATTTTAGAAATAAAGAGTCTACAACGGGTTGGTCGGTTTTATTGATTTATAAAATATATCTAGGTACTTTTATTTGTATATATTTTACACAAAACAATAATTTCTGCGATTCCCAGATTTATTTTAACAGAAAATACTGTAGTAGTAGTAGTATAATACATTATTGTACAACAAAGAAAAATACAACAGAAAGAATATATAATATAAACGTGAGTAAATGTAAACTAGTAATATTGCAATCAAATATGCAATAGTCTCCGCAACTGAACCAATCTTTACCTTTTATTCATTTATTTATTAAGTTTAAGTTGTACCAACAGCTAAAATTTATATTACAGAGTCTTAGCTAATAATACAAAGCCAATTATAGGAACTCACATATAGTAATAAAATATAATAATATATACATATAGTAATCAATTAGTCTAAACATATTTGTAGTCTATACATGTATCAGTCCAGGGGAAAAGGGAACCACTTTGTCGATATAGAGTTATTAGTACTTCTGTAAACTACACAATATACGCTATCACCACCACCACCACCAGTGAAAGAATGAAGTGTCCATGTAAATCGACAATATGGCTCACTAAACTTGTTCGCTAAATTAAATACTTGTTGATGAACCAAACTCATCAGAGAACTATGAACCACTTCAAACAATATATACAGCCTTGGCCAGAAGTGTTGAGCACCCTTGCGACTTTCATACAAAACTGGAAACTTTAGTCCAACGTTTCTATCTTTTTTGAAGTTATTTTATCAATAAATTCAAACTGAACAGGCATGTTTTGTTGAAGTTAGTAGTAACTGCATAGAATATTAGAAATTTTTCGCACAGACCTAAATTCGCATATTTGTTACCTTAAGTTTTCACATTTTATAGGTACCTTGAAATTGTTATTAGGTGAAGTTTTCTAGATATATAAATAAAATTTAACATTTTACGTCATCGTACATTGTTATGATAGGAAAATAATACTTAACATCAAAATTGTAAATAAAAAACTGCTATGCTCAACACCTCTGGCCAAGGCTGTATATATATATATATATATATCTTTTAGTAATGTCTCTGTTTAGCCCAATGGTTGACTGGTAGAGAATGCCTTTAGGCATTAAGTCCGCCATTTGTACATTTCTGTTGAGTGCAATAAAGTTTAAATAAATATATCTATCCATATATTCTAATATCTATATCTATATAAAATAAAGTCGTGTCGGTTACAACCATTTATAACTCTTTGATTTCTTATAAATCTTTGACTTTTTGGATTTATCTCCGCCCCGAATAGCAGAGGAAATTAAAAAAAAAATGTAGTTAGTCGTCCAAAGTTCGCCGGGTCAGCAAGTTAATTCATATCTTATAACTTATAAATTTTCTGTATTTTCTTGTGTACGTACCTGCCTAATAAATATTAATCGGATTGAATGGGCCGACCCTCGATATTCTATTTCCCAGGTTCGACGGTAATCTTGAAAACCAGAGAGAATTATTAAATAGTCGAAATGTTAGAATCCCAAGGGTATGATATTATTTCCCGTCTAATTTCGATAAGCAATTAGATTTCCTCTCAGCAATCCATTAGCATACTGATTTCACTAGAGCCACAGCTTCAATCTATAATGTATGAGGCCGTAGTGGTGAAAACACAGTAGGATAAGATTAAGAGAAGTTACTGTTATCCCCATGTATTTGGAAACAAAACAATATGTTGAATGTTTGTGTTCTTTTTATTAAGCGAGTAAGTATCAGTGCAATTTTATTTTCATCCGACAATATCAATAAAAATATTAAGTATCAACAAAGACAAAAAAACCGACCAAGTGCGAGTCGGAATCGCGCACGAAGGGTTCCGTACGGAAACGAAAACGGAAAAAAAATCATGTCTGTTGTATGGGAGCCCCCTTAAATATTTATTTTATTGCGTTTTTATTTTTACAGCGGCAAAAGAAATACATAATCTGTGAAAATTTTTAACTGTCTAACTATCACGGTTCATGAGACAGGTATAGACTGATGACGGATAACAACGACAAAAAAATCGTGTCTGTTGTATTATAATATTTATAATGCAATCATTGGGGAATCATCTCCATATATTGCCTTAAAAAAGGTGGAGTAGAAAATGTTTTAATGGTTATTGGTAGGCTATAGGGTGGGTAGGGTAGGGTAAAATACTAGATTTGAGACCTTGAGGGGGGGGGGGGGGGGGGAGCGTTGGCCGCCATATTGGTTTAGACGTGCCATAAGTCCGTTTTTGAACCTTGGCGCTTAAACGGTTATCAGTATGCCTAAAATGTCTATGGAACATATGAAGAAAATAAAATTGTCTACAATATTTCCATACACAATACATCTGTAAGTCTTACAGATATAAAGATACAGGGGGTGAAAAAGTGTATATTTTCTTATATCATAAGAATTTTATTTATTAGCTTCAAAGTTTTGTGCTTCGAGATAAGGAAATGAAGTCTCTGCCATAGTTTTGTCAATCTTCTAATGATTCTTTTAAAAGATATTCAAAAGTTGAATTCACCCCTAGAGCGCTTATAGAGGGGGTGAAAGTAGTAAGTCTCACACACACAATCAATGTTCTATTACTCATCATAAAATACTACTAGGCGTTGTCAGGTATAGCTTTCGATCAATTCGGGTATAATTAATTTAGATTTGACAAAAAACCTACATGCTTTCATACAAAAAAAAAATTTAAAGAAAGTGCTTAAAAATATTTTTATTTTTTTAAACTTCATATAACTGTCAAGTTATTATTAAAATATCGTATAGGCTTTAGCATTTTTTACATAATGCTTGAACAGTTGACTTTATGGCAAAAATGTCTACGAGAAATATAACGAACCCATATACAATTTCAATTACAGTGTTCATAAATTGGGCTCTAAAATAAAAAAATAAAGATTGGACCTACTGTAACTATCTCCACTGTACGTCGGTTCGTTTGTAACATTATACAGGGTGCTGACTGAATAGCTAGTTAAAGAACGAGTTATTCACACTTTTAGTTTTTATTTTATTAGGAAGGGATTTTTACCTGTAATTGGGTATTGATTTACTGAAGTGTTGATTTTGTTTGGGTTAGGTTGATTGGAGAGGCAATAACAATATTTGGTTGTAAGAGTTTTTGTGGTACTTATGTGTCAAATATAAATCGAATAATTAGTGGTATTTACTTATGATAGGGTACAGTGACCTGCAATAACCGTCGTCATTTCCTTTCGGCTAGAACGACTGCGTTCTACTACAGAATAATATAATAGTATTTCATACAGAAGTTTTTTTTTCGTCTTTTATATATATGGCTTTTACTCCTCGCCGATTTTGGCGAGGTGAATTCTGCCAATGTTGAGGTGTAGACTTATTATATTACTATATTAGTTTTTCATAAAATATAAGCAACGTTGTTCGGTTGAGGCCTTGCTGATTGTAAGGTGATAGCCTCCCTACAAACACGTGGGTGGCCGAGACCCCGGATAACCGTTTGTTCGACTAAAGGGAGGTTAAGCGCGTTCTGAGACTAATTTTTCATTAGCTGCACACTAGTTCGTTAAGTCACTGCACAATAAGCTATCAATATTACACACTGAACTACGTGAATGAGCAAAAGACAAAAATATATTCTAAAGACGGTGCAGCCATCTTGAGCTCAAACGGATATCCAATCATACACAAGTTTATCTTCCCTACAAAATTAGTGTTTGACAGAACTTTGACCGATGCACGGTGACACATGACGTCTACATACAATTTCGCCTTTCGATTATTTAGGGTTGACAAGTACGCGATTAGTTTGATTGCTGGACCTGCTCCAATCTGCCTCAATCTGCCTAATCCTTCAGTAATTTTAATACAAAAAACCGGCCAAGTGCGAGTCGGACTCGCGCACCGAGGGTTCCGTACAAACCTGTAGGTGTAGAGGGGTAGTAACTTTAAAATTATTAAAAATATTTTTATTATATGATGTGACCAAAAATTTACGGTTTTCGCAATTTTTCCTTTATCTGTTCTATAAGACGTTGCTTCGTACCAAATTTCAAGATTCTGAGTTCACGGGAAGTACCCTGTAGGTTTTGATTCCCTTGCGAGTTTCGAAAATTTGCGGCCTAAACGGCTGTATCTTTTGATTGCGTTGGCTTAGAGGCTTGATTTTTTCACAGAGTCAAGGGATAGTAGACCTACTTTACTTACGTTACTCCAAAACCAGTCAAGGTGGCCTGGAAAACGAAGATTCTTGCCGGCGTTGACCTGAAACTGTTCTTCCGTCTGATGCAGAGGTTTTAATCCTCGACTTCACACGGAGGAATGGAAGATAGTGGATACCTTGGCGACGGACGCCGGTACCAGGAGAATCGTTCTGATGGACCGGGTGTCGGCGGATGTCATCAAGGAATCTGGCTACCAACTACACACAGGGATCGATCTCAGCTCATTCAAGCTCCTTGAGGATGCGGAGGGAAAGGGGCATGGAGGGGCTGGGAGCGGTCCCTGTGTGACGGTAGGGACACAGCAGGCGCCTGTGGAGGCAGCCGCAACGGCCCCTGATTCAGCGGAGCCACCTTCTGGTGGCGGAGCAGTTCAGGTGGCAGAGGGACAGTCGGCAGAGGGGGCGGGCATGGTGTGCTCAGGGGGGGGTGATGCCAGACCACGTATGGCTCGCGAGTCGTCACCGTTGTCGTCGGTGGCTGGCTCGGAGGAATTACGTGGACTGGCGGAGCTCTACCTGGAGAACGCCCTGTCACCCATGTCCTTTGACGACACTGTCCAGGAGGTGGCTGCTGATCTCAGCACCACCAAATAATAAGAGGACTCATGGAGGGCCTAAGGTGTGTACAAATAAATCTACAACACAATTAAGCGGCCACTGCCCTTCTGGCAAGGCAGCTAAAATGCGATAAGTTTGATATTGCTCTTATTCAAGAACCATACATTTATAAAGGTGAGATAAGAGGCTTAATCGGCACTCATCATCTCATCAGCCTACCTTCCCTATGAGGCAACAGATCCAATTACACCACAACTGCGAGATCTTGTTGCGTACGGCAGCCGGGCGAACACCGACCTGATAATTGGCTGCGACGCTAATGCGCACCACGTCATCTGGGGCAGCTCAGATGTCAACAGAAGAGGGGAGAAAGTACTGGATTTTCTGGTGAGTTCTTCTCTACAATTACTAAATAAAGGCAATGAACCGACATTCGTCAACGCTAGACGAGGTGAGGTTATTGACATAACGTTAGCTTCTAATAATGCTAGTAATAATACTAACTCATGGCATGTATCTCAAGAAATTTCTTTATCAGACCATAGATATATATGCTTTAAGTACAAGACTATAATCCCAGTAGAAATTGTACGTAGGCGGAACCCCAGAAACACAGACTGGTCAGCTTTTAGGAGCGACCTGAAGGCGGATCTAGGGGATCCAAAAGGCAAGCTAAACTCTATTATTGACATAGAATTCGAAGCGGACAAAATCGTCCAAGCTGTGTTAACGGCATGGACCAGCAACTGCCCGGAAAAGAAAAACCTGGCTAAGAAGATACCGTGGTGGAATCCAGATATCGTAAAACTCAGGAAAGAAACACGGGCTTTAACGATGCTAAAAGAACTAACAACTTTGAGCATTATGCACGCAAACTCACGGAATTTAACAAAGCCGTGAGAAAAGCAAAGAGGAAAGCGTGGAGGAACCACTGCGATCAGATAGTCTTTACCGGAAGGCATGAGATTAACAAAAGCGCTAGCCTCGACAAAGTCAGTACCGCTCACTTCAATCAGAAGGAGTGACGGATTGATGACAGAAACGGGGTTAGAAACTCTCAAAGTAATGTGTGAGACACACTTCCCAGGCTCGGTAATACACCAGGGCGAACCAGACGAAAGTACAATTAGTGTTGTAGAACAGTCAACGAGAACTACTAGACACAATTGGGACACGTCAAAGAAGGTAGTAGATCACAACAAGCTAAAATGGGCGCTTTCGACATTTCAGCCCTATAAAACCCCGGGCCCAGATGGAATCTACCCCATCCTACTACAAGAAGGCGCCAATGTACTTATACCACACTTGAGTAGACTGTACAGGGCGTGCATAGCCTTCGGACACGTTCCGCGTGTTTGGAGGATGGTAAAAGTAACGTACCTACCTAAACCGGGCAAGGCAAATTACACAGAGGCCAAATCATATCGGCCAATAACTCTTTCATCATTCTTCCTCAAGGCGTTGGAAAAACTGGTGCATAGACACATAAGAGATGGTCCGCTCAAAAGACATCCTCTGCACCAGATGCAATGTGCTTATCAGGCCGGCAAATCAACGGAGACAGCACTGCACCTGGTGACGACCAGAGCAGAACAGGCAATAGAAAACAAAGAACTATGCCTTGCTGCTTTTCTAGATGTAGAGGGAGCGTTTGACCGCACCACCTACCAAGCAATTAGTGTTGCAGCATTAAAACACGGCATAGAACCGAACATATGTAAATGGATAGGCAACATGCTAAATAGCCGACTTATTAAGTCCTCTCTTATGGGTGACGAAATTATTGCAACGGCCACAAAAGGTTGCCCACAGGGAGGGGTTCTCTCACCAACTCTTTGGAGTTTGGTAGTCAACTCACTCTTGGAGGAACTGAATAAAGGCCCAACTTATACGGTAGGGTACGCAGATGATTTAGTGATACTTGTCAACGGGAGATTCCCCAGCACGGTATCAGAAATCATGAACGGAGCACTGAGGCTTGTGGAGCAGTGGTGCAATAACCACCAACTCTCGATCAATCCAGGCAAAACAGTGGTAATACCATTTACCAGCAAAAAGACCCTGAATGGTATGAAGCAACTAAGGCTCTACGGAAGGGTACTAGAAATATCCAATGACGTAAAGTATCTAGGTCTGACACTGGACAAAGAACTAAATTGGAAAAAGCATGCCGACCTCACCGTAACTAAGGCTATGAGAGTGTTTGGCATGTGCAGGTCAGCATATGGCAAAACCTGGGGCTTAACCCCGAAGGTACTGAGGTGGATCTATACCATAATGGTAAGACTATCATACTGTACGGGAGCCTGGTCTGGTGGCCAAGGACACTAAAGAGCACATGCAGAGAAGCCCTAACAAAAATACAAAGAATGGCATGCATGGCTATCACCGGCGCATTCAAAACGACGCCAACGGCGGCGCTAGATGTATTACTTGATCTACCGCCGTTACACTTAGTGCTACAGTCTGAAGCGCGCAAATCGTTACACAGATTGGCTGTTGTGAACACAAGAATGGAATCTGACAATTTCATGGATAGGCTAACAAGCATGGGCTGTGACAAGATGCAACCCAAGTTTGTTTTCCAAAATAATTTTAAAGTAAAAATTCCCACAAGGGCCGATTGGGCCGAGGGTCTTGAACCTCCAATCTCTGATGGTGAAGACAGCATATGGTACACAGACGGTTCCAAAATAGGATCGAGTACGGGAGCTGCCATTTATGCAAATGACTACAGTAGTAGTATAAGCATGGGCAATTATGCAACAGTGTTCCAAGCGGAGACGTATGCTATTATTGCCTGTGCACAAGAGAATATATAGGTAGATAGACAGACCCGGGGAAAGAATATCTATATACTCAGCGACAGTCAGGCAGCGCTTAGAGCACTTATAGCGCCCAAAGTGGAGTCCAGACTGATATTCAATGGTATCCAAGTCCTCAACAGGCTTGGAAGGCAAAACAAAGTGCAACTGATGTGGATCCCAGGGCACGAGGGCTTTATCGGCAACGAAAATGCTGATGAGCTTGCTAGAAGGGGCTCTATGAATAACTTCTTAGGCCCGGAACCATTTGTGGGGCTCTCAAAGGGAACCATAACAACGGCCATAAAGGACCACACCAAACATAAACACCAACAAGAGTGCGGTAGTTTGACAGGTCTAAGGCATTCAAAGCTCTTCATGCATAGAGTCGACTCAAGCTGGAGCAAAAAGCTTTGGAAACTTAGTAGAAAAAGGCTCCAAATCATAACTGCAACTGTTTTTACAGGCCATTACGCCGTGAAAGGAGTACTGGCTAAAATGGGACTGTCAGACAATACTGATTGTAGAATGTGTGGCGAAGAGGAAGAAACAATGAAACACTTAATGTGTGAATGTCACGCTCTTGCCAGACTAAGAATGAGGGACTTTGGAATCGGCTATCCAGATCCAGAGGACCTCAAAGCACTGCCCTTGAGCTCCATCACCCAACACATGGAGATGGTTGAAAAAGCTCTTGAGTAAGTGTACTAGGGGGCAATTACACAAAAGATCCCTTTGGGTCGAAGTGTATCCATATGGGCCCCCGAGCCAAATAAGATAAGATAAGATAAGATAGTAGACCTAAGTATTTGATATAAATTTCAGCTTAATACCTCCACGCGTTCCTTAGAAAAAGGGTCTTGACAGACAGACAGACAGACGGACAATAAAGTGATCCTATAAGCGTTCCGTTCTTTCCTTTCGAGGTATATACGGAACCCTAACTAGATAAATTTCAGATTTATTACCTGATTTGCCCAATCTAACTGTTATTAAAAAATTAAATATTTTAAGTCATCTGTGGTCATGCCGCAAATAAACGAAGGGGATTTTGACAACCCCGAAAACGTATTCGATACGTTCCAAGGCCATAGGACACTTCGTGGAGATGTACAGGTACAGTAGACGTCAAAGATATCTTTACACTTTTAAGACCTTATTACAATGGAGTTAGGTGCAAAAGCGTAAACATATCCTTGACGTCGACTGTACACGATACGACTGTATCGAGTCTTCTTTCATTGTTCCCTTCAGAACGGATAGCATGGTTGCCGTTTTGTCGCCTATCACGTCATGCGGCACTTTCGACCACTATGGTGACTTTGCCAAGTGGGGTATGAGTAGCTTTTCCATCCGGATAGGATTTTTGGACGATCCTAGTGCTGTCATAGCCATTTATTGCCGCGATACTGCCACATTTTTATTTTTTTATTATACCATGACGAAGGCAAAACAAGCATACGGCCCGCTTGATGGTAAGCAGTTACCGTAGCCTATGGACGCCCGCAACTCCAGAAGTGTCACATGCGCGTTGCCGACCCTTTACAAAAAGGAGGTTTCACTGTGTTGACGGCTAAAGGAACAAGAAGGTCCCTCATCGTCAACACACTGGGTCCTCTTTGAGCTCTTTGGCAACCTTACTCACCAGAAGGAACAGAACACTATGAGTAGGTTCTAGTGCTATTTGGCTGTGGTTTTCTGTAAAGTGGAGGTACTTCCCCAGTCGGGCTCTGCTCCAGATTTGAGCAAGATAGCATTCACTGTGCTGTGCCCTACCACACATAACGAGATGACATTCGCAGTACCCATATCTCTCTTTTGGACGTAGTTTAAGGACATACCCGTGTCCGAAAAGTTAGGTTAGCAGCCGTCTGACATAACTGTAATTTATGGCCTCAGTCGGTCTAGCTTTAGCGTGGAGTTTCGTGCACCAGCTGGCTTCAAACTTGCGCTGCGTGGGCACTATATGCCTCCACTGTGGACTCACTCATCCTCCTACCGTTTGTCCCGGGTTTTTACTAAGGCTCAAAGGAGCTTGGAGTCCGCTTGGCAACCTGATCCTAAGAATTGGCGTAGACACCGGTTTTTCCGAAAGCTACTGCCAGCTTTTCCAACGCAGAGGGAAACTAGGCCTGGTTGGGATTAGACTCGGTTCCCTCACGATGTTATCCTTACAACTAACATTTATGCCACGACGGTGGCAAATAAGCATACGACCCGCTTGATGGTAAGCAGCTATCGCTATGGACGCCCGCAACTCGAGAGGTGTCACATGTGCGTTGCCGACCCTTTACAAAAAGGAGGATTCACTGTGTTGACGGCTAAAGGAACAAGGTCCCTCATCGTCAGCACACTGGGCCCTCTTTGAGCTCTTTGGCAACCTTACTCACCAGCAGTAACACAACACTATGAGCAAGGTCTAATGCTATTTGGCTGTGGTTTTCATTTGATTTTACCATCAATGGTATAGGCTGTGCGTTGTTCTACGTAATATGACTGTTGTAAACTTAAGAATTAAGATGCAGAGTTGCAAAAGTCAACCCACTCACAACCTTCATTTAGCAGTCTCGTAAGCCAGTCATAAATAACTAAACATAACAGAAACAGTTATATTCGGCTGCTCGCTTAATTAACACGAAATTGCGAATAACCCGACTATGAAAAGCCGGTGAATCCTACAATGTATGGTTTCCGACGCTCCAAGGAGCCTGTGGCAAGGATGATGATCGACATAAGTTGTTCTGCCAGAATGCCTGAGGCTCAAGCCTTAACAAGACTGAGTTAACGCGACAACATATTACATGCTATGACAACAGTAGGTAAAGATTTATTTTTAACTAGTGACCCGCCCCGGATTCGCACGGTTGCAATGCTGATACTAAATAAGGAGTGGTCCGGAAAAAAAGTAGCCGTGCCTTTTTTGATTTATCTTTTTATTTTGTGCCGATTTAGAAGCAGTGTTTATATTTAAATAATCTCTAGATACAATCCTACAAAACATAAATACAATCATACTTAAATAAAACAGCGTTTGGAAGTTTTCGCCTTTTGTATTCCATCATACACATAGTTTTTTGAACAGCGTCTTCTGACAGAATTTTTGAGGGTGTTTCTCAAAAACATGTTTTTTCTTATAGTTTGATTTGATGAGCTATTTTATACCTTAATAAATTGTCTTTCTTCAATAGTAAACTTTTTTATCTGGCTTCATTTTAAGGTAGTTACAGTAATTTTTAATTAAATGTATTTGCCTTTTTTCATAGAAAATTATCTCCCATAGAAAAATCTTTGTCAGAGGTTAGATTAGAGAGTCTTCCTGACTATCCTAGCTAAAATACAGTTAATTAATGTAGCTTCTTGGTAAGATGAAATTCTGAAAAGCATAAAACGGGTTGTGAAAATGGAAATACAATTGTGGCATTGTAGCGGATGTCGATTGAAGATTGTCAAATTATGTTGTTCAAAAGGTTACAAAGTACGTTGAATTAAAAACGCAAAAACTTAAATATACTCACATATTCTATTATGATTGTATTTTTATTTATTAGTATTGTATCTACGGATTAATAAAATAAATATACTGCTTCAAAATTAGCACTAAATTAAAAAATACACAAGATTGTGCTACTTTATTTCAGGACCACTCCTTATACTAAAAAATGTCTGCAATTTATTTAAGGTACTTAATTGGATAAAGATTAAAATAAATCTATTTCTTAATATCGCTTCGTAAATAAACCATTATTTCTCGTAAAAAGTAAAGGATGAAAAATGGTTATCGTGAGTTATCTATCCTTAGTAACACCTGTTTATAATAAAGATAAAAAGATATTTATTCTTCAATGTAGGCATATTACTAATGCACTTATGAACGCCAGAATGTTATAACATTATGCACTTTTCGACAAATAAACGTTTTGTATTTGTAGTTTGTATATTATTTAATTGTCGTACTGTTTAATATATAGGTGCTGTGACATGACGACGACCTTACATATCCTCCACTCTAGCACATATTCGTTGGGTTACAACGTCATTAGGCCGTGAACACACTGAAACATGTTATCGGCGTTGCCACGGCATATTAATAGCAGACCTGTCGATGGCACTAGTGTGAGATATGGTTAGATTATATGCTATACCAAGTAGGTACAGTCACCATGAGAAGTTGCTAAGCGGGTATGGTTCTTATTCTCTTAACAATAAAGTCGTGTCTAGGTCATTTTTAACACCACAGCCAGACAGCTACTTCTACTGCTTACTTAGTTTCTGTGTATTTTTTGTTTGGACCTCTCAACTTTCACGTGAGATTTTTCTTAAAATTTTAATGAAATAATTCTGGGTTAGATTATGTAGGTACAAGTTGGATTTATGAAATAAACCTTATGGACTAAGAGCTGGCCACGTCAGGTATGACACAATAATGAGAGCAACAAAACCCGTCCGGTTAGATAGCTACACTATTTTTATTGCTAGATCCGGGCATCTAGCAGCTTCTAATGCAGGGGTTTTCAAAGTAGGGGGCGCGTCCCCCTAGGAGGGCGCGACCACATTTAAAAGAGGGGCGCGGGGCCTCATATAATTTCTCATAATATTGCATCAAACCCAGAACTCTAGGATTTGTTTTCTATAAGTGATTTGCATTCTTTGACCTCCACTACTTTACAGCTGCCAGATATCCATATCGCGAAATAAACATAGTATAGCAAACTGACTACAGGGGTTTCGTTACTCTCATTATCGTGTCGTATCTGACGTGGCTAGCTCTCCGTCTATTATTAAAAATCAAGAGACCTGCAATATGTAGCAAAACTTTTAAATTCACTACGCCTATGGACTATAACCATTGCACTTTACAACCATTTTACAACATATTAGTCGTTTAACTACCGTTCAATGATTACTACTTTATAGTAAACTTATTAAGTTTACGAGACACTCAATCTGGTTGGGTAATTCCATGAGAACAGTAACGCGAGTCACAATTTACACCGCGTTTTCCTTTTATTCAGACGGAGGTCCCGGGTTCGAATGACGGCCTCCTAGCCCAGTCAGTAGTGAAACTGCCTAAGAAGCAGGAGGTCCCGCGTTCAAATCCTGGTAAGGGCATTTATTTGTGTGTTTCTCACAGTTATTTGTACCTGTTTTCTGTGTATTTAAGTATTTATCCATATCTATCTATTATACATATCGTCGTCTAGTACCCACCTCACAAGTCCTATTGAGCTTACTGTGGGACTAGGTAGGTTTGTGTAAGATTGTCCCATAATATTTATATTTATTCACGTTGAAAATTTTAGTAGGATATCTAGTTTATACTTTTACCTATTTATTGATATTTATTTATTTTTAGTAGTATACCTACTCGTACCCAGAGCCCGATACTTGCTTAAACATATAATAGTTTTTGCTATTGTTACGATTTGCCAATAAGTGCGAGCGATATGCTAAATGGCACGACGCGTTGTGGATCTTACGCGCCAGTGAATAATCGTATCATAATCATAACAAATCAAAGTTTTAAAATCTGAATAACCCTTTTTGATAACTATTATTTTTAAACCTATATTAACTAACACACACAGCGAGACACACATACATACAAACAATGTACAGATTTCTAAAGGGTAGGGACGTGTAAGAGATGTGACATCTCCGGAATTGCAGACGTCCTTAGGCTGCGGTAGCTGCTTACCATCAGGCCTTGTTTGCCACCGTCGTGGTATCAAAAAAAACTTTTTAGTTCTACTTATAAATAAATAAATCAATAATCGGTTATGGGACAAATCGACCTAGTCCCACAGTAAGGTCAATAAGGCTTGTATAGTGGGTACTAGACGACGACATATATTATAGATATAGATAAATACTTCAATACATAGAAAACACCCATAACTCAGGAACAAATATCAGTGATAACCACACAAACAAATGCCGTGACCAGGATTTGAACCCGGGAGCTCCTGCTTCATATGTATGGTCACTACCGACTAACATTAATAAAGAACGCAATAATATCGTGACTCACGTGACAATTGGCTATATTTGCTTTCTTTCATTTGTAGTAAACTTGTACTTTAATTGAGAGATTTGCATAAGTTAATTAGATTCATAGTTGCTTAATTACGTCCTTGTGATAATGCGTTTTTAAATGAACAAGCAGCTTCGATCTGATCATCTTGTCAAATTTACACTAAAAGCTTATTTATAGTCATTTAACTGAGTATAATGACGACTAGTTAGAACTGTCACTAGATGTAAATACCTGACCACATAATAATTAATAGAGTACTATGTACTACGTACAGAAGGTTATTTTCCTAAAAAAACAATGTTTGACAGAACTTTGACAGATGAACGGTGACACAAATGACGTCTCTATACAATTTTGTCTGTCGACTTTCTGTTTCTATGGTAATCATAAATAATAAATATTATAGGACAATCTAACACAAACCGACCTAGTCCCACAGTAAGCTCAATAAGGCTTGTGTTGTGGGTACTAGACGACGATATATATAATAGATAGATATAGATAAATACGTAAATACATAGAAAACATCCATAACGCAGGAACAAAAATATCTGTGATAAACACACAAATAAATGTCCTGACCAGGATTCGAACCCAGGACCTCCTGCTTCATAGGTATGGTCACTATACCGACTAACATTATTTAATAAAGAACGCAATAATATCGTGACTCACGTTACTTTTTGTGGAATCACCCGTTTGGCTATAAGTACCTGCTTTCTTTCATTTGTAGTAAACTTGTACCTACTTTAATTGAGAGATTTGCATAAGTTAATTAGATTCATAGTTGCTTAATTACGTCCTTGTGATAATGCGTTTTTAAATGAACACGCAGTTTCGATCTGATCATCTTGTCCAATTTACACTAAAAGCTTATTTACAGCCATTTAACTGAGTATAATGACGACTAGTTAGAACTGTCAGAAGATGTTAATACCTAACCACAGAATATTTAATAGAGTACTACGTACAGAAGGTTATCTTTCCTAAAAAAACAATGACTGACAGCACTTTGACAGATGAACGGTGACACAAATGACGTCTCTATACAATTTTGTCTGTCGACTTTCTACGTTAGTTAGATTATTGGACCTGCCCTAATCTGCCTGATCTAGATGATGTCTAGTTTATTACCTAATTTGCCTAATCCAACTGTTATTTTGGTACAAAACTACAATTTACTATAAATTTGTTATATTAATTATTTATATTTCGGTGAAAAACTCTTGTGTTATTTGAGCCCGGTCATTTCAATCATGCGTTGGGATACAGATCCAACCATGACCGTCACACAGAGGCGATTTGGAGAGTTTTGATGTCTTAGGAACGCCTGCTGGAACCCATTCACGGGTACATCAATAAATACGTGTGAATCGGTCTCAGCAGGCAGTGGAAGCTATTATAAGTATAATTTTAAACAAAAAAGAACCGACTTCACTTAGCATCCACCATTCTAACAGAAAATGCTCGAGCTGCTGTAAAAAATACTCAAATCACTATAGGTGTGTCTATAATAGTTGAAGAGTTCCCTCGATTTCTCCAGGATCCCATCATCAGATCCTGATCTGGTTACAATGGGACCAACTGTGAAGTATACTCTTTCAAACAAAAGAATTTTCCACATCGGTCAAGCCGTCTTCGAATAATCGGTGAACATACATTAAAAAAAATACCAAAAAAGAAACAAAGATCCCGACGAATTGATAACCTCCTCCTTCGAAATCTTGAAGTCGGTTGAAAATGGCAATAGTACTTGTCTATGGTTGAAGTTTGGATGAATATGAATATGACTGCCATACATTGCTTACACAAGTTAGCGAAACAGGTGGATTATTATTATAGCTGACTGTACGTATTTCACAGTTTGTTATAACTAACTAAACAATTTAAATATCGATAAAAGCATGATCCTTAAAACCATTCGATATTGACCTAACCTAACTGATCTTAATCGGAATAATCCATCAGAAGTACCGCTCCTGTCGTCTATTTTTCAACCATCGTTACCCTTTAGTGGACGCTAAACTAGTTTAAAATGAAAACGCATCTGTATCAAAAGAAATAAAGTTCAAAATCAGTTGTTAAAGAATTCGTGATTAGAAGATTAGTCGGTTTTATATGTCGTTTTGTTTTTAAGCGCATCACTTACATGTCGTGACTAAAGCTAAGCGCACATGTGCATACTTTATTAGTGACATGTAATGAGAAATTTGGTTCTACTTAAACTTTTTACATAATTGCATTTAAATACAGTGTTGCAATTTTAAAATAGTAATCCGCCTCAAACAAAGATTTCGCGATTTTTGCATACGAGTCAACCAGTATATCAAAACCCTTTTACAAAACTCTTTGAGGCCTTCTGATTCCTGAAACATCTAGTCAATCCAGCTCATATGAGAACTCTCGAATTATATTTATCTCTAGTAAAACCCCAACAAATTTCATGAAAATCAGAAAAACGTTACTAAATTTAACGCGGAACAAACATTCAAAATCAAAAAATCATCTAAACGCAAGGACGTCCCAGTAGCCAGCTAACAGTTATGTTTTATACCACGACGGTGGCAAACAAGCATACGGCCCGCCTGATGGTAAGCAGCTACCGTAACCTATGGACGCCTGCAACTCCAAAGGAGTCACATGCGCGATGCCGACCCTTTACAAAAAGGAGGATTCACTGTGTTGACGGCTAAAGGAACAAGAGGGTCCCTCGTCGTCAACATAGGGTCCTCTTTGAGCTCTTTGGCAACCTTACTTACCAGCAGGAACACAACACTAACAGTTATGTTGTATCGTGTCCTACGTGTCTTCGCTGCGCTCGCTCGTTAGAATATTCTATAACTCTTTTACTGAAACGGCCAAATTAGTATGCATACCAATTTTTCAAGGCTATGGATAATAGTAAGTAATTTTTTACCGCAGGTTAATGGGGACTTATTGGTTGCAAATTAACTCTAGTATTAGCTCCTTGAAGAAATACTTCGAATTAGAAGTCACCCGGTATATATCGTGGCCTAGAACCTATTTATTGAGTTTATTGTGGGACTAGGTTGATTTGTGTTTCTGTATATTATTATTTTTTTATGTAAAGGCAAAGGCCTCCCTGACCCCGATTCGAAAAATAAGCACACACACTGGACAGACACAGCTCCAACCCAACTCAACCCAACTCAACTCTACGCTATAACGACATTGACATTTGCTATTCGAACAGATTTTCATTCAACATTGGTCTCACTATGGTCTCACATTGGTCACACATTGGTCTCACATTGGTCACACATTGGTCTCACATTGGTCACACATTGGTCTCATGGCCATTGGTCGTTATAGCGTTGAGTTGAGTTGGGTTGGAGCTGTGTCTGTCCAGTGTGTGTGTTTATTTTTCGAATCGCGGCCCCTCTCTTTCTTTCAGATAAAGATGTATCGCAGAATTATACCTTTTAATGGATTATATATTTTAAATTTTACTTTTAGTTACACAAATTTAGTACAAAACAAGTACTTTCAAATTATAAACATCAATAAAACACGTCAAGAAACACTTAACCACAACCTCGTTATCTCCAAACTATATGTCCGTCTGTCCGTAGGTACCCAAACACTATCTTTTAATTAAAACGTAAGCTTTTAAACCGGAAACTCAAAGATAAGACATTAAACCGTGTAAGTTGACGGCATTAAGCTTAAATAGCCCTTTGATACGCCTTTGATATGTACCGAATAACGGATTATAGTCTGAGAGCCGACTGGCGAAGCGCTTACCTTGTCGCATTACAAATTTATCAAAGTCAGTGACAGATAAGCGGAATTGTGAAATAGATTGTGCTCTAGTTAATCTTAGTATCAGGTGAACTATTTAGTTATGTACAATAAGACAGAAAGACGTCACAGTCGTGTTAGTAAGTGGTTTGTAATTAAAAGCATTGCTTGCAAGCAATGCTTTTAATTAAGGGCTTAACCTAATAATAAGTCGGTATAATCTATCCACCAATTCAAAAAGTTTAAATAAAATAATTAATACACAAAATAGAGTTAGTCAGTCAGTATTTCCAAAAGCTATTGCATTTAAATTATGTACTAATAATTATATTAATAGGCACGAGAATTATGGGTGTTTTTGAGTCGTACTCTATGTTGTACGAATAACACATTTTTATAACAAACAAATTGTCCCTCATCCCTCCTAAATTAATTTTAACGTGGAGTTCTTGAATAATCGCGTTTTCAATGTCCATATGACAATGAATAAAAAGATAACAATGACCAACTATAATATATAGGTAACGCGTGTAACAAAAATGGTGGTGACCCGTTTAAGGGCATAGTTGGTATCGTTTGAAAAATGTTTTTGGCGTTTTTTTTTTATTATTATTATTATTATTTTTTTTTTTATGAAATAGGAGGCAAACGAGCAGACGAATCGCCTGATGGTAAGCAATTAACGCCGCCCATGGACGCCCGCAACACCAGAGGGGTCACAAGCGCGTTGCGGCCTTACATAATAATAATAATGTAGTTTTACATAATCAGAATACAATACCAGTTATGGCTTTAAACGGATCACCAGCATTTTTGATACACCTTGTATACATACACACAGTTGGTTCCTATCGTTGGACAACACTCTGCCATGATACTTTTTCGTGATGACTCCTAGACTATAACTATTAACATATAAATTACCACGTTATAATCCTTTTGACCTGATTCTCCTCTTTCGTATAAAGTTAAAGTGAACTACATACATTCTGTCACACATAGTGTAACTACTCTTCAATCAAATTTGAATCTTAAAACAGCTACTTTAAGTTCAAAATGGTAAGTTAAGTGCTTGGATATTTGGAGCGAAGTTAAATCAAATGTGAATCTTAACTCGCTTGGGTAAGGTTGAAAATGGTTTGTAATAGATTTAGAATTCTTTGATTTTAAGGATGCCTTGTATGGCAAAGATCAGTCAATCAGGGTTGAGGGCAATTAGAACTGTCATTGCCTTGTTGGCAACCGATATTGATGGTTGAGCAATGTTTATATCTCGGGAAAATTTTAGAGTTAGTGTCACCCGAGACTCAAGAAGCTTATAATATAAAACACTGAATGCTACTTGCATTATCCTATATTAAATATTGGAAATAATGAATTAAGTTTTTTTTTATACCACGAACGGTGGCAAACAAGTGTGGGTGGTAAGCAGCTACCGCAGCCTATGGACGCCTGCCACTATGGAGGTGTCACATGCGCGTTGCCGACCCCTCATCGTCAACACACTGGGTCGTCTTTGAGCTTTGGCAACCTTACTCACCAGCAGGAACACAACACTATGAGTAGGGTCTAGTGCTATTCGGCTGTGGTTTTCTGTAAGGTACTTCCCCAGTCGGGTTCTGCTCCAGATTTGAGCGAGATGACATTCGCTGTGTTGTGCCCTACCACACATAGCGAGATGACATTTGCAGTACCCATACTTCTATTTTGGACGTAGTTTAAGGACATGCCCGTGTCCGGACGTAGTTTACGCACATACTCGAGTCCAAAAGATAATTTTGAGTTATAATATTTCTGACTTTATAAGTGTAATTGCTTAATTGTACCAATTATTTTCCATTATAACAAGATTCTAACATAAAACTAAATAAACCTTTTCGACGCCAACGACGGATATATCCGTCATAAGATACCATACGAACTCGAACATCGAAACGCATTTTTGGTTTGGCATTTGACATTTGTCATGGATGTAAGAGCTGGCCACGTGGCATTTGGCAATGACACAATAATCAGAGCAACGAAACCCATGTAGTAAGATTGCAATAGGTACTATCCTTATTGATAGATCCGGGCATCTGGCAGCTTTTAATGGGTGGACGTCAGAGTGACAGACTAGCAAAATTTTTCAGTTGGAAAAAAGTAATACCTAAATAGGTAAAAACTGCCGAAGTTGTTTATTCATAGAGGACGGGGCCTATATTTAAACATGAGGAACAAAAAACATTGCGTATTATTTCGGAAACAGAAACAGTAGGCGACAAACTATGAATTACATTATACGTCATTTTGGACTACTTTCCTCCCATCCGAAAGTTTTGGCAATGATATAGTCTAATTATTTATAGCAAAGTATACAAACTAACGAGAGGGGTTTCGTCCTTCTCATTATTGTGTCATATTTGAAGTGGCTAGTTCCCTGTATATCATGGCGTCAAAAGGTTACGAGAGAAGTACCTCAGGCTTTTTTGAGCCATGACAAAGAAAGCCAGGACAAAACGCTAAGAGATGATGACTAAGACCATGAAAATGTCTTTAAACTAAATTGATTATTTATCCCACAGCAACCCGGAGGCCTATAAAAAGGCGCCTCATTTCAATGAATTTTAAATCTTTCTTTTGACAAATTGCATTTTTTGTAGCAACATTTCATTTAAGTAGTTCGGTTTTCAGGTAAACTCATAATGTTGTACCTTAGATAAAATCATAAATCATGCATATATTTGTAAACACAGGTTTTACAGTTCTTACATAAATAGGGTACCCTATGGGGGGTGGGGGTAGATGATTGATCAAATGCGCCTTAGCATTTACAAAGATTGCATATACACGGGAAAATTCGACCGGTGCCGCTGTGACCCGGGTAGCCTAGTGGTTAGGGCGTCTGCCGCGAATGCAGAAGACGCTAGTTCGATCCCAGCCCTGGGCACCGGATGCCTAGGTCACATTCCTTTGTATATGACATCTATATAAGTATAACATTTGATTTGTCTATGTTAAAACGATTGAAATTATTGATTTGTATTTTAATAGTATATGATCCAATTTAGACGGAGAGCTAGCCACATCAGATATGACACAATAATGAGATCGACGAAACCCCTCTTGTTAGTTTGCTATACTCTCCTTATTTCTAGATCCGGACAGCTGGCAGCTGTAAAGTGGTGGAACTCAAAGAATGCAAACAACTTTAAGAATACAAATCCTAGAGTTCTGGTTTTGATGCCTAGTATTATGAAGTAGTATTATGAAAAATTATGTAAATAATTAGATCATATCATTGCCAAAAGTTTCTGGTGGGGGAAAGTAGTCCAAAACGACGTATAATGTAATTCATAGTTTATCGCCTACTGTTTCTGTTTCCGAAATATTATGCCAAGTTTTTTGTTCTTATGTTAAAATATAGGCCCCTTCCTCTATAAATCAGATAACTACGGCTGTTTTATACTATTTTGGTATTACTTTTTTCCAATTCACAAACTTTGCTAGTCTGTCACTCTGACATCCACCCATTAAAAGCTGCCAGATGCCGGGATCTAGCAATAAGGATATATTTCAATCTTACTAGATGGGTTTCATTGCTCTCATTATTGTGTCATATCTGACGTGGCCAGCGCTTAGACCAATTCGCGTTATCAAATTACCCATCATAAAACCGAAACAAAGTCGTAAAACGGCCTCTATTTGACATAGCCCAAGTAAGTTACTAATCCAATTTATTAACAAGTTTAGCCTTAGAATAGAGGCTCAGAAGTACATTCGTGTGAAGGCTGTCTTTTATGGGGAAACTTTTTTTATGTCTTCGGTTTAGTTTTCAATTCGTCTTCACGGGCCATATAAAGAGTTTATGCGAATATAAATTTACTCCTACTTTGTGACTTTTTTATTTTATTTCAGAGTAAAGTTCAACATAAGGGTCCAATTGAATTAGATCTATGTACCTTTTTTTAACAGTAACTGTGTAATTTTACACAACATTTATCGTAAAAAATAAAGTCAGTTTGAAACTTTTAGACTACAGGGTGAAATCGGGGTTTTGTAGGAAGCGATCAAGACGTGATACAAATTGAAAAATGATAATCAATCATAATTATTTTGTCACCAATTTGAATAATTATTTTTGAAATGATATGAGAGAAAAAAACCTTGGCAAACAATTTGATCACCCTACTCCATATCACGTCTTATCGTTTTCCATAGCAATACAGCTTATGTCAAAACTAATAGGGTGACCATTATTTACTTAGATTAAGATTAATTTTACCGCAAAATTAAAAAAAAATCGTTCCATTTTGATAAAATACTACCATATGCTACTGGTGATCAGTTACAGATTCAGTAAAAAGTTGTTCAGAATCACGACCCAGATTTCATCCTGCATAAACATCTAATATTACAATTATTTTAATGGTTGACGGAAAGCTAGCCCCGAAAAATAGTATGTATACGATCTTATGAGTTTAATCGAATCTTTATTACCTGCTCCGGGCGCCTGGTAGCTGTTTATCGGTGTAGGCCAGATTAACAGACCAGCAATTAGATTGTAAAATATAAATACTTACGAGTATATAGGCGCGACGTGCCCTTGCTTGTACCAGATGACGAGTCCCATGCGATCTTCTGGCAATGCTGGTGTGACGTCACAAGGCAGCTCGACGCCGCCTTTGGTCGGTGCATGCAGAGATTCAATGGCGGCTGTAACAAGGAAACAATATTAATTAAGAAAATGTGCTTTAGCTTGTTATTAAATCAAATACAAACATTGAAAACATTAAAAAATAATCAACCCAGCAGGACTAAGCCGAAGCTGTAAAACCGATGTAGATCAAAATAAATGCAAAAAGATGATTGAAAATTTCGTCAACTTAGTAACTTGACCCATAGCTTAATGGGTAAAACGATCGAGCCCCGGCAAGGCGTATCGATGCAGGTTCAAGTCCTGCGGGGTTGATTATTTTTTCAATGTTTTCAATGTTTGTAATTAATTTAATAACAAACTATTGTATGAGTGGTATTTCCCACTTATTATATTTGCATATTAATACAAATATTATTATGAAAATATGACATAAAATGTGTGTGTAAAATGTTATTATGTGACATAAAATTAACTTATTTATAATTGTGTAGCTCTTTGTAATCAGAATTGACATGGTTTGACTTTTGTTTTAACATAATATATATATTTAACCTTATTACTATAAATTGCGAATTATATTCGTACTTGGTCCATAGTAGATACCAACTGTCAGTCTTTAGTTTCGCGTCGTCATGAACGTATATATGTCGCAGGGAAATGATTAAAACAGATATTTGAACAAATCTCTAAGGGATATGATCAAATTACGCAGGATGTTAAAATGGAGACTCCATATCATCATTTCCCTAGAAAAATTCAGTAATTTCACCAAATCACTGACTCTGTTTAGTGGGAAGACAAAATCGGGCAAAAAACGCGACACACTTTTTCATTTCACTAGATTTGTTTAGGAATTTGACAAAATCCCTAACCGCTACAGTAAGTTGATGAAACGAACTCAAAAAGTCGATTAGTTTTATCATTTCGCTAAACAAGTTTAGTGAAATGATAAAGTCTCAACTGGAAGATGGTATATGGTGATTTGATTAAGTCTCTGAACTGGTTTAGTGAAATGACGAAAGGAAGTACCGAATACAATATTTTACTTTACAGTTAAGCGATTTTATCAAATCTCTGACTAGATAAAGTGAAACAGATATTAAATCAGAGATTTTAACAAATCTCTAAGGGATATGATCAAATCACGCAGGATGTTAAAATGGAAAATCCATATCATCATTTCCCTAGAAAAACAGTCATTTCACGAAATCACTAACTCTGTTCAGTGGAAAGACAAAATCGGCCGGTGCAGTATTTGTGAACATCCAGTGCATGCAACATATGGAAGTACTGTTGGAGAGGAAGGTTAAGGCTTAGTTGTTAAATGCCAATTTTGTCAAAAAGAAAGCAATATTAGAGCTGAGAGGGAAAATGCAGCAAAATTTTTGAACATATACTAAAGAAAGATTGAAGATATGACTTGAAGATATAGACTACATTACGTGAAATTGTTACATAAAATGTCAAAAAAATAATCAACCCAGCAGGACTAAGCCGAAGCTGTAAAACCGATGTAGATCAAAATAAATGCAAAAAGATGATTGAAGGCATTGAAAATTTCGTCAACTTAGTAACTTGACCCATAGCTTAATGGGTAAAACGATCGAGCCCCGGCAAGGCGTATCGATGCAGGTTCAAGTCCTGCTGGGTTGATTATTTTTTCAATGTTTTCAATGTTTGTAATTAATTTAATAACAAACTATTGTATGAGTGGTATTTCCCACTTATTATATTTGCATATTAATACAAATATTATTATGAAAATATGACATAAAATGTGTGTGTAAAATGTTATTATGTGACATAAAATTAACTTACTTATAATTGCGTAGCTCTTTGTAATCAGAATTGACATGGTGTGACTTTTGTTTTAACATAATATATATATATATATATATATTTAACCTTATTACTATAAATTGCGAATTATATTCGTACTTGGTCCATGGTAGATACCAACTTTCAGTCTTTAGTTTCGCGTCGTCATGAACGTATATATGTCGCAGGGACATGATTAAAACAGATATTTGAATAAATCTCTAAGGGATATGATCAAATTACGCAGGATGTTAAAATGGAGATTCCATATCATCATTTCCCTAGAAAAATTCAGTAATTTCACCAAATCACTGACTCTGTTTAGTGGGAAGACAAAATCGGGCAAAAAACGCGACACGCTTTTTCATTTCACTAGATTTGTTTAGGAATTTGACAAAATCCCTAACCGCTACAGTAAGTTGATGAAACGAATTCAAAAAGTCGATTAGTTTTATCATTTCGCTAAAGTTTAGTGAAATGATAAAGTCTCAACTGGAAGATGGTATATGGTGATTTGATTAAATCTCTGAACTGGTTTAGTGAAATGACAAAAGGAAGTACCGAATACAATATTTTACTTTACAGTTAAGCGATTTTATCAAATCTCTGACTAGATAAAGTGAAACAGATATTAAATCAGAGATTTTAACAAATCTCTAAGGGATATGATCAAATCACGCAGGATTTTAAAATGGAAAATCCATATCATCATTTCCCTAGAAAAACAGTCATTTCACGAAATCACTAACTCTGTTCAGTGGAAAGACAAAATCGGCCGGTGCAGTATTTGTGAACATCCAGTGCATGCAACATGTGGAAGTACTGTTGGAGAGGAAGGTTAAGGCTTAGTTGTTAAATGCCAATTTTGTCAAAAAGAAAGCAATATTAGAGCTGAGAGGGAAAATGCAGCAAAATTTTTGAACATATACTAAAGAAAGATTGAAGATATAGACTAGATTACGTGAAATTGTTACATAAAATGTCAAAAGTAGGTATCAAAGTTGTTTATGCCATCAAAAACAAAACTTGTAAAAAAAAACAAGTCTCACAACTCAGTTCTTCTACTGTAAATACTAAGTCGGTTGATTTATTCAGTCCTTACTTAAGGGACCTTCTGTCTTAAGTTATTACGTAATTAGCTAATCTAACAACATCTTATAATGACCGTAAGCATGCACTGGATTTTCACAAATAACGCACCTTTCAATTATGTCTTTTCACTAAACAGAGTCAGTGATTTGGTGAAATGACTGAATTTTTCTAGGGAAATAATGATATGGATTCTCCATTTTAAAATCCTGCGTAATTTGATCATATCCCTTAGAGATTTGTTAAAATCTCTGATTTAATATCTGTTCCACTTTATCTAGTCAGAGATTTGATAAAATCGCTTAACTGTAAAGTAAAATATTGTATTTGGTACTTCCTTTCGTCATTTCACTAAACCAGTTCAGAGATTTAATCAAATCACCATATACCATCTTCCAGTTGAGACTTTATCATTTCACTAAACTTGTTTAGCGAAATGATAAAACTAGTCGACTTTTTGAGTTCGTATCATCAACTTACTGTAGCGGTTAGGGATTTTGTCAAATTCCTAAACAAATCTAGTGAAATGAAAAAGCGTGTCGCGTTTTTTGGCCGATTTTGTCTTCCCACTAAACAGAGTCAGTGATTTGGTGAAATTACTGGATTTTTCTAGGGAAATGATGAAATGGAGTCTTCATTTTAACATCCTGCGTAATTTGATCATATCCCTTAGAGATTTGTTCAAATCTCTGTTTTAATCAGTTCCCTGCGACATATATCGTATTAATTTTAGTATTATTTTTTATTTAGACGTGTATTGTATCTGTGCATTTACGAAATAAATGAATATGAATATGCTTTGGTTGATACCTTAAGGTGACAGATACGCAAACACGTAAAATTGAGTTGGTTTTGCGCAAGTTTTGTGATGAAATTAAAGCACTTGGGAGCATAGATGTTGTATGATCTGAAAGGACATACAGTCAGGTTTAATGTTAGCTTAGTCGTTTACTCCTGTAATATCATAACTAGGACTAGGTATATACAAGGGTATAAAGTGAGGGGATATTTTAAACCAGTTTTTAGGGCAGCTACTAGGCCGCTACCCGAAAATAATATTAGAAGATATTTCCCAACTTTTTAATTTATTATTATTGCCATACTTTTTTTTTTAATTGTACAGTCAGCAAGAAAATCACACATTAAAAAAATCCCTGCTTGAAATTGAATCATTGTGCCAATCGATTCAATTTCAATCAGGGATTAAAGTTCTCTTAGGAACCAACTCGGTCAGGGGGCTAGGAACGACACTAATCAAAGAAAACCACTTTACATATACTTACCATGAACTTTCGCTGACTATACAATTTAAAAAATATATAACAATGGCAATAACAATAAATTAACAAGTTAGGAAAGGTCTTCTAAGAATATTTTCGGGTAGCGGCACGGGATCTAGTAGGTAGCTGACCTACAGACTGGTAAAAAATATCACCTCACTTTATAATACCCCTGTTTAATAATGATATATATGTCTCTTCAGACCATGCAACATCTACGCTCCCAAGTGCTTTGATTTCATCAAAAAACTTAAACAATAATTTTAAACAAAAAAGAACCGACTTCACTTAGCCTCCACCTTTCCAAAAGGATTTGCTCAAGCTGCGGAAAAAAATACTCAAATCACTACAGTAGGCCTAGCACATGAGTGTATCGACAGTATCTCGCGGTCGAGATAGAAATCTGTCACTTTCTGATGAATACAGTTAGACAGTGACAGATGTCTATCTCGACCGCGAGATACTGTCGATACACTCATGTGCTAGGCCTACTGGTGTGCCTATAATAGTTGAAGAGTTCGCTCGATTTCTCCAGGATCCCATCATCAGATCCTGACCTGGTTACCATGGGACCAACTGTGAAGTATAGTCTTTCAAACAAAAAAATATTTTTTCAAATCGGTCGGTCTTTGAATAATCGGTGAACATACATTAAAAAAAAACAAAGATTCCGACGAATTGATAACCTCCTCCTTCGAAATCTTGAAGTCGGATGAAAACACTTCAATTTTACTTGTATGCATATCTCGTCACTAGAAATTACTATCCGTATTTTAGACTATTATTATTATACTTAATCTCAATGCTCCCAGGCAATCTATAAATTTTAAAACTCAATCCATAAAAAACCATTCGATTAACATATACACTCGTTAAGTTAGATTGACTGACATACGGTTTGCAGGATACAAGCGAATTTATTTCACCAAATTGCCTTATTTATTATTCATTACAGAGCCCTAGAATTTGCACCAATATTTTAGCACCAAATAAGTGGGTAATATAAAAAAATCAAACGTGAAAAAGAGCACCCATATTTTAGGTCTAAATTGGTGCCTGGTGGTTGATATAAAAATAACGATACAAAATGTTTTATCTTGACAAGTTAACAGCATCGCAGGGGTAGAGTTACTTATCAATCGCTTTTACTGAATGAGTAAAAAAGGGCCGTCCATTTTGTTTGTAAAGCGTTTAGGAGCGAGAGGTCGAACAAAATTTAACAAAATCTTCATACTGCTTCACCTTGCATAACAGTTATAACATCCATTAAAAAACTCGACAAATTTCAAATTCAAAGTGGTTCTCCCGTTGTGAGGCAGTATAAGCATATTTTCAACCGACTTCAAGATATCGAAGGAGGATATCAATTCGTCGGGATCTATGTTTTTGCTTGTTTTTTTTTATATATGTTCACCGATTATTCGAAGATGGCTGGACCGATTTGGAAAATTATTTTTTTGTTTGAAAAAGTATACTTCACAGTTGGTCCTATTGTAACCAGGTCAGGATATGATGATGGGATACTGGAGAAATCGAGGGAACTCTTCAACTATAATAGGCACACCTATAGTGATTTGGGATTTTTTACAGCAGCTCGAGCATTCGCTTCTGGAAAGGTGGAGGCTAAGTGAAGTCGGTTCTTTTTTGTTTAATATTTTTAATATTTAACTTTTATAAATTAAAAACTTACAAGAACCACAGAAACGCTGAACCAAGTTTGATAAAACATGTTCAAAAAAGATTATTCGCAAGAAAATTGCTTTATTGAATAGTTAATACATGGATGCGATTATCGCGATTTGAACTCAGGACTTTGCAAGCAGAACGTATTAACTATAACCTAAATGGTTCATTGCATTTCGTGAATAAAATTGTATTCCCAAATTGTACCTGCACCAAATAATAGGAATTTGTTAAACAACATTCATATAAAAAGATGGATATTGATTAATGTAAAAAGATGGTAACGCAGTGGAAAATGCCTTATTTTTATTTAAATAGCAAGACAATCAAGGACCACTGAGTTACTGTGATTAAGAATATTTACAGTTGTTATTATTAAACTAAGCCATCGCGGAACGGATCTCTAAGTCCCTTACCCGTGATTTGCGCCAATTCAATACAAATCGTATTGAAGAGGCCATTGAGCAGAATAAGGGCTCTAAAGTTTTCGCAAGAGATTTGTCTATTGGGCAGAGCCAGCTCGCCAAATTAAAACCTGAGGATGGTAGAATCGTTTCATCCAGACCCGAGCTTCTGGGGGAGATAGAGGACTTTTATGGACAGCTATACACATCAACTAGCAGACCTGAAGTTTATCTGGCGGAAGACCCTAGAGCTAGACTGACCCGACATTATACCGAAGACATCCCGGACATCAGCCTGTACGAGATTAGAATGGCTCTTAAACAGCTCAAAAACAATAAGGCACCGGGTGAAGACGGAATTACAGCCGAACTTCTGAAGGCGGGTGGTAAACCGGTCCTTATGGGCCTTCAGAAGTTGTTCGACTCCGTTTTACTAGAAGGGAGAACGCCTAAGGCATGGAACAGAGGTGTGGTGGTATTGTTCTTCAAAAAGGGCGATAACGCGTTACTGAAGAACTACCGACCCATTTCACTTCTGAGCCATGTCCATAAGCTGTTTTCAAGAGTCATTACGAACCGTCTCGCACGCAGGCTAGATGACTTCCAGCCTCCCGAACAAGCCGGTTTCCGAAGAGGCTTTAGTACCGTAGACCACATCCATACGCTCCGTCAGGTTATACAGAAGACTGATGAGTATAACCTGCCCCTCTGCTTAGCGTTCGTGGACTACGAGAAAGCCTTTGACTCGATCGAAACCTGGGCTGTACTACAATCTCTCCAGAGGTGCCAAGTGGACTATCGCTATATCGAAGTGCTGAACCTACAGACTGGTAAAAAATATCAACTCACTTGTGTTTGTACGAGAACGCCACTATGTCAGTCCGACTCCAGGACCAGAATTCGAAGCCTATTCCGTTGCAGCGGGGAGTCAGGCAAGGAGATGTTATTTCTCCTAAACTGTTTACCGCTGCACTGGAGGATGTTTTCAAGACTCTGGACTGGAGAAGGCTAGGCATCAACATAAACGGCGAGTACATCACTCACCTTTGGTTTGCTGACGATATAGTAGTCTTGGCTGGGACCATGGAGGATTTCAGTACGATGCTCGATGACCTCAGTAAAGCCTCCGAGCGAGTTGCTCTAAAGATGAACATGGATAAGACGAAGATCATGTCAAATACCCATGTAGCACCAACTCCCGTTACAATCGGAGACTTTACACTCGAAGTTGTGGACGATTATATCACTATTGGACCTGGACCATTATCTATATACTTAGGACATACTGTCCAGTTAGGTAGATCCAACTTCGAGAAAGAGGTCAATCGACGAATCCGACTCGGGTGGGCAGCGTTCGGGAAGCTACGGCACATCTTTTTGTCCAATATTCCGCAGTGTCTCAAGACGAAAGTCTTTGACCACTGTGTGTTGCCAGTGATGACATATGGTACTGAAACGTGGTCGCTTACAATGGGCCTCATAAGAAAGCTCAAAGTCACCCAAAGGGCAATGGAGAGGGCTATAATTGGAGTCTCTCTGCGTGATCGAATCAGAAATGAGGGCATCCGCAGCAGAACCAAAGTAACCGATATAGCCCTCCGAATCGCTAAACTAAAGTGGCAGTGGGCGGGGCACATTGCTCGTAGAACCGATGGCCGTTGGGGCGGAAAGGTTCTCGAGTGGCGACCACGAACCGGAAGGCGCAGCGTGGGTAGACCCCCCGCAAGGTGGACTGATGACCTGGTGAAGGTCGCGGGAGTCCGCTGGATGCGGGTGGCGCAGGACCGGTCATTGTGGCACTCTTTGGGGGAGGCCTATGTCCAGCAGTGGACGTCTTTCGGCTGATATGATGATGATGATGATGATGAAGCCATCGCGCTTGATAGCCTAAATAAAGCCTCTTTCTCCGTCACAAAACAGCAAATGTAATGGGATTGATTTATACAAAAAGGGTGATATGGTACTAGGCGCTCGATTGTGTGCCATCAAATATATGTTTCTGGGACCTATATTGAATTAGTCGTGTACCAGAGTCTCTCAGTCACACTTTGTGCAATGCATATAATGTATGTGCCCATGATGCACATACATTATAGCGGTGTGTAGCACTACAAGTGTGTAGGTCCACACTTCAGTTTTGTTTACTATTAACGTCACTCATCTTCCTTTTTGTTAATGTTTATGCGTAATGGCCAAGTATTGTAAAATATGCATTTTACGTAAAGTAGAATGGCCCAATTACTTAGGCTACGGAGACCGATCTTTAAGCATATATGTACTTGTACTGCCCCCATTGAAAGTTATATTAGATAATATCGTATGTCTAGCAAAGTTTCTTTAAGGCTTCGATCTTGTTCGTATAATAGCATACTATGATAATAACATTGAGCTACCAATTTCCATATTATGTAAATTATCCGAACGACTGAGAAATCTAAGAGAATATATTTTTTAGCGTATGTCTACTATACACGGTACCCACGAGGAAAGGGAAAGACTTTAACAGTATATTCTAGATCCTATTTAGAGACAAAAATGTTACATAAACTTTTTTGAAATTCGCCTAGTTACAGAATTAATACCAATTTATAAAAAATACACTTTTTATTATAACTCAGCACAAAACGCCTTTCTGATGGCGTTGTTGCCACTATTGGGCATAGTTTATACGTCTTTATTGACAGATATCAAAGTGACAAGGAAAACTAAACAGCAACTAAATTTTTCAAAAAAAAATGTACCAATTTCTTTTAGACGATAATTTTACTAATAACATTTACTTTTCATGTGCAAGAAAAATTCAAAAATAGAAAAAAAAAATTTTTTTGGCGAAATTGACCTAAAGTCACATAATATTTTTTCCTTCTTTTGGTCTCAGGAATGCGTGGTTAATTTTTTTCTCTTTCCTCGCGGGCACCTTGTATATGTAGGTACCGATGTATGTCTATTTCAACTATGTTTAGAAATAAAGTAAACGTAGAAAAAAGCCCTAAAGGATATGGTGGAGAAATTGGCAGGGCATGTATCCCAGAGTGGCGGATTCGAGTCTCGCTTGAGGTAGTGGGTTTTCCTAGTTTCCCGTTAATTTTAAACATTGTGTTCGTTAGCAGACGTGTTTCCTTGGGACACCTATAGCCATCTTTTGATAGATTACTTACTTGTATGAGTAACATCGTCTCGATTGTAAGAGTGATATAGGGCTTAAGTATTTAAAAAATCTGGTCAAGTGCGAGTCGGACTCGCGCACGAAGGGTTCCGTACCATTATCTATAAAAACGGTAAAAATCATGTCTGTTGTATGGGAGCCCCATTAAATATTTATTTTATTCTGTTTTTTAGTATCTTTTGTTATAGCGACAACAAAAATACATCATCTGTGAAAATTTTAAGTGTCTAACTATCACGGTTCATGAGATACCTACAGCCTGGTTACAGACAAAAACTACCTGAGTATAGTCTAAACAATTTGAACTGAGCTCATCCACTTAGTGTCTTATCTTTTGTGTGTAAACCGCAGGCGCGCGTGCCACTATGGAAAAAATGGTTTGGCCACATGTTAGCGTTTACTGAATTTCTACTATATGGACCACGCAATAAGATTCAATATGAACTAATACGAAAAAAGCTCTATGTTCTATACGGTTGCATCCAGTACAAGCGATTCAAATGCTCTAGAACCAGCGTAACTCGACACCGAGATCCGAAACAAATGTGCATAATTGGAGATCGCGCTTGCACTGGTATTCCGAGCGCACGGCTAGTTAGCGATTAGGAGGCAATTGTAATTTTCGCGAAAGGGCAGGTAAAACAGGGTTGGATTCTGATTAAAACATTTGGGTGGATGTACTATTTACAAATATTTAATATATGAAATACATATATAATAGATTTTAATAAATATTGGGTATGTTAAAATTATAATCAGGCATATAAATACTTAACTATTTTAAAATTGCTTTCTTAATTTTACAGCTTAGACTTACTTTTACCTATAGCAAATTATGTACTGAGAATAACTCAATTCAAATATAAATAATATGAATCTACATTGTAGTTGTGCTTGTTATCGTAATTCGAATGTAATCGTAATGTGTTGTAGAAGTATACAATTTTTTTTACATATTAGTCTATAAGAATAATCATATTAATCTAAACTTAACAAATTCTTACACATTATGCGCAAGTATGTTACAATTATAATCTGACATATAAATAATCAACTAATTATTTAAAACATTGCTTTCTTAATTTTAAAGCTGCTTTCATAATTCGAATGTGTTGTAGAAGAATATAAAAATATATATATTTATATTACATATTAGTCAACAAAAATAATCATATTAATTAAAATAAACAAATTCTTATTCAATGTTAGGACTAAATATTTGACATAAATATTAGGTTAATGTTATAGAATAAGGACAGGTAGATATTAAAAAAAGGTTAACAAACAATAAAAATACATATCGCCAACGGAAAAGTGTTAACCGTCGGATTCGGTTTCATCGGAGTCTTCCGTCACGTTTATAATCAACGGAGGGTGATTATATTCGCGTTTCATTTTTTTTTCTAAATTAATTACGTGCCTACAACTATTCCGCCAATGAGGGTTTGTCAAGTTTATTACATTTCTTATCAGATTTAGCACCCCTTCACTAAATTTCGGATCCGTATTCCTCTTCCTTACATTCGACTTCACGTCACTCCAAATTAACTCTATTGGGTTTAGAGTGCAATAGTAGGGAGGTAATCTTAACACTTCACAACCCCTTTCTTTGGCTTTTTCATCTACATGATAGCTTTTTTTGAAAGATTTACTTTTGACGATTTCTAGCAATGTTTTTACTGTTGCCCTAGCCGGGTAATCTATTTCATGCTTTCTCAAAAAATCTTGGATCACACTTTTCTTTGTTTTAGTGCAAGGCACTAACTCCTTTTGCCGGGAATGGTATGATGCATTGTCCATAACGATGACACTTCCAGCAGGAATATTTGGGAGCAGTTGGTTTTCAAACCACGTCTCGAACAAAGCGGCGGTCATGTCCTCGTGGTAGTCGGCACTGCAATTTGCTATATTTTTTGCTGACAGCAGCAGTGCACCGTCCACCCAGCCATC
This sequence comes from Pammene aurita, assembly GCA_947086415.1. Classification (NCBI taxonomy): domain Eukaryota; kingdom Metazoa; phylum Arthropoda; class Insecta; order Lepidoptera; family Tortricidae; genus Pammene; species Pammene aurita. The sequence goes on from OX352314.1 coordinate 15,190,357, forward strand.
TTCAGACCCAGCATGCAAAATAATTATTCTTTTTCCTCTTGAAGCCGGTACGTCCAACGTACAATTGCTGTCTTCTTTGGTCCAACCTTTGTTTGCGACGTCATGGGTGTCGTACCACGTCTCGTCTAAAAACACGATATTCTTGCAAAGATCACGAAATTTCAATATTTTATTTAAATATTCGTCACGTAGGTGTATCAATCTTGGAGAGTCCATCAATATTTTCCTTGTGTTTAAAGTAGAATAATGATGGCCCAAAAACTTCAGTATTCTGCATAAATATGATTGTGAATAAGGAAAGATTGCGCCATCTTTAGTTAGTTCTTCATATATCATCATTGTAGTGGGTGATATGTTTTTGGAATAAAAGTCACTTATTATCCTTTCAATAAGGTCTTTCGTGAAGTTATCGATTCTTGTGAATTTAGATTTATTCACTATCGGTTTCCGAGGTTCTTTTCGGGCAATTACTCTCTTGATGGTACTCACACTATAATGTGTCAACTTCGCTGTACGCTTGACTGCACCATATGGTCCGATTTCATCAAAAACTGTTTTATATACTGCTAAAACAGTTCGTTGAGCACCAATGTCTAAGTGAACATATGACCTATGTCCACTTGCACTAGCATCTTCCCACGGTCGCCACATAATCACTATCAAGTCCAATAGACACAGCCTGGGGTCGTTAAATCGCAAGGTACTAAATCCAATCGAAAGCAGGGAATATCCGGTAAAACGTAGCCAAGTTGCGTAAAAGAGCACCATGAATCGGGAAATAAAACATGTATTGAACAAGCGAAAGCCATTCAAACACTAGACTCAAAATTGTCATAACCAAATGTGTCTCAGAAATTGATAACAGACCAGGTAGATTTTTTTTTATTGGTATCTCGCTCCCTCTTTCATGATTGAGGTTAGGTATAGGTCAGGGAAAATTACGGTAGATAACATTCAGAAATAAACAGGTACTTATACCACGTGTTTATTAATTACAACAATGAGAGAACGACACTGGCGACACATCTGTTATGTCGAAATGAAAGACGTGTTAAGTGTTATTTTTACCTTTAAAGTATTTTTATTACTATCATATTGTATGAAATTAAGAAAGCAAGGTTTAAATAATTTATTATTAAGATAATATAGAGCCTCAGTTAGAGATATGTTTAAGGACATTAATATAATGACAGTGCATAGTCAATATATCTATGAAAATATTGTGTATGTACATAGAAACATTGTTAATTTTAGAAAGAACTGTGATATACATAATTTTAATACTAGAAATAAGTATAAACTGGCAGTGCCCACCACTCTAAGGTTTTATAAGAAGCTTCCAACAGAAATTACCAAATTATCATTTAATAAATTCAAGAATTATGTAAAACATAAACTTATTTCTAAAGCCTATTATAGTATAGAAGACGATTATTTTATTATAGTATAGTATAGAAGATTTATTAAAAAATAATGATTTAAACTTTCCTTCTGACATTTGCATTTTATTCTAGAAACATTCTAAACTAGTATTTTATTATACATTTTTTTATCTTTTAAGTTTTGTCGATTTTATTGTGAAATTATTATGATACATTTTGACCCGTATTATTTGTATAATTGCATCAATATATTTCTATTAATTATATAATAGCTTAAGATAATAATCGTTACTGACGATTCGAAAGTGCTTGTTGCTATGCCTACTTGAATAAATACATTTTTGACTTTGACTTTGAGTATTTAAAGGACTGATTATAATTGTAACATACTCAGCCTATATTTATTAAAATCTGTTATTTATTTATTTTCTTTTAAAACGTTTGTAAATCTGATAAGAAATGTAATAAACATGACAAACCCTCATTCGAGGAATAGTTGTAGGCACGTTAATTAATCTAGAAAAAAAAAATGAAATTAATATGATGAAAAGATTAATATGATTATTTTTGTTGACTAGTATGTACTGTAAATATATATATTTTTATATTTTTCTACAACACATTCGAATTATGATAACAAGCAGAACTATAATGTAGATTCATATTATTTATATTTGAATTGAGTTATTCTCAGTACATAATTTGCTACAGGTGAAAGTAAGTCTAAGCTGTAAAATTAAGAAAGCAATTTTAAAATAGTTGATTATTTACATGTCTGATAATAATTTTAACATACCCAATATTTATTAAAATCTATTATATATGTATATATATTTCATATATTAGATATTTGTAAATCGTACATCCACCTAAATGATTTAATCAGAATCCAACCCTGTTTTACCTGCCCGTTCGGGAAAATTACAATTGCTTCCTAATCGCTAACTAGCCGTGCGCTCGGAATACCAGTGCAAGCGCGATCTCCAATTACGCACTTTTATTTCGGATCTCGGTGTCGAGTTACGCTGGTTCTAGAGCATTTGAATCGCTTGTACTGGGTGCAACCGTATAGAACTTAGAGTTTTTTTCGTATTAGTTGATATTGAATCTTATTCCGTGGTCCATATAGCAGATATTCAATAAACGCTAACAGGTAGCCAAACCCTTTTTTTCATAGTGGCACGTGCGCCTGCGGTTTACACACAAAAGATAAGACACTAAGTGGATGAGCTCAGTTCAAATTGTTTAGACTATACTTGCGTCCTAAATTTTAGTTTGTTATGGCACAGCCAGGCCGTGAGCTTCGCACCTCCCGTATATTTTTACTCACAGTATCGTCCCGATTCTATGTCCAATTCTGTAGCGGGGTCTTAAATAGGGTCCCGTTTTTACGTTTTTGGTACGGAACCCTAAAAAATGGTGTAAATCTCTCGAGGTTTCTTAATATTTCGACATGTATTCGCGTATTTATATCAGAATACACCCGCCATTCTAAAATATATCGAATTTAACCTTTCTCCATATAATTTGAGTCCCCTGGCTACATTTAAGGGCGATATATTAACTTTTTTATTATTCCTCAAGGCTGATTATCTGTTTCGCGATGCAGCCTGAATTACAATAATTTACACTTTACAGAGGTATTCAGTGTTATAAAAAAGGATGATTACAGAGATATTGGATATCATCAAAGGTGATTCGATAAATAAGATAGTAGCCGTACCTAAGTAGAAACAAAAGCCAATATTATAAAATGGAAGGAATAAGTGTAGGCATTGGGTATGTTTTCTCAGCTTTTTAGGGTTCCGTACCTCGAAAGGAAAAAACGGAACCCTTATAGGATCACTTTGTTGTCCGTCTGTCTGTCTGTGAAGACCATTTTTCTCAGGAACGCGTGGAGGTATCAAGCTGAAATTTATATCAATACTCAGGTCTATTGTCCCTTGGAGCTGTGAAAAAATCAAACTTAAAAGCCAACGCAATCAAAAGATACACTCGTTTATGCTGCAAATTTTAGAGTTTTTCAGCACTCGCAAACCTACGGGGTACTTCCCGTGAACTCAGAAACTTTAAATTTGGTACAAAGCAACGTCTTATAGCACAGATAAAGGAAAAATTGCGAAAACCGTAAACTTTTAGTTACATCATATAATAAAAATCCATACTAATATTATAAATGGGAAAGTGTATGTGTGTGTTTGTTTGTTTGTCCGTCTTTCACGGCAAAACGGGGCGACGAATTGACGTGATTTTTTAACTGGAGATAGTTAAAGGGATGGAGAGTGACATAGGCAAAATACTTTTTGTCTCTTTCTAACTCCCCACTTCCCTAAAATGGGGGGTGGAAGTTTGTATGGAGCATTCCGGGGGGCAATTAGGAAAGGGGAACCGTGTTACCCCGAATTTAACGCGAGCGAAGCCGCGGGCAAAAGCTAGTATTTTTAATAATTTTAAAGATACTACCCCTATATACCTACAGGTTTGTACGGAACCCTCGGTGCGCGAGTCCGACTCGCACTTGGCCGGTTTTTTTTTTCATAACATTTGCCGTTCTTTAAGCGTATTAGCGACGAATTTCAATCCGGAGGTCTCGGGTTCAAACCCCGGCTCGTACTACTGAGTTTTTTGGAACTTATGTACGAAATATCCTTTGACATTTACCAGTCGCTTTTCGGTGAAGGAAAACATCGCGCGGAAACCGGACCTAATCCCAATAAACCCTAGTTTCCTAAAGACCTTCGTAAAAACTAGTGCCTACGCCAATTCATGGGGCTAGGTACATTACCAAGTGGGAAGGCTGAATTGTGCTGTACCAAAAGTCGGGAAAACGGGTTTTTCAAAACTTGATAAACGCTGGTCATAGTGCACGGCGTACGAGCCCAATTACAAAGAAAAACCGCAAATATATGTACAGTTATGTACCGTCATTTGGCACGCGCATACTAGAGGTCCAAACAATTTTTTTGACCAGCAGTTCTTTAAAAAAAAACCCTTCGGGGAGTGCTGAGTCATTTTTTTTTTGTATGGAAAAAAAAATTGTCACACGACTAAACTGTACAGTCGCCATCAGATATATCGGAGCGGCCAAGGTGGTCACAAATATCTGAACAACGCCTCTAATTTCAAGGCGATGTGCATGTTCAGATATTTTTGAGTACCTTGGCCGCTCCGATATATTTGATGGCGACTGTACAGTTTAGTCGTTTAGCAATTTTTTTTCCATTTGGGTATGTTTTACGTACACCTTCCACTATCACAAGTGTAACAGACATACATGTCAAAAATAATCACGTCCACTTTATCCCCCTCCCTATAGATTATTACTATAATACCGACATTACCGACCCCAAGCAAATATCGATTTGCGTAACAATAACCATTCTCAGGATATCGACTATCGATATAACAGCGATAGGATCTAACGGAGTTAGTTTAATTTTATGTATTGTCGTTAATTCAAGTTTAAACGTTAATTTGCTTTAAGCTCTTTGTTATTACTATAAAATGACTACTAGAGGCGTATAAGACTATTCAGCTTGAGGTTCCTTAATTTCCTAATCCCCTTAAATGTAGAAAAACCCGCATAAATTGCAATTTTAAGACAGTTTGAAGTATTTGTATTGCAACAAATGTCATTGATAACTCAGTACCTACTATTCGTCGCTGTACTTTTATTTTTATGGTTATTTATGTGTAAGTATGTACATATGTGTATGTTTATGTATAGTGTATGTATGGTAACTATTTTAATATTTATTTCTCGGGTTAATACTAAATCACCTACTCGTATTCAATTTTGTTGATTCTCCATCACCCAAAGGTTGCCTGGAAGAGATCGCTTTTTAGCGATAAGACCGCCTTTTGTCTACCACTCAATATACTGGGTGTCTCATTCAAATCGGTCAGTATGGGAAAGTCTGAAACTATAAGACATACGAAGATCTGTTCTGAGGAACCATATCATCGATTTTAATAACAAGAAAAACTGCATTCATACATTTTAAAAAACATCTGTACTCCGTTCGGGAATCGAACCCGGTTGTTTTGAAAAAAAAAACCTACACTATTTCTATTTAGATATCGATTGTGTAGGTCTTAAGCAGTAAATGTCTGTATGAAACATGATGTCTAAAATGAATAAAGTGCATTTTATTATATGAAGATACAAAATGCAATTGTAAGATCGTTACCTAAACGTGTTGAATATTGTATTGAAAAAGGCGGTGGTCACTTCGAGCACCTACTAAAATAAATTAAAGTATGTGGAAACAATGCATTTTATTCATTTTAGACATCATGTTTCATACAGACATTTACTGCTTAAGATCTACACAATCGATATCTAAATAGAAATAGTGTAGGTTTTTTTTTTCAAAACAACTGGGTTCGATTCCCGAACGGAGTACAGACGTTTTTTAAAATGTATGAATGCAGTTTTTCTTGTTATTAAAATCGATGACATGGTTCCTCAGAACAGATCTTCGTATGTCTTATAGTTTCAGACTTTCCCATACTGACCGATTTGAATGAGACATCCTGTATATATATATTAATTATAAGCACTAGCTTATGAGAAACTATTCTCCTTTTGTAAATTATTTAGTGAACAATAGATAATATACAAATCGTGCGTAATCACTGCCAACGAGTAAAGAAATAAATTCAGATATCAATAAAAAACACTTTCCTTTAAGCACATACGCCTATTCTCTTCAATAAAATATTCAATCCAAAGCCCGTTAAAATGAAAAACCGCACCCTCAAAAATACAATCAATCCGGATCGCAATTGGCTCAATAATCTTCAAAATGGCCGCCGATCAGAGCTATTCTAAATCCGTCATCAAAACCAATATACCGTCGCTCAAACCTAAACGGCTTAACAACAACACCGTTGAAAGCAAAAGGACGTAAGTGTGTTTAATTTGATTAATGATGAAACGTTATTTAAATGGACGGAAGTGTTTAAATGCGTTTGGAGTTTTGAAAGCCGATATGCCTGCTTTATTGGTTTTCGAAGGGTGTATTGGACAGATCACCTCAATGAATGAAGCACGTAAGAGCTTTTATTATAATATAGTAGTCTCATCCAACTTTTATCATCATCATCATCATCATTTTAAGAGCTTGGCTCTTGTCGGTGAAGTAATCGCCATTCCGTTCTGTTCACCGCTAATTGTTTTATTCATTTATTTATTAGGAGAACAAACAGAGTTAAATGTACACAATGCCTAAGATTCATTATTAATTACATAACAAACATGCATTTAGCTACTCAAGAGTCCTCACTGAGATGTATAGATTAGTTTACTTATTCTACTGAAATTGTTATACTATTCAGCAAAACATTATGAAGATGACACTGTAAATGTAAATGTACGAAAATTTATATGAGTATAGTGATAACTTGGCTTCTACATAAGTTTTAGCTCTTTATACGTCATGACGTTGGCTGTTTCTTTGGCTTGATCTAGAAATGCACGTCTTGGTCTTCCACGGCCTCCTCGTTTTGCTATTCTCCCTTTAATAACAGTTTTCATGTCGTCATGACGTATCAGGCGCCCCATTATATTTCCCCTTCATATTCATACCAAGTTTCAAGTTGATCTGCAAGATTTGACCATAATAGAACAAGTTAAATAAAAGCTTGTTAAACAAATAGATAACATGAAATTCGATTTTTAGATTTAAAAGTTGCTCGCATGAAACCATCAACCGCCTTCGTATATTCTTTATAGTGCGGAGTCTATGGAAGAAAGTTTTAAGTGCAGTATAAAATACAGGCTACATAATTAAATTTAGCATTAAAGGCTCGATGGGTATAATTAAATATATAGCACAAGTACTTAATTGAATTATGAAAATAATGAAGTATTATAAATAGAGGTATCTTCGGAATAACAGGAATTTTATGCTTAAAATATAATGAAATGCCTTTATGTGCTGTTTGTGGGTATACAAGCGTCGAAGCGTCCTCTTGGTACCTATATAACTTTATGTCAAAAAGGAATAAAGCAAAATAAATTTAAAACACATTAAAACACAATCTATCTCAAACATAACTGCAACACACGACAAATAATCAACCAATATTGAAGCTGTATTGAAGTTGCATCGGAATAATTTTCAAGCAAACTGATATTTCTGTTCAGACGTCTAGAGAGGCGCTAGCTGTTAATATTACGAAGTTAATACATTGGAGTTGTATTGAAGTTGGATCGTGTCTACACGTGTTTTAAAGTTAGAATACGGTCCAAGGGCTTTTCGAACTCAGTTATCTTTCATTACTTCATATTGATTACATATCAATTGTGCGTAGTGATGGGCCGTGCCAAGCAATATTCCGAGGCGGAAATATTCCCCATATTCTTCCAAATTTTCGGTTCCTACATTACAGGCTAGCATCAAGGATTCCAATAGAGTTTTCATGCAGCAACCAAATTTAAAGCGGGAAATGTGGTCACTTCATTATCTCATATTGGAATTACTCTCTCGAACGCGGCAACGCAGCGAGCGTGATGGGCACCTTTGCGCCGGGAGCGGCCCGGACTGGGTTCCTAAGTTTAGATTCATTTTACAATTTTAGAAATATTTTTTGCATTTAAGTTAGATTTAGATATAGTTTTGTACACGATTGTTACTTTTACTTTGAATAAACTCCTTTTGAATAAAATATATTCACTTACAAACATTTTTTAATAAAAATAAAATACAGGTTGGTGCCCAAACCTATTTTAAGTACGGAAAACAAAGGACACTGCTCTTCCTTAGTGATTATCTAAAAGCAAAAAAAAACTATAAAGTACCTATATTTCATTGTGTTCTATAAAGTTCCTATAATTCATTGTGTGGACATGTTCCTAAAACCTCCGAAAGCCCCAGTAACAGGCGTTATCCCGGTCCCCCGCCTCGGTCGCATGTGATAATATGGCGATGGCGAGAAAAATGGGAATGATTCCTGAAAATAAACCTATTCCCAGCCCCGGCGGGCACAGATAGGAATACGCCAGGAGCACAACAAGGAATATTTTCACATCACTAGCCATACAATTAAAAATTACCAGACACGAGCAAATTGGATCGCGTTACGGAACCGAAATTGTGATTACCCTCTGATTAATTCGATTTTATGCATAAGTACGTCACAGATCTCAGTGAGGGAGGCATTTTTAATTCAACGAATATATGTATATATATACTGACTTAATATTTTGTACAGTCAGCAACGAAAGTTGCCGAATGAAATAAGATTACAAAAGTAACCTCTTTCACTTGTTTGAGGTGTTGTAATATTTATGTGTTACTTTTGTAATATTATTTCTTACGGCAACTTCTGTTGCCAACTGTACAGTTGCCATCAAATATATCGGAGCGGGCAAGTTACTCAAAAATATATGAACATGCACTTTATCGCCTTGACAATAGAGGTGTTGTTAAGATATTTGTGACCACCTTGGCTGCCCCGATATATCTGATGGCGACTGTACATTGCATTCAAGTTAAGGTGCGTTGGGATAAGACCGGACTGAAGTATTTTGCAACCAGTTGCTAAGCCTTCACGTTTTACTTTTTTGGTTTACTCGTACAAGGATTTTTTTTTGTGTGTTTTTTGTGATATGAACTGTGCTTTGAAATAAATATGTGTTTGCGTCAATGAAGATCTTATTAAATGTAACACGCATCCTGACTGCATATGAGCCTGTCGAAGCTAAGAAAACTTAGTAAAAGTTAGATATAGTAATTTTTTTTTTTAACGGCCTCCTAGCCTAGTCGGTAGTGACCCTGCCTATGAAGCAGGAGGTCCCGGGTTCGAATCCTGGTCAGGGCATTTATTTGTGTGTTTATCACACATATTTGTTACTAAGTTATGGGTGTTTTCTATGTATTTAAGTAGTTATCTATATCTATCTATTATATAATATATCGTCATCTAGTACCCACAAAACAAGCCTTATTGAGCTTACTAGGTCGATTTATGTAAGATTGTCCCATAATATTTATTTATTTATTTATTCCAAACATTTTATTAGCAACTACGATAAAATGCATCTTAGTTGGACTTAATTATTTTCAGTGTGGACTTATGGAAGGCAATAAAGTGGAGCTGGAATGTGTGTAATTAGCATTTGAAGATATAACAGTTTTCTAGTCTTATCCAATCTTCATCCGTTCCGGTCTTACCCCAACGCACCTTACTTATTTGTAGCTATGAGTCCAGATATATTAATCCAAGACCTTAGAAAGAAATATAAATGTATATCTTAATTCAAATCATCCTATTTACGTTACAATATAGGTAACTATAACCTTATATTTTTATTGCACCCACAGCACTATTCAACATCAATTATCAACTGAAATAAATTCAGCTGTAAAACAATCCCTGCATACGATTTTAGACCATTATTACTTGAAAAAGGGTATCATTTCAGTTGCTATGAAATACCTAAACGAACGTACAAACGATTAAAGACCATGTGGCCTTGTAAAAAGATATAAATTGCTATTAAATTACCTTAACGAGTTCCGGATAAACCTCGGTTCGCACGCAACCAATAAATCACTGTATTTCATATTAATCAAACATGAATTGACGATAAAAAATATCTTCAATCAACGTTTTGATATGTAGATGGTAGAAAGTATTCCTACTCACATATACGTAGTAGAGGTGTGCGCCGATGGCAAAATCATCGGCGGCGGCGTCCGATCGTTTTTTGACCGGCGGCGGCGGCGTGATCGGCGTGAAATCGGCGTGGTACATATTTTTAATATGCCTGGGGAATTTGACTAATTACCTTCTAAATTGAAGCCTACTGAGTATTTATAAGGATAAAATGCTTTAATAAAATACCCCAAATCTTTGAAAACGTATGATTATCTCGCAAACATTGCCCATTTTAAATCAAAGACTTGATTTTAAAGAATTTTCCAAAAGATGGACTAGTTATGGTCCGCGGTGTTTTATCTATGTAGAACTGGCCACACCACACACCACGTGCCTGAATATCAACTTAATAATACCAAAAGCCCCGAAGTTAACAAGTGCAGAACAGACTGATTTACAATTTAAATAAATAATAAATAAATAAATAAATAAATAAATATTATGGGACAATCTTACACAAATCAACCTAGTCCCACGGTAAGCTCAATAAGGCTTGTGTTGTGGGTACTAGGCGACGATATACATAATAGATAAATACTTAAATACATAGAAAACATCCATAACTCAGGAACAAATATCCGTGATAAAGACACAAATAAATGCCCTGACCAGGATTCGAACCCGGGACCTCCTGCTTCATAGGCAGGGTCACTACCAACTAGGCTAGGAGGCCGTTAATTTGTAATTTGTGAGAGAAAATGTTGATTTTGAAGTTCTAAAAGACAAAGATGCTTGCGGTAGCCCGAATTTGCTAACGAAATAAAATCATTTTATTTTATCTTTCTTCGATGGATGGATTGGATTCTAGTTTCTTATTAAACCAAATACAAAAATTGAAAAATAATCAAACCCAGTTGGGCTTGAACCAACATACGCCTTGCCAGGGCTCGATCGCTTTACCGATTCGCAACATACATGAATTTTTGGGAAGACGTCATTTGATTATATTTCCCGTTAGATTCAAATGTCTCTAATAAACCTTCTATCTATTGTAGCCTTGAAACGTCAACAATGCGAAAATACGTTAGGCATCTGCGCCGCGCGTCAAACGCCCCATTTTGAAACATGACGTCACCGGCCTCAAATTTGCGGAAAACTGTTTGGAAAGAATAAGTTTTTGGAATGACGAAACAATGCGTTTTTACCTATACAGTTATTATACTTTTTTTTCTTGTAAGAACACAAGTAATCGAATTGAGGTTTTGAAAATATATTTGGGGCATACAAAAAATTGCTCAAATTTAACTTTTTTAAACCGCAACATCTTTACAAATATATTAGAAGATTATTACGGATTTCCACAATTTTAAATCAATTTGGTGTTGTTGTTGAACGTGTTTATTGAACAAATTCAATTAAATATTTTTCACGCATGTTCCCAATTAAGCTATGGGTCAAGTAACTAAGATGAAGAAATGTTCGATGCATTACTTTAAAAAAATGCAAAACCAATTATGGATTAGATTCCTTGATTAACTAACAGAATTCAGCTTTTTTCTATTATTTGTGTTACTTATTTCATCCAATCATTCCCGCTGCGAGCGGCTTGCGAAGTTCTATAAAAAAAGATAAAAGATATTTATTCTTCAATTTAGGCACATTACAATGCACTTATGAACGTCAGAGAGAAAAAAAAACTACCTATTCTATGTTAATAGCAAAAACATGAGTCCTGTGGAACATCGATGAACCACGATAAATCCATGCGCCTAACGCACGTCAGTAGCATCGGATAAAAAGAACGAGTAACTTTAACCATAAAATTGAACCATCTTTTCCAAATAGTTTAAGTTGACATCATTTTATAGTGATATCCACAGTTCCACTTTACTATTAAGTATTAAGGTCGCTAACAGAGCGTAAAGTGCGAGTTATTATAAAAGCACGTAAATTACAATTTACTGCAGGTGTAACGTTACGTAACTATACTTAACATTAACGTAAATATATATCTCTCTCGATCCCAAAATCAAACTTGACTTAATCAGAATGGGCCATTTAAACAAAAAAAAACTATCTCGCTTTTTGGAGTCAGTCAAAAAATAAAATTTGTTACTTCACTCTTATTATAGGGAAAATTAAAAGTAAATCAAAATGCTTTACGCCCACCTAAAAACGGCCTCCTAGCCTAGTCGGTAGTGAGCCTGCCTATGAAGCAGGAGGTCCCGGGTTCGAATCCTGGTCAGGGCATTTATTTGTGTGTTCATCACGGATATTTGTTCCTGAGTTATGGATGTTTTCTATGTATTTAAGTATTTATCTATATCTATCTATTATATATATCGTCGCCTAGTACCCACAAAACAAGCCTTATTGAGCTTACTGTGGGACTAGGTTGATTTGTGTAAGATTGTCCCATAATATTTAATATTTATTTATTTATTTTATTTATTTATTTATTTCAATTGAAAAGCCGGAAAAAAGCAAATTATATAAAAATATAAACCTATCATTTAAAAACCAGGCTGTCATAAATTATCGACGTAAATCTTACGATAGCATCGAAATGACAGCAAAAATAACGTCAGTTGGTACACCGGCAAGTAATAAGTGAAGAAGGAAAAGCATTTTTTTAAAAGAAGTAGTATACTGGCCACTCACATACACACATACACAGGCCACAGTATTTTATCTTTTCTTTCAAAAATATTAGAAAAGGATGTCTATGAACAATTATACAAATACGTAGATAACAACAGAATTCTGCCTCAATTACAGTCAGGTTTCCGTAGAGGTATGGGGACGACGACCGCCTTGATTGACGTTGTTGACAATATTATTTTTGAACAAGACTCAGGCAAAGGCACGTGTTTAGTGCTGTTGGATTTTTCTCGCGCATTTGGCTGCATAAATACCGATTTGTTACTCTCCAAATTGATATATTATGGCGTAGAATCAAAGTCACTCGCGTGGTTTAAAAGTTATCTTGATAGACGTACGCAGTCAGTTAAAATATGTAAAGAAGATGGCGCGTTTTTGGTATCTGATGCTAAGCCGGTAACTCAAGGTGTCCCTCAAGGTTCGATACTGGGTCCTTTACTTTTCATTATCTATAGTGCTGATATAACCAAGGCTATTCAGCACTGTAAATATCATTTGTATGCAGATGATGTTCAAATGTATTACTCAGCTCGCCCTAATGATTTTGCCGACTCAATCACAAAAATTTATGACGATCAATAACATCTCTTCCTGGGCTGAAGAAAACTGTCTGTTATGAACCCTCTCAAATCGAAATACATGATTATGGGTACAAAATTACAGGTTTCACGAATCATAAGCTGTGACCCTCAAATAAATATAAAAGGATCACCAATTGAAAGGGTATCAGAGGCCAGAAACCTGGGTATAGTCATCAATAGTCAGAAGAGGTTTGAGAAGCACGTTGGAGAATTATTAAAATCGTGTTTTTTCCGTTTAAAGATTTTGTACCGGATAAGAAATCTCTTGTGTGAAAAGGTCCGCATAATCTTATGTGAATCGCTGGTTCTCTCAAAGTTTAATTACGGTGATGTAGTTTACGGTCCACGTCTGCAACAAAAAACTCGTCGCTTAATACAGAGAGTCCAAAACGCATGCTATAGGTTTTGTTATTCTATCCCTCCAAGAAGCCACATCACGCCATATTTAAACAAGTCGTCCATGCTGAACATGTCTTCTCGTAGACATCTACACCTTGCATGTCACCTCTTTGGCGTTCTAAACTCTAAAACACCCGAGTACCTCTATTCCAAAATAAATATATCTAAATTTCATAATCGTCACGGCACTAGGTCTACTCGGCGTTGTCTTTTAGAAATGAACCTTCATAGAACGGCTGCTTTCACAGGATGCTTCCGATATCTCGCAACCAAATGCTGGATTGACATCCCTCCACCTGTAAGGCGGTTGAAAACCAAACTATCTTTCAAACACCATTTCAAAAAGATACTTTTGGAAAAACAAAAAACAGGGATACCTTACGGTTATTTGGTTGCAGATTTCAGAGTCTAAATTCTGACTTGGTCAAGTTTCACACCATTTTCGTCCATTTTATATTTTTTTATTATTTGTTCATTTATATATTATGTATATGTGTTACACTGTACTTATTTTATACTATTGCACAACACACGCACTATCACACATTGCACATTATAACACCACTTTGTATACCTACCTACAAGTATTAACGTAAATATATTTTGCGCCTTCGAGTACCTACCTTTTTATATAGTTTCAGTTGAAACTAATGTGGCCTGGGTTTCAGCAGAATTATCAGTGTTTTGCTCGAAAGAGTGAAGCGTAAAGCTGAGCTGTGAACCCTTTTGTTTTGCTGCAACGCACACAACCATTCTTACTACCTCATTTCATGTTTTGTTACATTTTATTTTTATTTTTTCAAATGATTCCTTGTGTTATTGTTGTACTTTGCTGTTGTGTGTTGCAGAATTCAAATAAATCTTTTATCACTCACTACCATTTACGGGCATTAAAACAAGATAAAGACTTAAAAATTGCTACGCCGATTCTACGCCGGTCAAAATCATCGGCGGCGGCGGCGTGGAAAAATTGTCGGCGGCGGCGGCGCGGCGGCGCGGCGCACATGTCTAATACGTAGTATTAAAATTACACATGTAACTAACACATTTTATGGGCTTAAGGCCTGAAATAAACATTTATTTTATTTTGTTACATGAATTATTAAAAAACTACAAACTATGAAATGATCGTGGAGCGTGATATGAATGGACGAGCGATGCGAGGCTATTTAGTAACACGATGCTGTCAAGTTCAAAATTTTACTGAAGTGTAATGTATCTAATAACGATTGTCTCGGCTTTTGCCATGGCTTGTTAATGAAGTTAATACCAACAATTGGTTTATAATTTATGTATTACTAGCTTTTGCCCGCGGCTTCGCTCGCGTTAAATTCGGGGTAACACGGTTCCCCTTTCCTGATTTAAAACACAGAAGAGAACTCGGAACAGAATAAACCGCACACAAATAGTCCGCATACCAATTTTTAGCTTTCTATCTTGAAAATTGCGTAATGCTCCATACAAACTTCCACCCCCCATTTTAGGGAAGTGGGGGGTTAGAAAGAGACAAAAAGTAGCCTATGTCACTCTCCATCCCTTCAACTATCTCCACTTAAAAAATCACGTCAATTCGTCGCCCCGTTTTTCCGTGAAAGACGGACAAACAAACAAACACACACATTCTCATTTATAATATTAGTATGGATGGATTTTTTATTCAAGCAACTTCCAAGTAACCTTTCAACCTAAATGGAAAACTAAGCCTTACTAAAATCAGTTTCCTCACAATGTTTCCCTGCCCCTAAAAAGCAACTAGAGATGAAAAAAAATGTGACACTTTTTTGGAAAAGGTACAGATTCGATATTGTATTTGAGCAATAAAAGCGCAGGCTGCCAAATGGTACCTTTTGATCCAGACTGTCACAAATATTTGGTTTATAGAAAAAACTATTTGAAAATCTGCTCATGTAACAGTTATTTTAGAATCTTGGAATAGAGTTTAAGTAATTATGTCCCAGACAATTAAATAGCTAAGAGTCTCGAGATGTTAGCTCATTACGTATTCTGTATTCTATGTTTGAATTTACACAGTTACACTCGTGAAGACAAGCCAATTTCAGTACTAATTGGTCTACTTAGGTATAGCTTGAGAGCTGAAAATAAAATTTATTATTACTGAGACAACCCTAGCCCAGTGTCTCTGTCTGACTTTTACCTCTTCTCGATCCCGATTATCGAACGAGCAGAGCGTAAGCGAAGTGAAGTTCTTACAGACAAATTCGGACATAACGTAACTGTCGGTTGGCATTTGTGAAGTTACTAATAGTTATATATTTGGTCACATGGGACGCTTACAAAACTACTTTGAGCGCTTATGTATGCACGGCACGTCTGTACACACTTCAATGTGTGAATGAGTTCTTACGGCTCTGTCATTCAATTTCAAGTTTCCGCTGTCGTAAATGACGTTTGACAACATTTATTTATTTATTTAAACTTTATTGCACATAAAATATACAAATGGCGGACTTAATGCCTTAAGGCATTCTCTACCAGTCAACCACTGGGCCAAAAGAGATATGTTTGGTGCAGGCTTTATGAAAGAATGTACTGAAACAGTATCACACTTACTAAATATAAAATAAATAATACGAGTATATCTTAATCAAACATTAAGAATAATCATAAACTTACACATATACTTTATATAATAAACTTACATACATATTGTTATATAAGTGTACCTACAATGAAACATCAAGACGATAATCAATCACGCAATTTATCACACCGACATTATGCATTATTTTATCGACGCACTGACAACCTGGCTAATAAACTACTAATATCCTACCAGTCGGCCGCCGCGGGGTGAGGTAATTCCAATCGGGGCGGGGCGTAGCGTGGCCGTTCTGCATGAAATAGTGTTATTCTGTGGTCTGGCTGTAAAGCAAAAGTTAAGCCACGTCACAAAAATTAAAAATGCTCGCCATTAAGAATAAAAAAAGAATAATAAAATATGCAAACGACTAAGCAGAACCTCACACAGCGCTTTTTAAAAACTACAATACCGAGCTTAAGGTAAATTTTCAACGGTTACAATGGCGGTGAGGTTTTGTGAAAAATGTTCTTTTGTGAGTAAGATTTAATTTTGACAAGTCATGGGGTTACTTGCCACCTTTTGAATGACTTTAAGTCAATAAAATACTTTTGCCTGGTATTTTTATAAGTTAACAGGAATAAATAAGAAACTTAAAAAAAACCCAACATCAACTGAGATAAATTGTACCTATCTACACTACACGCAAATACACAAACGACCTCTCAACCGAAAATAATACCAGTATATAGAGTTGACGTCATGAATCATGATGTCTAATCTTAACGCATAACACGGTCTCCTTCTCACTAACACAAATACAGTCCGGGCTGTCGTAACCGTAACCCGATTGAGTGAAATACCACTACATAAAAAAGATGGAATGTATACGTATTTGTAAAAACGCCCCAAAATACACGTTGGATACCAAAAATATAATTTTACACCTGCTTCATATTGACACCCACAACCGACGTCGTTTGATGCTGCACTTGCATTGTTAAATTTAGCATTAAAAACACAAATTCAGATACCAACACCGTAACTGCAAATATAAACCTTCAAGTAATACCGTTAAGGTAGAATATGAAAAGCATCTGTTAATAACCTTACGACGTTTTGGTTTCGTGATTATCAGTGAAGCGAGTTTATGAATTGCATACCTTTATTTCCGTGCCTTAGAAGCTAAAGGGCGTATAGTGTACATTTATACAGGGTGACAGAAAACAACATTCGTTAAGGTTAGAATAGGTAAAATTATATCTGAATGCCATTTTTTATTGACCTAAGTGTCACCTAGTCTTTGAACACAGGGCCTAATATGAAGACGATGGAGTAATATTCCTTATTCAGCATTAAAAAAGAGCCGTATGCTTATTTGCCATAAAAAATCATGGCTCGAAGAAGCTGCGTAGCCCAAGGCAGAACGCGATGGCGACGCATTGTGGACGCCTCTGCCCCAGATAACTCTATACTCCGCTTAGCGCGTTATTTCTTTGAAACCTAAGCTGCCAAACAGAAGGGGTGCGGGAGGGGAACTCGCAATGTTAGACAGGGAACGCGCGATTCTTCCGTGGGGCGTAAGAGAGAGTCAGACATTAATGGTTGTCATGGAGACGTACTATGTTTACTGTCACTTCCAATATTAGTGTCTCACTATAGAGTGAATTTACTTCGAGCGTGGCAGCGGGGGTCTTGGGTTAATTAGTCTATGGCCCCACCTAAGGCACTTAGGACTTGAAGTAAAGTTTAAACCCGTCGAAATGCCAGGCCATCGTCTGCGGTAGTAGGCGGCAGCTTGCTAAATTGGACTTTGGGTCAGTCACTCCTGTAAGCTTTGATGGTACGCTAATACCTTTTACTTCAACGGCTAAGGACTTAGGGGTTATTTTAGACAGCACCTTGAGTTGGAGAGCACAGATTACTGAAGTTCTCTTTTCAATACTACGGCGTGTCTCGCGACCGCGTACTCCGCTCTTCTGGCAATTTGTCACTTTCCATTCCCCTTCACCGCACTGGTTTTCTAGCTAATTCTTTCGCCGTTCAGGCGGCGCGCCTCTGGAACAGCCTCCCACGAGAAGTAAAAAATGCCCCGAGTAAGTTTTCTTTTAAAAAATCCGTACGTGCTTTCATTGCTGGTAGAATTAAGGTTTCCTAAATTGTTGCTTTTTCTCTGAGTTTCGTCCTTATTATATATATTTGTGTATGTATATATATGTATATATTATATTTATGTGTATGTATACATTGTATTATATACTATGTACCTTACTTCGTATTTGTGTAATCCTCTATTTTTAGCTGTAGGTTAGTTATTTAAATTACAACATGTTTTTCTTTTTTATAACTTGCCTGTTTGTAGCACCGCCTACAATCTCTCTGCTTCGCGTTAAGGTTGACTGGTAGAGAATGCCTTATGGCATTAAGTCCGCCTTTTGTACGATAAGGTTTCTTTTGTGCAATAAAGTTTAAATAAATAAATAAATAAAGTAAGTCAATATATTGAAAGAAAAAACTATACTTACGTCAGGTATAATTGATTTTTCCATTTAATTTTGGGTTTGCATGGATTTGCTTGAAATTGATAGGTACTTCAAAAGTAAATTCCACTGTATATTAATTAGTAGTCCGCCTTGAACTGAGAACTCGCCATTTACTTGCAAACTAATTGACCAATATTACAAGACCCTAATGAAGATCGTTTCGCGCCTTGTAGCTCTATAACCCCTTGATCGATCCTGCTTATATACTTATATACGAACTCTGAAATTACATTTATATCTGCTACAATTCCAACAAATTTCATAAAAAACAGATAAACATTGCTAGAGTTATCGCGGAACAACTATTCAAAATCAAAAAGCCATCGAAATGCACAGACGTCTAGTCTAGGTAGCCAGCTGACAGTTTCGTTGTGTCCGAAGTTTTCTGTACGCTCTCCGCTCGTTCGAAAAGTCAACCTGTATATGACATACGACCTTTTCTTTCCAAACCCATAGGCGCGTCAAATTTGACCGAGTGCACTGAACACAATGCACTTTGGAGGTAGCAAAATTGATATTTTGACGTGTTTTTAACAGATTCACGAAGAAAGACAACTCTAATAGCTTTACAATAAAGTTGAAAGTCTAGAAATAAAAAATTAAAATATAAAATTGTTTATTCTTGTTTTTGCTATAAAAAGCGATATAATGAATGAACATCGGTTCGCTGAATGGTAGCCATTTTGAAGATATTATTTAAATGAAAAGTTCTGCAAAAGTAATTGAAACGTAATTGTTAACTGGAGCCTTATTCGAAGAATTTCATCATGGATTGATTTTATTTTGATATTGAACAGGATTGAACCTGTCACAAGTGACGTTTCGGTTGTTCTGATCATCCTTTTCAACCGACTTCAAGATTTTGAAGGAGGAGGTTATCAATTCGTCGGGATCTTTGTTTTTTTTGCAATTTTTTTTTATATATTTGTTCACCGATTATTCGAAGACGGCTAGACCGATTTCGAAAATTCTTTTTTTGTTTGAAAGAGTATACTTTACACTTGGTCCCATTGTAACCAGGTCAGGATCTGATGATGGGATCCTGGAGAAATCGAAAGAACTCTTCAACTATTATATGCTATAGTGATTTGAATATTTTTTTACAGCAGGTCGAGCATTTGCTGTTGGAAAGGTGGAGGCTAAGTGAAGTCGGTTCTTTTTTGTTTAAAATTATTTATTATTAAATCATGTCAAATAGGTTTCAAAAAGTGACTACTTGACGTCACGTCAATACAATATGCCAAACGTTTTATTGATATTGATTTTCAGAACTACAATTTGTTTAGATGTCAATTTAATGACAAGAAATTAGTAACAAGTCAAACTTATTAATTTACAATTTGGCTTTACGTAAATAACGTGTAAAGTACTCGTAAAATCTCACTCTTCCTCCTAATGTTTGTCCCGGCTTGGGGTCCGCTTGACAACCTAATCTCATGAATTTGCGTAGGCACTAGATTATACGAAAGCGACTGCCATCTGACCTTCCAACCCAGAGGGAAGCTCGTAAAATACTGTTGAAATAATTTGATTCCCATAATATTGTCTTCGGTTGCCGCGATAGTTATTCATGAAATAAAACAATTAAAAACGGATTTTATCGCGTGTATTGAGTTTAAATTACATCCCGACGTTTCAAACACTTTACAGCGTTCGTGGTCAACGGGTCAACTGAGGAAAAATGTACAATTACCTCCGTTCAAAAACTATCTCAATATGCAAACCTACCCACATATTAAATATTAAACAAATTTAGTGTTTGCACATGCCGGAGGGGCCTTTATAAAAAAAAAAAAAAAAAAAAACAAATTATTTTTTGAAAATAGATGTCATATACTTCAGAAAAAGTGACCAAACCCTCCGGTGTCCGAGGCCAAGGCGAGAGGCGGAGGGTTTGGTCACTTTTTCTGAAGTATATGACATCTATTTTCAGTTTATATATAGTAGTGTAACTACTTAAAAATTGCAAATCAAAAAAATATTGAACAAAATAATTTGATTTGCTTCAAGATTCAAATTATTTTTTATTACAAAACAAATTATTAAACAAATTATTTTATTATTATTAATTATTATTTTCATTTTTTATTTTTAATTTTTTTAATTTTTTTAATTAGTATTAAATTATTATTAGTGTCCACACTGTCCACCATTATGGTCTCACAGTCCTATGTCTAGCTTGCTCCTTAACCAAATGAATAACTGGATCCCAAGCTGGTGGTACCGAAAAACCATCCTCTCTGTTGAAATTTGGATATTTTTTAATCTCGATTGCCTCTCGCAACATCCGGGGAATGTATCGTTTCTCCTTGACGAGGACTTGCGGTTTGTCAAATTTAACTGAGTGGTTGGGTCTATCCATGACATGCTCACAGACTGCTGACCTTGGTCGACGGTGCTTTACATCGGCTATATGTTCCTTTACCCGAGTAGAGATGCTCCGCTTAGTCTGGCCTACATATGATAGACCACATTCACATTCCAGCCTGTAGACCCCTGCACTCTGTAGAGGAGTAGCCGACTTCACTGACCTCAGGAACTGTGACATCTTCTTCAGTGGCTTAAAGTAAGTTTTTATAGAAGCACGTTTCAAGATGTTGCCAATCCTGTCAGTGACTCCTCGGACAAAAGGCAAGACGGCAGGCCGGCGCTCAACTGTAGGAATCTTCATCCGAACTTTCTGATTGAGCCGTGGAATCTTGAGCCCGTTCGCTTGAAGTGCATCCTTGGCATGCCGGAGTTCCGCCGCCAGGTGCTGCTCATCACATATCCTCTGGGCTCTCTGAAACAAAGACTTGCCTACAGTAGCTAGCTGACTGGGGTGGTGGTGTGATCTACCATTCAAATATCTATTTGTATGTGTAGGTTTCCTATATACAGTGCGGCCTAAGGTATTATCGGGGTTTCTCAATACTAGTACATCTAAGAAAGGCAGTGAACAATTATTTTCCAATTCCATGGTAAACTTAATCTTACTATGAATGGAATTGAGGTGGTCAAGGAAAACTGAAACACTATTTTTAGGTAATATAGTAAAAGTATCATCTACGTATCTTTTGAAAATCTTCGGCTGCACGGGAGCCAATGAGAGCGCCCTCTCCTCAAAGTCCTCCATAAAGATGTCAGCGACTACTGGAGATACCGGGGACCCCATGGCTACACCGTCGACTTGCAGGAAGAATTCATTGTTCCATAGTAGATATCCTGATTAAAATGAAAATTAAAAATGAAAATGAAAATAATAATTAATAATAATAAAATAATTTGTTTAATAATTTGTTTTGTAATAATTTTTTTTTTTTTTTTTTTTTTTTTTATAAAGGCCCCTCCGGCATGTGCAAACACTAAATTTGTTTAATATTTAATATGTGGGTAGGTTTGCATATTGAGATAGTTTTTGAACGGAGGTAATTGTACATTTTTCCTCAGTTGACCCGTTGACCACGAACGCTGTAAAGTGTTTGAAACGTCGGGATGTAATTTAAACTCAATACACGCGATAAAATCCGTTTTTAATTGTTTTATTTCTTGATTCCCATGTTTTATTATTAAAGACCATACCAAAAAAAACTACAATACAATTACAGAGCATGAGAACCAAAAAAAGGTCGTCAACCACTTGAAAACTTTGTTTATTTAACAAAATAAAATGCTTTAAGCGGGCGCGGCCAGAGGTACGAAACCTTTATATTAATTAAGCATGGTTTAATTGTTTTCGTTGCCCATGAGCATTCACATTCACACTTGGAATGCCTTTGTGGAGCCAACAAAGCCTCGATAGTTGGGTCGAATAGGGTATCGGAGGCGATAGATTACGGGAATGGTTTTTGCAAAATATCGATATCGATGTTATTTTTATTACAAACTGACCAGCGGATAACCCTAGCCCAAGAAGAAAATTTCAGAAGTCCATAATGGACCAATCGTTTAATAATGAAAATAAAAATGACTTGCAAAATTTAAGTACAGCTTAATTTAAGTATAGCTTAATTTTAAACTAAAATAAAACGTCCTTTGGAGATCTCGTCATTTCAAAATAATTGTATACTTAACGAATTCTAGCCACTTAAGTTAAACGGCTACCTACGTTAAAAAAGAGGCACTCCAAATAAATTAATTTGCAAACAAATTGAAGAGAAAATGGGTATTTCCGCTAAAAATGAGTATATTCAATGACGCCTTATTTTCGGTCCCCGGATCGAACAAGGAATTTTTTCCTCGTTCGTTATTTTAATAGAGGTTTGCATTTTTTTGAAGAGTTTGATCATAGAAAAAATTGCTACATTTTGAAGTAAATTTTCATTGCAAATGTTCTGTTACTTTTATATAATCTCTATTATCTTTTAAACAATAAAAAAAAAATTATACCCACGGATAAAGTTAAATACACAAACTAAACTATTCTTGGGGTTTATTAACGTCAATGTCTAGTTTAGCCTAATCTGTGCCCACGTATATATAAGATAAATGGTAATTATGCCATTTATCTTAACCTATACTTTGTTTTTTTTTTTCAGATTAGGAAGATCGTGCGATTGTGGTATTGCGATTTTTAGGAAAACGATTTTAAAAATCGTTATTTTGCATCTTATGGGCTTAATCGTATCACAAATAATGGATAAAAGTAGTCTCATTGAAATTTTTCTCTGACATGGCTGAAAAAATAAAGATAAATTGGCGAAATCGACCGTTGCTTTTTAATCTAAAAAAAGCCTAGTTATTAGGTACAACAAAACACAATATGGTTACAAAAAGTTCTGAAATCCCTGACTTCAGCGCTATGTAACCTGTGTTATCTGCGAATACTTAGAAACAAATCGTGTTAATCGCACAAATAAATATTCCCTGGCCATAAAAATATCGATACTCAATTATCGATACGGGCATCCCTTCGGGCCAGGTGTGGCCAACCGGCCGTTTAACAAAGCCGCGTAATCTCGATCGTTCTCGGAAAGATAATCGGCCAAAATCGGCCCAATCATTATTTGGTGGAATAATAATGAGGTGCCGCAGAGGTGAGCAGATGAATCAGTTCGTTTGGGGAATTTTAAAGGTAAAATACAATGAAAATTTCGGTTGTTTTTAGTCTGACCTTTATGTTATCGTGTAAATGTTATATGTAATCATTATTTGGTGAAATCATAATGAGGTGCCGCAGAGGTGAGCAGATGAGTTTGCGGTATTTTAAAGGTAAAATGGAATGGAATAGACGAAATGTTCAGTTTTTTAGTGTGACCTTTATGTTTTGTGTAAATGTTATAAATGCCATCTTTATTTGGGAATATAAATGTGATGTGCGGCAGAGGTGAGCAGATAGGAATTTTAACGGTGAAATAGGTTAGGACTCAGCTTAGACATCGTGTTTTCGGTTGTCATTATAAAAAAAATATACTACTATTATACTACTTTTTTATATAGTAAGACTTTCATGATATCTAGTTAATATTATACATTATGAATGCCAGTAAATGTTGTGTGTTTTTAGCTCTTATTTTTTAATACTCTGTCATGTGAGCTTTATCTGGATAGACTGTTTCTTATCAAATCTTTATTTGGTTAAATTAAAGTTTCAAACTGAATACTGATTAATTCCTTAAATATTATTCTAATTTGATTTCAATCTAAATGTCACATACATGAGCTGCAAACATCACCATATGGGGTGCAGTTTATTAGGATTCTAGTTGAACTAGTAAATTTCACAGTTATTTTTTTGAGTAGTATCTTCTATTATCTTGTGTTATCGGTACATTGTATGCGTTTTAAGTTGGACTGTTAATTCTTTTTTTAAGTAATCTAGTTCTATAGGTGTGAACCTGTAATTGGCTTTTCTAGTTATATTGTATTTCTACAAATATTTCTTGCTGTTGGTTTTCCATACAATAAAAAAAATATTATCAATCAAATTTGTATACAGGGTGTAATAAAAACACTGGTGATCCGTTTAAGGACATAATTGGTATCGTATTGCGACTAAGCAAAAGTAGGGATAAAATATTTTTTGAGGTTTTTAATAGTACATTACTGCAGAGGCCGTGAAGTAAGGGATTTAAGGACGAGATTGCGGTAGACGGCCGAGTCGTAGACGAGGCCGGATAAAGCGAGTACTGCAATCCCTGTTCCGGCCAAGGATTGTATAGTGCTTTTCTCAAACAATGTAAGAAAATATTATAATTAAAATAACTACTAAGTAATCAAGTAAATAAGTTTAAATTGCCGCCTTTTTTATTTTTTAAACTTGACATTTGAAAAAGATATTCGAGCCCCATGTTTAACCGCTTATAAATTTAGTACCATAGATTTTGTTTTTTCTTTTTTAATTTTAATGTCGCAAGTATACTTACAGAGAGAGTGGTCGTTGGCTGTATGTAATATTTCCTTTGTCAGTCTAACCTTAGTGAGCAAATTTAAAAAGTTAGAGCAGCGGACAATAATGTACGTTTCATACTCCCTACATTACTTCTTGCCTTAGGCCAAGAAGTAATGTAAGGAGCCATAAATGAGCAACTTCATGTCTTCATTTCGTGACATTAACGCATACATTTCGGAGTATGTTTGAAAAAATATATTTTTTGTATGGAAGACGCCATCCCAGCCGGCCGAAACAAAAGCAATTTTTTTTTTTGCGTGATTTTTTTTTCTTATTTATTCGTAATAATAATACGATACCAATTATGCCCTTAAACGGATCACCAGCATATTTGTTACACCCTGTATATTATGCTTTCAAATAGTTCAGATAATTCATCCAATCAAAATCGTTTAAAAAAAATATAATATGATTAGAAGGCGGATCATTTACATAATCTAGCTGAAACTTATTGCTATTAATAAAATATAAGTTATAAGTAAGTCTGTTCCCATAAAGATAATCGGCAAATAATGAGGTAGCCGAAGACAGCAGATGAATCAGTGATTATTTTAATGAGGTTTTTTTGGAACTTTTAATCTTGATCGTGAAATTGTTTCTTTATGATCAGAGATTTCTCCAGTAAGCAAAAAACATCGCTACTTAGTACTTAATCTCGCTAAGCCTTTTATGGTAAAATCTGATTTTCGTCTTGAAGAAAGCGTATGTCGTTATCGCATGTGATGTGCTGTGTTAATTAACTTTACTCACAGTCGATTTAAGTCCATCAATCAATTGATCCCGTAGTCCGCTTGGTGGCGTAATCTGAATTGGCGTAAGCACAAATTTTTTATGTATTTTCCTTCACCGAAAAGCGACTGGTAAACTATCAAATGATAAGTTAATCATGTATTATATGCCGTAAGGTCACGTCTGACAAAAATATGTATACAAAACTTTACGCCTTGGTAATAGAGTCGTGCCTACATATTTATGTCTCATAAAATGTGTTCATTAGCGTCCTTCGAATTAAAATTTGCCTCAACTCTAGTCCATCAAATATATTAATCGTATATAATGATTTATTGTAAAATTTGATAATAATACCTACTAATACTAAATTCGTTGCAGAATCTGAAAAGAAAGACAAAAGATAATGCACTTAATTTTATTATAGTTTTTACAAGCAATCTGAGTTGCGGGTATGTTTCCAAGTATTTTTTTGCCAGCTTAACACTATTATAACAGCGATAAATCACCAACTTTTAACACTCCGATCCAGTTTACCACAAAGCAGTGACTTAACTGATCTTAATCACTCTGTGGCGTTCACGCTAACATTAAAAAAAGTTTGACGTTCCGACAAAAGATGTTAGAAGAAATATTTTTTTTTTTTTTTAAATCGTTTTATTAGGTTTCGTGTTACCTTTGAATGGGTTTATCAAGGATTAAGAGGTCCTATGGAATTTATGGGTTTCTGTGGAAATATTAACGATCCGGTTTTTGGGAATATTTCTCCCTTTGGAATTGTGAACTAATTATAATGATACATTATGTTTGACGCTATCAAGGCTAGCGGCCTGAGATGGCCATTATCGTCTGTCACGTTCTAATTATGTAAGTGTGAGAGTGACGCATGAAACGATCTTGGTATACGATAAGTCCATCCTATTCGTTGTTGATATATTTTATGTTAGTGTTAGAATATATGTGACAGTTGTATACGACAATACAATACAATATACATAATATATACAATATATGGGTTCCGTAGCCAAAATGGCAAAAACGGAACCGTTATAGTATCGTCATGTCCGTCTGTCCGTCCGTCCGTAATCCGTATGTCACAGTACGTATCTTAATAAAAAAAATTACATAAGGTGGATTTTGTATGCCGCTAGTTTAGTCGTAAAATTGCTAGAAAAAATATTTTTACAGGGGGCACTTCTAATATACCTACATGTAACTAATTGTCCAAAAACATTTTTTTACAAAATATCAACATGTTGCACATCAATCGATAGGTGTTTAAAATGACATTGAGGTTAGTTTAAACATTTTTTGATTTAGTGAATATTTTTAGAAATAATCACCCCGAAAGTCAAAAAAAATGTGTAACTTTTGAACCGGAGATCCAAAAAATATTAAAAAAAACTTTAAAAGATACATCTTTGCGGCCGCCTCCTGTTTCTAAATCACGTCAGCTAATGCTGTCGTCGCCGATCAGCCAGTCGCAGCTAACCGGGCCACGGTGCCTTCTAAGGCATGCGTAGTTCCCGAAAAGGAAGAGTCCTCCCGCATCAATAAGGATAAGGAGGGATGCACACTGGTAGAAAGGAAGAGCAAGGCGCGCAGGGCGCCCCGCAAGACTCTGTGGAACCGGGTAATTCTGGTCTTGGGATTGCAATACCGAATAGGGCGCTTCACGTGTCGCGCTTGCATAACTCACCGTGGCCGATTATGTGGTGGAGTACGAACGCCGGAAGACTGGCCTTGGACAGAATAAATAATAGTATTTCATACAGAATGGCCACGCTACGCTCCGCCCCGAGCGGAATGACCTCACCCCGCGGAGGCCGATTGGTAGGGAACTAGTAGGCTAATCCGTCAGGTTGGCATCGCATCGATAAAAAGCAAAATGTCGGTGTATTGTCAAACGTCATTTACGACAGCGGAAACAGCGCCCTAAGACGCACGCACACCTTGCGTGTACAGGTGTGCCGTGCACACAAAGGCGCTCAATCGAGTTTTCTTTTAGTATGGCATGTCCGCCCTATATCCATAGGCTACAGTGATACTTACAATCAGGCTGGCCGTGTTATGGATTGCCACCAACGGAGTGTAAAAAATATACATAGGTATAAATTAAACTTTATAACAAAAGGCAATAATTCAAAGGAGCACAGAATTTGCATAAAAAAGTAATTTAACCGCACAAAAGACACATTTAACATACGATCCGGGAAATACTCTTATTCTAGACGAAGAGCTAGCCACGTCAGATATGACATAATAATGAGAGCAAAGAAACCCTTCTCGTCAGTTTGCTATACTATGCTTATTTCTAGATCTGGACATTTGGCAGCTGTAAAGTGGTGGAGGTCAAATAATGCAAACCACTTCAAGAATATAAATCCTAGATTTCTAGGTAAGGTGCAATATAATGAGAAATTATATAAATAATTAGATTACATCATTGTCAAAAGTTTCTGTTGGAGGAAATCAGTGCCAAACGACGTACTTACTTATAATGTAATTCATACTTTGTCGCCTACTGTTTATATTTCCGTAATAATACGCAATGTTTTTTGTTCTAATGTTAAAATATAGGCCCTGTACTTTATAACTGAGACAACTTCGGCAGTTTTTATCTATTTTGGTATTACTATTTTCCAATAAAAAAATTTTGCTAGTCTCACTCTAACCTCCACCCATTAAAAGCTGCCAGATACCCGGATCTAGCAATAAGGATAGTATAGCAATCTAACCAAACGGGTTTTGTTGCTCTCATTATTGTGTCATATATGACGTGGCCAGCTCTTAGTCCATTCCATATTTAAACCTACGCTTTACTGTATTCTTTTAAAACTCTAACAATAACGTCCCAAAATATATTTAATGAACCCAAACGCTGGGAGCAAAAAACCGTTTCGCGGCTTGGTGACTTTCCGCATGGCAAAAACGTCGTATGTGTGTTAAGGTGATACCCAATTTTTCTTAAACCACGCCTACTTATATAAGAGATATTTTTAAAGATGCACAATAGAGAGATACATACATACTTTATAATTAGTGGACACACCACGAAAAAAAAATGATAATCCATAATTTTAATCGAAAATTCCTATTACAAATACTAGTAAACTGAAACTAGTTAATACTTTTATTATATTAAATTTTTATCTATACATTGCTTTTGTTTGAGGTACCATAATGACTTTGAGTGTAAAAGAAGACCTGACTTTGAAAAATAATTATATTTAATCTTATTTTTCTCCTACAATAAACTTAATAGTCATAATTATAGCATAGAATTCTTAAAGGTATCACATTCGTATTTAGAATATTTTTTGACAGTTATGAAATCTACTGAGCACAAAATCACTCTGTCCTCGCCTTAATTTCAATGTCACTTACGTCGTTTTGGAATTCATACAGGAATAGCTTTAGTGCCCTTCAGGGACATGCCGTAAATATCAAAAAAAGTGAGGTAATTCAGCTTTAGATATGGGCTGTAAAACGGTAGCGGTATTTTAATGCAGGGAAGTATGATTTTCTGGTAGGGGGATAATTATGTTTATATACCCATTAGGGGTGCCACCGGTGCCATTAATATAAAGCATTGTAACTTACAGCGGCACAAACTCGACTGCGGGATAATTTCAACTACATTGAAATATCTTCTGTGTTTTACAATATTAACACAATCAACTCACATAAACAGCTCAATACACATATATAAAATGCTAACAAATTAGTCACGGATATTTTAAGAGATAATACATTACATTAAAACAATTAACTTTTAACTGTAATTAAGGAACCTTTGTATATCATTTTTTTGTTTTCATTTACCGAACAAAAAAAAATATTATAATAAATTTTTAAAATAACCATTCCCTATAATGTACCTGTCAAGATGTTTAACACTGTATGTCATGTCATGTCAAAAGTTTTTTTTCTTAAATGTCATTATGATTCGGGTCTAAAGAGGTCTCATTTAATTATCTTATTAAAAGGGTGTTTTAACGTAGAACAATTGTTTCCCAGTTTTCTCCAAAAACACATAACAAAACCTATGATGTTTCATACTTAAATATACTCCGATAACCGAGTACTATCAGCGGTAAAAATATCCGTGACTAATTTGTTAGCACCTTATATATTTGAAGCTCAATTTATATCTGGGTAACGGAAAAGCGCTTTTCCGTCATCGCCACTCTATTCAATGATACATTGTAAAACTCGGAAGATATTTTGATTTAGTTGAAGTTTCCCGCAGTCGAGATACGTACCTGTACCTTACTGTATTTTGGTGTGGCGTACTGTTTAAAAAAGTCAATAAAAGTAAAAATACAAATATATTTGAGTGTCACGATGACGTTAAGACAAAGTAAAAAGCAAGTAGCTAAGTAAGTAAGCAGAGATTACATTACTTTTGAAAATATACTATATTTCCCTCAAAAAGGTGGCAACAGCACAGCATTAGCTGGGGTTCAAGCATTTCTTAAACGGCCATTTGGAAACTAAATCTAAATATATAAAAGAAGAAACTGACTGACGGACTGATTGACTGACTGACTGACTGACTGACATATCAACGCACAGCCCAAACCGCTGGTTCTAGAGATTCCAAATTTGGCACGTAGGTTCCTTATAAGGTCTAGGGATGCACTAAGAAAGGATTTTTCAAAATTCACCCCCTAAAGGGGTAAAATGGGGGTCCAAAGTTTGTATGGCAAATCAAGATTTGTTAGACTACTTTATTCGAAACTCCACAGGAGTATTCCTAACGATAAATGAGTAAACACGTGTTTCAGGTTTTTTGAATTCAACCCCCAAAAGGGGCCAATGTGGTCACAAAGTCTGAAAATCAACATGGGTATCGTATCCTTTTTGAGTACTTATAGTACGCGGGCGAAGCCGCGGGAAAAGGCTATTTATTATATTTATTATAATAATCGGTATTAGAACTGTTTCTTTCAAAACACTTTCTCCTGATGACTAGACCCCGGACTCTTGTGGCAATGACGTCACAATAGGGTGATTTGGGGTGTAAACGGGACGGTGCTATGAAACACGGTTAAAAACTCGGTTGTTAACCGAATACATTAAATTAGACATTTTTAACAATATTACTTAGTAAGTTGATCAATATTATCGTTTGCTATATTACTTGCAAACCATGCATTTGTACGTTAAACTGGCATTGGTTTTGTCGGCCACTCGCTCCTTGTTCGTCACAAATGTCACCAAGCCAGTTTAAAGTACAATTGTATGGTTTGCACTAAAAAATAATATTGATCAACTTACTAGATAATTTTGTTGAAAATATCTAATTAAAATGTATTCGGTTAACAACCGAGTTTTTAACCGTGTTTCATAGCACCGTCCCGTTTACTCCCCAAATCACCCTATTGTGACGTCATTGCCACAAGAGTCCGGGGTCTACTGATGACATATGGTACTGAAACGTGGTCGCTTACAATGGGCCTCATAAGAAAGCTCAAAGTCACCCAAAGGGCAATGGAGAGGGCTATGGTTGGAGTGTCTCTGCGTGATCGCATCAGAAATGAGGCCATCCGCAGCAGAACCAAAGTAACCGATAGGTATAGCCCTCCGAATCGCTAAACTAAAGTGGCAGTGGGCGGGGCACATTGCTCGTAGAACCGATGGCCGTTGGGGCGCAAAGGTTCTCGAGTGGCGACCACGAACCGGAAGGCGCAGCGTGGGTAGACCCCCCGCAAGGTGGACTGATGACCTGGTGAAGGTCGCGGGAGTCCGCTGGATGCGGGTGGCGCAGGACCGGTCATTGTGGCACTCTTTGGGGGAGGCCTATGTCCAGCAGTGGACGTCTTTCGGCTGATATGATGATGATGATGATGACTTTCTCCTGTGTTTTGATTTCCCAAAAACATTGTCGGGAAACTCAAGAATATAAATTATGGATACATACGGTTTATATCCAAAAAATTTGGCACTAATTAATTCTTAATTACTGTCGGTAATCGGTATATGCAAATACCATACTCATAATGTTCTGTTCCTGCTGGTGAGTAAGGTTGCCAAAGAGCTCAAAGAGGACCCAGTGTGTTATCGATGAGGGACCCTCTTGTTCCTTTAGCCGTCTACACAGTGAATCCTCCTTTTATGTAAAGGGTCGGCAACGCGCATGTGATACCTCTGGAGTTGCAGACGTCCATAGGCTACGGTAGCTGCTTACCATCCAGCAGGCCGTATTCTTGTTTGCCACCGTAGTGGTATATAAACTCCCGGGCACTAAAACTAAAAATAATCTAAATAAACAATTTTGGTTCAAAACGTTCTTAAACCGCTCCGTTACAGTGGCAATAACTTTACCAGAATGTTATGTTCCTTATAAACACTACAGTAACAAAAATCGATGAAGCAATACATCAAATGCGCTAGTGTTTAAACTGCACTTCAATATTGACAATCCCATACGGAAAGCGGCATTCGAATTTAAAATTTTGACATGTTACGCATCTGTTGAAAATATTTTATACCACGACGGTGGCAAATAAGCATACGGCCCGCGTGATGGTAGGCAGCTACCGTAGCCTATGGACGCCTGAAACTCCAGCGGTGTCACATGCGCGTTGCTGACCATTTACAAAAAGGAAGTTCACTGTGTTGACGGCTAAAGGAACAAGAGGGTCCCTCATCGTCAACACACTGGGTCATCTTTGAACTCATAAGAGTACTAGCGTAGAGTAGTAGTGACTACATAAATAGTCATCAAAATAATATCAAAACAAAATGTAATTATGATAACTAATGTCACTTAAAATAATCTCAACGTAACACGAACTTAGTAACAAAATTATAAGAGGAAAATAATAATCTGAAGCCAACCCTTAATTCAAAAGTATTTTCTGTGCGATCCTTTCCTGTTCAATATGAAATCAAAATTAATCAAAATATATTCTTCTAATAGGCCATCTACCATGAAAGTGAAAGCGACTTCAGTCTTAAGAACGAGAACCAAATGTGTATGCTAATATTTTTAGGACATACGCTAAACATATATCTGTAAAAACATGCAAAATGCCGCAATCTATTACCATAAAATATCAGTATATTTAAACGTCAATACGTTTGGAGCAACCAGCCTTTAAAAAAAATATACCCTCTTAAGCAAACATGCTTCTCGTTTCAGCAATTGATATAGCTATTCATATTTGTGAATATTATAATATATTTACATTATAACTCTTTATAATGTCCCTTTATTGCAGGATTATACGCGTATATCCTGTACAAAATTGCTCCTTACATTGATTGAGGCTTATTCAGTAAAGCGTATTATTTGTACTGCAAAATGGTTAAAAACGTCGTAACTGCCAAAAGTCTTAAGGTTCATTTTTACATGGAGTTAACAGTTTTACATGCTCCGTCTGATTTGATTAAAACTCCTTAACGACGCGAATATAAGGCTTGGTTTATTGGGTTATCTAGCGGGGCGGAAATTCGAGAAATTTATAATAATGTACGTTTACGTGGGAATCAGCTGTTACATTTTATGATTAAGTATCCAAAACGCACACGCTTGCCTTATCACTACATAGTAAAAAACAAAGTCGCTTTCCAATGTCTGTCTGTCCCTATGTATGTTTAAATCTTTAAAACTACGCAACGGATTTTTATGCGGTTTTTAATAGACAGAGTGATTCAAGAGGAAGTGTTATATGTATAATACATGCATAATATAGCAGAGAAACACTGATATTTTAGAGGTTTTTAATATGATGTCGTAAATAAACACAGTTTTTTGCGCCTACATTGCAAGTGCTGGCTGAACCCTACGAGATAGATCAAAATAATGTAAAGCCTGACCAGAAAAATATGATTATTGTCAAGAGGGCGCTATTATTCTCATTTATATGGCAACAGTTCACTTCTCTATGGTATGGTGACATCTTGTTTACCTGTCAGCTTTGATGTTAATTTTAAAATGTTTCACAGCGAAAAAGTTTCATTTCCCGAGCGTATTACTTACAGCAGTTTATTATATAACACTATCTGCAATGTTCCGCTCTTGACTATGGATAATTTTGGGAATTTTCTGTCGTTTATTATTTAATATTCAACACTTATTATCATTTAAGTAAACCGCCTCAATCACAGTGACAGCGTAACACATACACTCACACATGCATATCATTGTCATTAAAATTATTGCCAGTGTAAGAAATTAGTTCCAATGAAATTCCGCAACATGGCGCATGATCATATATTTCTGGTCAGGCTTTACTACAGTATTGTACACCTTAAAAAGGTCTACAAAAAATACAGGATGGTATATGTCTATTTCTTACCCACAATAACCATTTTTTATCCCGTTATTTTTTATGCGCTAGTCAACAATAACAATAAAGATGTATAGTCAGAATTTTTGGAATGTCATAATATTACTAAGAGCGTTTCCTGCATTCCTGCCATTTTGACATCTTGAAAATTCTGCTTGGAAAGTGCTTAAGCGCTCAACCTCAGTTTCACCCCTTAAGGGTTGAAAAACCAAAAACGATTTCTTAGCTTTATGTTATGATGAAAATGCACCTGTTCATTGCATGTTGTGCAACCTTCCGTGAATTGTTTTCACCTGATGGTCTGAGATGAGGCCATTTCGTGGCACTTTCTCGTATTATGTCTTCTTTCCTTCTGTTTCTTTTATATGTGTGTGTTTACGAATAAACTATTTCTATTCTATCCATAGATTAAAGATATACCTACGCTTTAAACTGGGCGTTGTCTGTCAGTTTGTACGCAACGCCATTGTTTTATATACATGGTGTAACAAAAATGCTGGTGATCCGTTTAAGGGCATTATTATTTATCCTAATTACAAAAAAACCGGCCAAGAGCGTGTCGGGCCACGCTCAGTGTAGGGTTCCGTAGTTTTCCGTCCGTCACAGTAAGTGTCCTCACTTAAGAGTTAAAATAACACCGCCATGTAGGATCTGATATGAGCATTCCACGTACAGCGACATCTATCGGCAAATTAAGTAAACTATTGCGTGCGAGCTTAAAGTATGGAAGATGATTTTTATGAGATAATTCTTTATTGCGTGAACCGATTTTCACCGTTTTTACTTTATTTGAAAGCACGTCATTTCATTGTGATTTTGTAGTAATTACAGGTACAATAAACACCTGCTTATATGGTTAAATTACAAACTTAGTTGAGAAATTATTTTGTAATTTTTTTTCAAAGACTATTCAACCTTTGATAGGTTGAATAGTTTTTGAAAAATAATTTTCCTAGAAAGTTTTTATAAAGTTCTACTTTTGAGATTTTTTCATACTTTTAAAACTTATGGTTCAAAAGTTAGAGGGGGGGACACATTTTTTTTAACTTCTAGAGCGATTATTTCCGAAAATGTTTACATTATCAAAAAATAATTTTAGTAAACCCCTATTCATTTTTAAATACCTATCCAACAATATATCATACGTTAGGGTTGAAATGAAAAAAAAAATCACTCCGCACTTTACGTATAGGGGAGGTACACTAATAAAACATTTTTTTCCACTTTTTATTTTACCACTTTGTCGGCGTGATTGATATACATATTAGTACCAAATTTCAGCTTTCTAGTGCTAACGGTCACTGAGATTAGCCGCGGACGGACGGACGGACGGGCAGACATGGCGAAACTATAAGGGTTCCTAGTTGACTACGGAACCCTAAAAACTAAGAAAACATTTTTCCGCGCGAAAAAAAATGGTTTTGTATGGAGGATTGACCGGCTGGGACCTGGGACGACTGGTCCCATAGAAAAAAATGTTCAAAAAATGGTTTGTCCTATTTTTTTTAGTCGCAATACGATACCAATTATGCCCTTAAACGGATCACCAGTATTTTTTTACACCCTGTATTTAGATTTAAAAATAAAAGTATATTGATCAGATCATAATAAAAATACTCTGAAAAATAAGCACTACATTGTCAATAATACGTCAATAAAGTAATCACAGTTAAGTAGCTAAACTACTTACCTCGTTACTATACTACTAGCCTTACCATTAGAAGCGAGTCGCGTTATACTCCAGTGTAATGGGGTCCATAGACGATCAAGCATGCTTGACAAACACGAAGACTGGACAGTGGTTTCGTTTATGAAACTGTAACTAATGGGCCCGTAATTACGGGTCGCTGGCATCTCCCCGTATTTGCAGCGACACGACGCTCCCTACATAATTAAAAGCTTTTCAGTCGAGTACCGTGTTTAGGCCACGAAGCTTGCTGAGTGGCCTAAGTAAGGTCCGAGATTGAAAAGCTTGATTATGTCACTATTGTATACAATACTTTTTCTACGAGTACTCAATGTAGGCAAGCCGGTAAGAATTGAGTTCGGCGAAAGACCTGCTGCCTCTATACACTAGAGAACTTCAATCTCCCGGCAGATCGTGCCCGTCCCCCCGCGGCGACAGCGGCGTGGCCGCGCGGGCTCGTGTAGCAGTGTTACAATATTGTACGAAAATCCTTTGTACCATCGTTGGCGATGTCACAATATGCGACCATAAAAGCTCTATCGGAAAGTATGCGCTAGTAGTGCGTTAGTACTACACAATCTCAATTCAAGCATTACAGTCGACGAGTAGAAAAAACTATTTGTAATTTTTGTCCTAAATTCTTCGTTAGTGAGATGAAAAACATTGTGTGTCACTCGGAGGGTAAGAATATTGCAAACTCGAGTCATAAATGCCCTCGGCTTCGCACCCAGGCATCTATCAGACTCTTGTCTCCTTTGCTGCACAATGTACTATATTTCATCAAAAGCTATTGACAGAACTTTTGATTGAAATATTTAAACGTTTTGCTATGTAACAAATAATCGCTTATTTTGTTTCCTTTTTGTCTGTCCTCAATTTTGCAATGTTGTAGAACAAAAAAAAAACAAAATACAGTCGAATTGAGAACCTCCTCCTTTTTTGAAGTCGGGTCGGGGGTGGGTTTTTTGTCTACCCTCAATTTTGCAATGTTGTGGAAATGTGGAACATAAAACATTGACACTCTGATTGAAATTTCATCAATCGCACTACAAGCAGGCTTGTCAATAACGTACGTCTACTCGACTGCGTCTGCTTGATCGTCTTAGAAACCCCATTAATCTGAGAGAAGGGTACTTAAGCTTCGGCCAATTCGGCCATGCAAAAGAAAAGAAATATCGCCCGCAGCATTTTATTGTTTGCCTTCTGGTTATTCTGGGAATGGTTCACGGAGCTTTTAACTCGCTCGCGGTCGATTAGCATTTGGAATTATACCTGGCACCCTATTATTTACGTAAGTTACCATTAAACTGTTAAACGATTTAAAAAATATAGTAAAGCCTGTTGAAATTAAGAGCTATAAAACTCACTTACCGAAAAAATTAAGTTATAAAACTAATATACTAGAATATTTATTGGCCTAAGGAAATTAGTTTTCTTTAGCTGAGAACAGAAAGGGCTTAAGTTCATTTCGGTTTGCACACAATTTGTATTCTTAGTGATAAGTCTTTAAGCTCTAATATGGTGTAAAGTTTTATGTGGAGATAGGTCATTTTTACTCGTATGGTATTTCAAAACAAGTTACTTTGTTAGTGAATGTAAAACGTAGTTTTAGGTATTTTACGACGTAACTTTGTCTACGATTGAGAAATTATTGTCCGTCTATTACTGCGGCGCGCATTAAGCGTCACCTAATTCATTTCCAATTTTTTTTTGAAGTATATTTTCATTCATTAGCGTCGTTCGAGTTTGGTAGACGGAAACAAACACTTCAAAGTAATACCATCAGTACCATCACTAAATGTACACTTACGTCATTTTATTTACTACAAGTAGCTTCAATAGTTGTTAAAGAAAAAGAAAACAGCCCTTCCAGAACTAGGTGTTACCTAGACCGCGATTAGAAAAATAAACACACACACTGGACAGACACAGCTCCAACCCAACTCATTTCAACGCTATAACGACATTGACATTTGCTATTCGAACAGATTTTCATTCAACATTGGTCACACATTGGTCACATATTGGTCTCACATTGGTCCAATGTGTGATACGCGGCCCTACAGGCTGTAAAAAAACACTGGTGATCCGTTTAAAGGCATAATGGTATCGTATTGCGAGTATAAGAAAAAGTAGGACAACATTTTTATGGAGGCGAAAAAACATGTTTTTGTCTGGTACACGTCGTCCCAGCCGGCCAACCGGGCCAACCCACTATACAGTGTTTTTTTCTTAATTTTTCATAATTAGAATACAATACTAATTATGCCCTTAAAAGGATTACCGCATTTTTGTTACACCTTGTTGTTATAGTGTAATATACAGGGTGGAAAGATAAGTCGAGCCCTGGAGGGAAACTACCTTAAAACCTTGAGATAGCTCAATTCGTTAAAAGGAAACATTCTTTTATTTTTCCTAAAAACTAAAACTGCATTGACAGTTTTTTTCTTAATTTTCACTTTTTTGCATACTAATTGTATGAAAAATATTATTATTATTATTATTTATGGGTTCTCTTGTGCCCTAAACTTGGTTGGTATTTAGAAGTTTTTATCCTCGTTGGAAACAGGATCTATTGGCATCAATTGTCATAAAAAATATTTATGGCAAAAATTACAAAATAAATACTTTTTCTGAAAACTACTCTTTTCCAAAAATTTGTAAATGCAGTTATGTCCCTTTAAAGAAATTAAAGAATGTTTCCTTTCAGTGAATTGAGCTATCTCAACGTTTTAAGGTAGTTTTCCTCCAGGGCCCGACTTATCATTTCAACCTGTATATTGAGGTTATAGTCAATTCAATGTGGTATAACTATTATTGGAAACAGGGTATTTACCATGTATATTGGTTTTTGAGTAGCCGATATTTCGGCACAGTTGTCGCTCCGTGATGATGGCGCATGCAACTGCGCCGAAATATCCGGTGCTGAAAAAGTCCAATACGAGTATACATGGTAAACACCCCGTTTCCAATAATAGTGATAGCGTTAATGACCGTGTTCGTTTGAAATCGTATTCCATATGGACCTAAAAGATTTAAAAAAAACCGGCCAAGTGCGAGTCGGACACGCACACGAAGGGTTCTTAAATATTTACTTTATTCTGTTTTTTAGTATTTGTTGTTATAGCGGCAAAAGAAATACATCATCTGTGAAAATTTCAACTGTCTATTTAAAACGGTTCATGAGATACAGCCTAATGACAGACGGACAGCGGGGTCTTAGTAATATGGTCCCGTTTTTACCCTTTGGGTACGGAACCCTAAAAACATGAATCTCTCATTCGGCCAACGATCTATGATACCTAGGTATGTAGTAACTCTGGAGTTATTTTATTGACCAAACGACTGCTAACAATTCTTTGTTTACATATTTTAAAATACACATGAAATAGACTATAGAATAAAATAAAATGTAATACTTGCCCGCCGCACAACCAATCAGAACGCATGGTCAGATAAGGGTACCCTAAACCGATGATCAGGCAAGCGAGTCGAAGAAATGGAGCGAAAAATGTATGTCAGGATCGAGAGGGAATCCTTCGGGAAATGAACACTATACATGTATAGGTATATTATGTAAATTTACGTAGTTATACGATAGTTTAAGACGATTGTCGCCGGAGTGTCCTTGAGCGTTTGGGCGCTCTGTATCCGCGCCATCCGCTTACCCCTCTCATTGCGATCGTGCGTAAATCCGCCGCGATGCACCGGGACGATGTTCAAAGAATATGACTTTACCCAGAGGCGTGCGGGCAGTTTTATAATAATTATAATCCTTTTGCGGATGTTTTGTGATTTGAATACTGTGATTAAGTACTGTGGTAACATTTTTAGGAATGCTACTTACCTATTAAATAAGATAAGTAATATCGACCTCGATTAGTAGATTTTTATGTAAAAAAATAAAAACCCAGATTTTGAATATGAAGTACAGTGAGCGGCAAAATATTTATGAATTTACAAAATATGATTAAAAATATTCTACATATCAGAAAAAAATACTGACTAGCACAGCAAAAAAACTGAATGCACATCAAAGCGGTGTTTTCATGTGAATTTGGATTTTCTTTTATTTATATCAACAAAACTAAGCCTGTTGCGAGTTGCGAATACTAAAAATGCACATGTAAGGACCGGCATTTGTCCATGAAATCGTCATACAATTGTCATGAGAGCTGTAAGCCCATGAAATTTAGATCTTTAAAATATAACACAGCTTAGGGTTCCAAAATGGTAAAAACGGAACCCTGAAAAGTTTTTTGAAACATGTCCGTCTGTCCGTCCGTATGTCACAGCCATTTTTATTATAAAACATATATTAATGAAATTTTATCCAGAGGCGTCTTTCATGTGCCGCTACTTAGTTTTATACCTAAATTGCCAAAAAAACTTTTAGGGAAGGCATTCCATACATACATATGCCAAACTAAATGTCAAAAAATATTTTTTGTAAATATGAACATGTTGTACATCAATCGATACGGCTTTAAAAATATCTTATATATATGGAAGATCTTCTTTTATTGAGTCAATATTTTCAGAAATTACTCTCTTCGAATATCTAAATATAATAGTCCCCTCCCCCCCTCCCCCATCTAACTTTTAATCCGTATTTCAAAAAAATATGAAAAAGAGAAGATACGGCTTACTACTAAATTTCTACGAAAATTATTTCACATATTATCGGTTCAGCCGTTTTCGAGTCGATCTCCAAGAAACTACTTTCTACCGAACCCTACATTATGCGTGGTCACACACTTGGCCGGTCTTTTAAAGATATTTGGTAGGTAGTAATAACCCTAAGTAGTAATTTATTTATTTACTTGCATTGATAATTAATATAAAATTTGTATTTATTTGCATTTCACCGACATAGTAAAGTTTTTTTAGGGTAAGCAACGCGCATGTGAATCCTCGGGGGTTGCAGGCGTCCATAGGAATTATAACTGCTTCCATAACTGCTTTCCATCAGGCGGATCGTATGCTTGTTTGCCAGCGTCGTGGTATAAAAAAAGCTTTTTTTCCTTTATTCTTACATATTACATTGTAAGTACATTGAACTCTTAAATATCAGCAATTTTTAATTAGAATCTATCAGGCTCTGCTCAGTGATAGTTAGTACACTGAAATTTGGTACGAGTGTGTGTTTTAATTACACCTACAAAGTGGTAACACAATAAGTATTTGAAACACATGAAGTAGGTACACATTGTTGGATAGGTATTTCAAAAAGAATAAGCCTTATACAACTTTTGAATACAACGTATACTTTCGTAAATAACAGCTCCGAAAGTTTAAAATGCCCTTTGATTTTTGAACCGTGGCTCCAAAAAAAATTGAAAATTCCTGGAAGTGAGGCTATTGTGAGGTTAAGTATTTTCAATAAAAACTATATGGAATAAAATCGGTTGGGCCGTTTTTGAGTTATGTTTCAAAAACGCATAGTTAAAAGACGTAAGTGCTGCATAGTAAAATAACGTAAGTGCCACAAAATATCCCTTTATAAACGACCTTTTGAATGGATGTATTGTAACAGGCCGGCAACTACGGAACCCTACACTGAGCATAGCCCGACATGCTCTTGGCCGGTTTATATGCAATCCTTTGCAGTTTTCTTGGCAATTTCTTGATTTGATAAATTAGTTAAAGTATAACATTAAATATTGTGTTTAATCTTAAAATAAAACGCATAATACATTCGTTTAGAAGACGGTATAAATACTTAAATGAATATATTTAAATAAATTCGGTCCTAAATAAATAAATTATTAGTCTATTGTATTGTAGTAACTACTAGCAGATTTGCGCAACTAACACCTATTTTTGCGTGATGCATTAGTCTACTAAAACATAATACTTACATGACCAAATTTGTTTTAAGAGCATTATGAGATGCATGATTTTGGTTTTTTTTTCTCCATTTTGATTTCATTTATTTGTAATACTTGTTATAATCTAAATAAAATGCACTTTTTATAAGAATGTACATGAACACGCATACGAGTACATTATCTAAAAAGATAAAACGTCTGTGCTTTATTGATTCCGAGAAGACGCGTTATGTCCGCACCGCATGAACTCTCTGCAGTTATTTAGTCTTTAGGCACAGTAAGTCCGATATTATTGCTCACGGGCCAAGCACAAGTATATGAAGTACAAGGGAAGCACGGAGCGACGAGCGACACAGCCTCCTCGTCTCAAAGCTAGCTCACGACTGCCGACAACGCCGTTTTCTAGCTACCAACGCTCGAAATGTGGAATTATGATCAAGTTGTTTAAGAAAATCAAATCAATTTAAATATCCTACGTTGAGTTTGTAGTGTTTTGTAGTACAAATTTTTTAGTTCAACAATTTTTTAAATCGAATGAGCCGTTCAGTAGATATAAGCAAAATTAACCGTAAAACGACATTTAGTTACATTTAAATAACGGAGAAACTATACGTTACACGAGTTATTCAAACGTTGACAATGTTGTGCATGAAATGGTAATTAACATATATTTTTTTCAAATTTTTTTGATCACCCGTTATTGAGATATATCCCTTAGAAAGTAACTGTTTTCGGCCACAATCAGCGCCTAGCGCCTTAAGAGACAATATAATATTTATACAAAAGACCTTAAAAATATCAAAAGAGCGTTATAACTGTCGTAATAGACGGAGAGCTGGCCACGTCAGATATGACACAATAATGAGAACAACGAAACCCCTGTAGTTAGTTTGCTATACCATGCTTATTTCTAGATCCGGACATCTGGCAGCTGTAAAGTGGTGGATGTCAAAGAATGCAAATAACTTGAAGAAAACAAATCCTAGTTAGTCCTAGTTCTCGGTTTGATGCAATATTATGGTAAATTATGTAATTAATTAGATTATATCATATCCAGAAGTTTCTGTTAGGGGAAAGTAGTGCCAAATGATGTATCCGTCGATTTGCGCGAATACTATCACCGATGTGTTGCGTCAGGGCATGGAATACTATATTCCCTACTCTGACGTCGCAACCGGTGACACAGCTCGTCCATGGTTTAACGCAGAGTGTAAACAGGCAGAAGCTCTAAAGCAAACGGCCTATTTATCATGGGTTGACGCACGTAATCGTAAAGGTCCGGATGTACACGCAAAGAAACAGTCGTTCAACAAAGCTGCTAAGTTTTGCAAGAAGGTTATGCGGAAGGCTCGATTTCTCCACGTTTGCCGTATCGGCGCCAAGCTGGCCTCTTACCCGCCAGGAAGTAAGGCATTTTGGTCACTGGCAAAGTCGGTGGAATCAAATTTCTGTCGTCCCTCTTTACCTCCATTGCTGAGGCCGGATGGATCATTGGCACATACCGCGAAAGAGAAGGCCAACTTGTTTGCCTCTCTATTTGCTGAAAATTCACGTCTGGATGCTGGCGTCGCTAGGCCTACCTCCTTACCTGCCTTTGGAGCCTCAATGCCTGAAGTCAAAATACACCAAAAGGAGGTATTGAAAGTATTGAGCTGCCTAGACGTGAACAAAGCTAGTGGTCCTGATGGAATTCCAGCGATTGTACTGAAAACATGTGCACCTGAGTTGTCTCCAGTACTAACACGCTTGTTTCGTCTCTCCCTGAGGTTGGGTCAAGTCCCCGAGTCGTGGAAGCTTGCAAATGTACAGCCTGTACCTAAAAAAGGTAGTCGTGCTGACCCGTCAAATTATCGGCCTATCGCGATCACCTCCATACTTTGTAAGACTATGGAGCGTGTATTAAACACCAAGCTCTTGGCATATCTCGAAGGTAAC
The DNA here is from genome assembly GCA_947086415.1 of Pammene aurita. Classification (NCBI taxonomy): domain Eukaryota; kingdom Metazoa; phylum Arthropoda; class Insecta; order Lepidoptera; family Tortricidae; genus Pammene; species Pammene aurita. Next base: position 15,233,921 of record OX352314.1, read on the forward strand.
GATCTCCTCAGTGATCGGCAATACGGGTTTCGCCGGAACCGGTCTACTGGGGACCTTCTGATTTACGCCACTCACCTTTGGGGCGAGGCTATTGAGAGACATGGTGAGGCTATCGCCGTGTCCCTCGACATTTCTAAGGCTTTTGACAGAGTCTGGCACGAGAGCCTATTAAGCAAGCTACCCGCGTATGGGATATCCTCTGGCCTGCGCTCCTGGATCACTGACTTCCTGAGGAACCGATCTATTCGAGTTGTCCTGGATGGGTGCTCGTCTGATCTTTTGGCTATTAATGCCGGGGTGCCTCAGGGCTCAGTCCTCTCTGCGACCCTTTTTCTGCTGCACATTAACGATCTGCTCAAGCCCGGTATCTTTGGGTATGCGGATGACAGCACGGTTACGGAGAGATATCTTTCTGGCGCGAGGGCTAGTACAAGTGATAACGAAACCCTCAGGGAGGCCATGGTGGAGCGGATGAATTTGTCTTTGGACGCCGTGGCCGATTGGGGCGAGGCGAACTTGGTTGGATTCAACGCCACCAAAACTCAGGCGTGTTTATTCACCGCAAAACGGAGCCAGTTCACCTTAGCTCCCACTTTCCAGAATGTGTCCCTTCCCGTGACCAACCATCTTGAGCTTCTTGGTCTAAGTTTAAAATCCAACTTAAACTTCGGGTTGGCTATCGAGTCCAGGGCTAAAACTGCTGCCAAAAAACTCGGTGTCTTATTTAAGGTGAGACGATATTTCACGCCGAATCAGCTTCTAACCCTATACAAAGCACAGGTTCGTTCGTGTATGGAATACTGTTGCCACCTATGGGACGGTTCCGCCAAGTATCAGCTGGCGACCCTGGATGCGGTAGAGCACCGGGCTCATAGACTTTTTGGCGATGACCCTGCTGTCAAGTCAAAATTACAGAGCCTGGAGCATCGCCGTCGAGTCGCTTGTCTATCGGTGTTCTATCGGATACATTTTGGGGAGTGCGCACAAGAACTTCATGACCTGATTCCACCTTCCCCTTTCCATCATCGGACTACCAGGCGCGGGGAGCAAATGCACCCGTTCGTTGTTAGCATTCCCTTTGTGCGCACGAAGCGATTTACTTCATCTTTTTTGGTGCGGACTGCCAAGGAATGGAATGCGCTCCCGCCATCTGTATTCCCTGATAAATACGATCTCGGCATTTTTAAAACAAGAGTGAATAGGCTATTACTGAACCGGTGAGCTCCATCTTAGGCCCTGTCTTCACTTTCCATCAGGTGAGATTAGGGCCAATCGCTGGTCAGTCCCATAATAAAAAATAAAAAAAAATAATGCAATTTTTAGTTGGTAGCCTACTGTTTTTGTTTCCGCAATAATAGACAATGGTTTTAAATCTAATGTTAAAATATAGGCCCTGTCCTCTATGAATAACACAACTTTGGCAGTTTTTACCTATTTTGCTATTACTTTTTCCAACTTAAAAATTTTGTTGGTCTGTCACTCTGACCTCCACCCATTAAAAGCTGCCAGATGCCCGGATCTAGCAATAAGGATGGTAAAGCAGTCTAACTAGACAGGTTTCATTGCTTTTATTATTGTGTCATATATGACGTGGCCAGCTCTTAGACCATAAGCTTCCCGCGAAATATATTAGCTTGAAATGATTGTTGCATACATTTTCTCTTTTTAGGGTTCCGTAGCCAAAATGGCACAAACGGAACCTATAGTTTCGTCATGTCCGTTTGTTTGTTTTTTTTTATATATATTTAAATCATAAAGAAGAAAAATTGTGCCCCCTCCCCCCCTGTAACTTTCGAACCGTAAGTCCAAAAACTATGAAAAAGATGCGCCTTATCACATACCTACTTTCTTAGAAAATAGTATTGAACAGGTTCTCAGGTTCACCGGTTCAGCCATTTTTGAGTTATCTCCAAAAAATTCTTCCATAGGCATCAGATACGACCCTTTGGTATTAGTTTTGTTCTTATACCATTGAAGGTACGGAGCCCTCCATTATGCGTGGTCCGACACACACTTGGCCGTTTTTTTGCATCCTTCGACGATTAATGACAAATGAGTAATGTAGGCAAAACAAAACTAATTGGGATTACTATTTTCATGCCTAAAAGTTCTTAACGATTCACGGTAGTAAAACCGGCAGGAATTGAGTTCTACGGAGCTGGATAAAGCGAGCCATTCTAAGCGAAGACGTGTATAAAGCCCAAAACAAACGGGTGTCCTATTAATTCTGGACACATACAGACTTACAGAACAAAGCCTAACTCCGACATCACATAGCCATATGTTCTCTTTAATAAAGATTCCTTCAGAGGACGGCTGGTTTATTATCTCGGTGTTTTTTACAAGACAGACCAAGATATAGGCTGATCGCGGTTGTCAATAGCGGTTTCTACAGGTTCGGACAGCATTGAAAAAAATAGGTTTTCACGCGGAACTGATCCAATATCGAATGTCGAATAGGATCACGAAGAAGTAAAATAATTATATGTTGTGTGTTTCTGAACTTTTCTATTAAATAAAAAATAATAATAATCTAGTTCTATAAGTGTACCTGTAATTAGCTTTCGAGTTTTATTGCATTTCCATAAATATTTTGTGATGTTGGTTTTCCATAAAGTAAATAATAATAAAAAAAATATGTTCAGATGAAAGCAGTATCGCAAAAAAGCGGAGTTAATTCCATAGGGCAGTCTCTAGCAGCTGCCTTTCTGCTTGGGATATCCGATATGGGATCGGACAATTTGAAAACGTCCTTAATTGAACAGTCTTTCTATAACGAAAGGCTGCTGAAATAAGGCAAGTCAATGCATAGATATCAAATTCACATTAGAAGTATATTGTTATTAGAGGAGCTAAAGATAATGTATTTAAACCTAAAATTTTGCGGCTAGAATTGTGCAGCAGATTCGTAGGACATGGTTTATAATACCTATTCAACTGGCTATACCTTTTATCTTATCTTTATTTACCTACTATCGTCACTCTAAATCTAATCATCGCTGAACATTTAGATCGATTACAAGCGACAATTTTACATATCATATATTCCTTAAAGATGATGAAGATTATGATAGGAGCTACACTTTGAAAGAATAATGTAGGTATGTTTAAATTTGCATTTCATGGCAAAATTGAAATTAAATATCTTACGCAGGTAGGTAAGTAAGGCAGGCAGGTAGTTAGGTAGGTAGGTATTTGAGGTGTTCAATAAAGCGTATTTATGTTATGTTATGCAAGTGTCGAAATAAATCTTCCTAATACATTTATTGGTTAATATATCTTATAACCTTATACCATACCCTTAGGTCTTCTCTGTTGATTTGATTTCTTTACCCTCGGATACTGTCCCTTTTCCTAATAAAAAACGTATATCCTTTTTGAATATTATTCCCTTTCTACTTGGCCAATAAAACATTAACGGGGAAACGATAGAATTGATGACTTCTCGATTTAGCGTTATGAGATAAGTAGGGTGTAAGCTAGAGGATAATAAAATTTTAACGATTAATAAGTATTTGTGGCACCCCTTTTTTGTTACCTATGACACAGAATTAATAATAGTATTTCATACGGAACGGCCACGCTACACACCGCCCGATTGGAATTACCTCACCCTTCACCCCGCGGCCGATCAGTAGGAAACTAGTAGGTTATGAATCAGGTTGGCAACGCGTCATGAACTTACCCACACATTGAAGTGTGTACACACTTGCCTTGCACACATAGGCGCTGAAACGAGTTTTGTAGTATGACGTATCCGACCTGTGCCTATGGTGTTATAATTTATCAGTTTCGTGAGTAGCTGTACTGTAATAGTTGTTTATGTCACTGTTGTATATTGAAGAGCATTAAAATACGAGCGTGGGTTTATAAAACGAATGTAGTGTAGTGAGCTTTATAATCCTATAATAATTTTAATTTTTTTGTAGCTAACTTATTAATTAATTTGAACGGAGTTGCTTTAAAACATGGCGTGTGTATTCAAAACTTTCTTCCAGATGGGACCAGATTTTAAGCTACTTGAACTATATTATAATATGTCACTTCTAATACACGTACAATTAATTCCACACACAAACTGATCGTCGTAAGCCGTATCATAATAGCATTAATTACGCACCCGATGTTGACAGATCTTATTAATATCGCGCTAAGTGACGCAGATCTGTTTAGATTGTTAGTGACGTGAATTAGATGACGAAGTAATTGTAGCTACAGTGAATTCTCACTTGCCTTATCATGCATTGAGTTAGGGTATTTAGGACATACAAGGCATAACAAAAATGCTTGTGATCCGTTTAAGGGCATAATTGGTATCGTTTTTTAATTACGAAAAACTAAGAAAGATAATATATATGACGCGAAAATAAATTGGTTTCGTATGGAGGGTTGGCCGGCGGGACGACGGGTCCCATACAAAAAAATTTTTTTTGGTGTCCAAAAAAAATACGATACAAATTATGCCCTTAAACGGATCACGAGTATTTTTGTTACAACCTGTATAGTAGAGGTACAGTCTCAAATAAGATTTACCGAAAATATGGTTAGTGAAAATCTGTAACCTGCCAGTGTTATGCCGTAATAAGACTGTCAGAGAAACTGCTGTACGAGTCGTTCTTACAGCACTATTGTGGGGTCATTTATTGGGCTGATTGTGTATCTCGTTCTTTATTACATACCGGTGTTATCATTTAAACAAACGTGTGTCAATCTAGACATCGTAATGTCAGTTTTGATTTGCATTCAGATTATTACAGTATGAGGTTCTTCAAAAAAGGAGTGTATAGGTTCCTAAAGGGTAGGCAACGCGCATGTAAATCCTCTGGGGTTGCAGGCGTCCATAGGCTACGGTAACTGCTTACCACCAGGCGGGCCGTATGCTTGTTTGCCACCGTCGTGGTATATAAAAAAAATAAAAAAATTTAGCTGTGCAAGTCAGTATTTTTTGATATGCGGAATAATAATTCCAAAAAAATTGGTACAGTACACCCAAATTCAATGTCTTGTCACACTTTTCATGATTATATTGTTAGGTATTTAGAGGTTTTTTTTGTTCGTGCTGTGAATATATATCAGTTAAAATAAATTCGTTAGCACCTACATTACCTATACAGGGTTTTTTTTTTTCAGTAGCTACTAAACAATTTTGACTATGGGACAACTCCGAAATCACAAAAAAACTTTTAGCTGTTTCATATATTTCGGCCGATCAGACGTCGACGTTTTCTATGGGGAGACAAAAAATTTCTTTGGGATTTCGGGGATGGTCCCGTGGAAAAAGTTGTTTAGTATGACTTACCTAATCAGTCTAATCACCTCTCACAATAAGGCTAGTTATTGAAGAAACAACCTGTATCGGCAATCATCTCTCCATATAATTTTTTGCGGCACTTACTCTTCTTTACTTGCCTGATTTCGACCGGACACTTACCTGTAAAGAATAAACACATTAAATAAATACGATAGATTATGATGAAACTCAATATTTATAAGAATAAAGCTTATATACACGGTGCCCGCGAGGAACGGAAAATTTTTTAACAGTATATTCCAGATCGTGTTTAGAGACAAAAATGTCATATACTTAAACTTTTTGAAATTCGTCTAGTTTTGGAGTTAATACCAATGTAAAATAATAATAAAAAACATATTTATATTATGCTTCAGTGCAAAACGCCTTTTTAAATTATATGGGGCCTAGTTTAGACGCCCTTATTGTCAGATATCAAAGTGACAAGGAACACTTTGAATATACTACTTTTTACCAAAAAAATGTACCAATTCGTATTTATCGATAATTTTTCCAAGGAAAGGAGAATGGGCATTTTGTACCATGTGTGTATACGATTGAGACATATCTCATTTGAAAGGTCTTAACTAGTGCATTATTTAATTGTATGACGCCATCATTGGATAGCGTTCAGGGTCCGAGCTATTTAAAAATAAAGGTTGCGCATATAAACGGTTAATTTATAAAATATCCGGTCTATAACCATTATAGCGTATTTTATATGAAAGAATATAAGAAATGCTTCACGCTTATTTACCACCACCATCTGAAAAATACGTACAGGGCTGGAATTAGTAGATGAAACATTTGCTAATATGTAAAAACACCTGTAGCATAGCGAAGCTAACGTGTATACAAAAGTCGTATGTAACAGCTAAAAGGTATTTTTATACGTTATTTTTCGTAAATGATATTTGCACTCTAACGTATGCAGAGACCAAAATAGGTTTTATGCGTTAATTAACTGTAATTAACGACGGCCTAATTCTTCTATTGAACACTAGATGGAGCTTTGACAGCAAAATGGACAACTTTTGCACTGGCGTATACAATTCAACCTTATCTCAAATGAAAAGTCTTAATCATAGCATTAATTAGTTATATGGCACCGAAGGCCGTAAGGGTGCACGGAAGCCGGTATTCATTATTTTGTGTCTGCGCTGTGACCTAGCTGTGGCGAAAACTGGAACTAATTAACCTATACAAAAAAGGTTAACTTTTATACACATTTACATAGTTTATTCGCCTGAAATTAATTGTAAAAATAAGTCATTAATTTTTTGTGACTAATTAATATTAAATGATCGCAATCATCGCGACATCTTGTATGCAATAGAAGAACCGACTAAGAGTCGAGTAGTTAAACTACATAAATATTAATAATGCTGCTGCTGGCTCCATATCATTGCTTTTTAACGCTCAAAAATCTGTGGTTTAAGGCTTCACGTCGCGTAATTTTATATAAGTTAGTTTCTGAACGTTGACTATAAACTAGCTGTTCTAGGGGGTTACCTCAAACATCAGAATTTGAATTTGAAGATTCGTCTATTTGCCTTTCTCTTGTGCTTTCGCAAATTCGAGCGATAAAGAGGGAGATAGACTAAACTTCCTTTTTCGACTTAGCCCTATCAAAAAATAATACTGTTGTTTTTTTTTATCACGACGGTGGCAAACAAGCATACGGCCCATATGATGGTAAGCAGCTATATAATATAAGCAGATATACCTTGTCATGAGTCATGATGGAGTTAGACCGCGCCGGCACGTCGTTTTTCTTAATGTTCATTTTAATAATGTCCGTTAGAATTTTGGAAGCTAGCTCCATCTAGTGACGAGTAGAAAACTTAGAACTTCATTAAGCACAATTAATTAACATACAAAGTCGATATATTTTAGTTCCTGCATTCATTGGAGCTAAAGTGTATATTACGAAAAATTGTTTATAAAAATACCTTTGACATGTAATATACGCCTCCCGTATACACATTAGCTTGGCTCTAAACCGAGCGATATTCATATCAAGCTTAATTTAAATTAATTAATTCTAGCCCTCTAAGTATCCAAACATGGGGTGTTTTACACAGAATTGAACCATTTCTCATATGCTTTCAGATAAACCATGCTATAACGGATTACATATCGTATCTTTAAAAAAAATGCTCTTTATATGTTCGCTCTTTTTTTTTTTATATCTCGGTCCATGCACGATATCCAACAATGGTGCCATATAATAAAATAATCCGGTGATCACGAGCTTTAAAACGAGATACGTCTCGACAGTATACATCCATGGTACACTCCCCATACAAAAATGCCCATTCTCCTTTATGTATAAAAACATTCAAAAAGTCGAAAAAAAACAAAATTTTTGGCAGAATAGGCTCGTAAAATATTTTTTACTTCTTATGATCTCGTCAAGAAAACGTGGTTAATTTTATTCTGTTTCCTTGCTACCATTTATAACTCAAAGAGCTGCTTAAATTAAAAATTAGTCGCAAGGAAGTCCCCAATTCTTGTCTCTGTTCTACTAAGTTTAGGTATTTATACTCTGCCTATTCCAATCACTGGTGATCGGCTCAGACCAGATAAATGCGTCGACTTATTATTAAGCAACAACTTTTTCTTAGTGATTCTACTTCTATGATATTATACGTCTGTGAACCACAAGATAACATATCATACGGACGTTTATTTGATATTTTTGAAAGATATTTGAAATATATCTGATATTTGTGACCAGAGGGCAGGTTCTTTGCTTGCCCAGCGAATTGGTATCGCCATCCAGCGCGGCAATGCCACTAGTCTTCTGGGCACCCTACCGTGCGGTGCTGAGCTAGCTCCCATTTTTTATCTGTAAATAGTTCGATATTTTTAACCGACTTCAATTTCATAGAAGGAGGAGGTTCTGTATTCGGTTTGGGCTTTTTTTATTTATTTTATGTATGTTCACCGATTACTCTGAGACGCGTGGTCCGATTTGAATAGTTTTTTTTTTGTTTGAAAGGGTCTACTTCCAAGGTGGTCCCATATTAATCTGGTGCTGTTCTGATGATGGAATCTATGAGGAATTGAGGGAACTCCTCAATTTTTAAAGGCATATGTCTGGCGATTTGGGTGTTTTCTTAAGCAACTCGAGGGTTTTCTCTCGGAAACCACCAATTTGATGATGTGGACCAGATAATGATGATTGTTTTTATGATAATGATGATGATTTTTTTTAATTTAGGATGTTCAGCGATTACTCCGAGACCCGTGGTCCGATTTGAATAATTCTTTTTATGTTTGAAAGGATGTACTTCCAAGGTAGTCCCAAATTAATCTGGTGCTGTTCTGATGATGGAATCCATGAGGAATTGAGGGAACTCCTCAATTTTTAAAGGCACATGTACGGTGATTTGGGTGTTTTCTTAAGCAACTCGAGAGTTTTCTCTCGAAAACCACCAATTTGATGAAGTGGACCTGATAATGATGATTGTTTTGATGATAATGATGATGATTTTTTTAAATGTAGGTAGTTCAGCGATTACTCCGAGACCCGTGGTCCGATTTGGATAATTCTTTTTATGTTTGAAAGGATGTACTTCTAAAGTGGTCCCAAATTAATCTGGAGCTGTTCTGATGATGGAAACTATGAGGAATTGAGGGAACTCCTCAATTTATAAAGGCATATGTATGGTGATTTGGGTGTGTTCTTAAGCAACTCGAGGGTTTTCTCTCGGAAACCACCAATTTGATGATGTGAACGTCATGATGATAATTGTTTTGATGATAATGATGATGATTTTTTTAAATGTGGGATGTTCAGCGATTACTCCGAGACCCGTGATCCGATTTCAGGAATTCTTTTTTTGTCTGAAAGTAACTACCTCTGAGATGGTTCCACATTAATCTGGTGCTGTTCTGATGATGGAATCCATGACGAATTAAGGGAATTCCTCAATTTTTAAAGGCACATGTATGGTGAATTGGTTGTTTTTTTAAGCAACTCAAGCATTTCCTCTCGAAAACCACTAATTTGATGGAGTGGACCTAATGATGAAGACCACATATGATAAGTGGAACTTTCCTTACATTGAGTTACGTAATATGAACTTTTTCTTATATATCTTCACCGATTATTGCGAGATCCGTTGTCCGATTATGATAATTATATAACCATTAAAAATGGATAAATAAAAACTTTTTACAAAAAAAAGATAAACCGACTTCAAAAAGGATAAAATAAATTATTATATTATTTATATGCGTTACAAACTGATATGTTTGAAGTCGGTGCCAAGCCAAAAAGTTACAATACCGGTCAAATCAGCTTCAAGTCTGAAAATCACAAAACATATCGATACCTACTTATATTGAAAAGGTGAATGTGAATCTATCTGTTACATTTTCACGTCTAAACTACTAATACAATTTTGATGAAATGTGGTACCTATGTATATATTCTCTGATACACGGCTACTTTGTCAATAATCAGAAAAAGGCGGCAAATAAAAATAAAAAACACGTATGGTCAACAATAGAAAATTTAAATATCGTGCCTTTTTCTACTGAAAAGGTGTGACCCACACACCCAGTGTGTCTGACTATAGAAAAATCAATCTAGCCATTGAATTCTTTTACACTTCGATAAAACACCTTAGATGAAGTAGAATAAATAATTCAAACCGAAGCACGGGCTCCGTTCAAGATATGGTTAGTCCGACAACTAGTAAACAAGTTTATTAACAAACATCATAAGACGCATGATTATATTTTCTTTCTGTACTAGAATGAAAACCTACGTACAGTCAATACCAGAATTAGTTCTATAGTATGAAGAATAATTCACTGAACACATACGCCTCGTTCGTATTAACTGTTTTGTGATTTTCAGACTTGAAGCTGATTTGACCGGTATTGTAACTTTTTGGCTTGGCACCGACTTCAAACATATCAGTTTGTAACGCATATAAATAATATAATAATTTATTTTATCCTTTTTGAAGTCGGTTTATCTTTTTTTTGTAAAAAGTTTTTATTAGTTCTAATTTAGGTTAAGTCTTCTGGGCACCCTACCGTGCGGTGCTGAGCTAGCTCCCATTTTTTATCTGTAAATAGTTCGATATTTTTAGTTCTAATTTAGATTATTTCTATTTTTGTACTGCATTTTATTTGTTTCTTTTTAATAAATTATTTTTTGAAAGCATGTCTAAATATCACCTTAAAGTTTATTGATATACAGTGTGGAAAGATAAGTCGGGCCCTGGAGGGAAACTACCTTAAAACGTTGAGATAGCTCAATTCCCTGAAAGGAAACATTCTTTTATTTTTCGTAAAAACTAAAACTGCATTCACAGTTTTTTTCTTAATTTTCACTTTTTTCCATACTAATTGTATGAAGAATATTTTTAAGTATTATTTATGGGTTATCTTGTGCCCTAAACTTGGTTGGTATTAATAAGTTTTTATCCTTGTTGGAAATAGGATCGATTGGCATCAATTGTCATAAAAATTATTTATGGCAAAAATTACAAAATAAATAGTTTTTTTTGTAAACTGTACTCTTTTCCAAAAAAATGTAAATGCAGTTATGTCACTTTAAAAAAATTAAAGAATGTTTCCTTTCAGTGAATTGAGCTATCTCAACGTTTTAAGGTAGTTTCCCTCCAGGGCCCGACTTAGGTTTCCACACTGTAGATAAAATTGAATCAAAACACGTCATTTAAGAGAGCTTGTCAGGTCTTGTATGTAAAGAAATCCATATCTACAAGAGTAACTCTATATTTGTGGTTTACAGTATACTTGGTTACATCTGATGGCTATCTGCTGGTTAACTTAGACTTGTTTATAATCTTCAATCATAGTGCAGGAGTTGAGTATAACTTTTGCACCAGAAATCAAATGCGAAAAAATTTCACTGGGTTAACGGATTATGGGTAGAATTTATTTATCGTATGGCTACATGTCACGGAATATGGATAGGCATTTCTTCCCTGGAGTAGTAGTAGTGGGAAAGCAGATGATGAAGAAAATCTAGTAAGTGCTGCGAGGTCCAGATGGGACAGTCCAGCTGCCAAGTTACTCTTTTTATTACTCTTTTAGCACCACCCAGGCCAGAGATCACGTGTAGGGTTGTCTAAGGTGTTTCCTACGGACGCAGAGTAACATTGATCCCCTACGGGTAGAAAAGAGTTATCTATGCATGTTACTTTAAAATGTGGTATGTATATCAATCGATAGAACATTATCAAAAAGTTTTGACATTCTGTTGTCTCTCCTCGACCCTGCAAAATGTTTAAAAATAAACTGTAGTGTCTTATTAGATGCCCAATCATATTGTAGTTATTTATTTAATCTCTTTTTTACTTATGTAAAAAAATATCGTACAAAAGGCGGACTGAATGTCTTAAGGCATTCTCTACCAGTGCTTGCGGCAACTAACGTAATTAAATTAATTAATCATAAAAAACCATTTCTATTTATTTATACCACGACGGTGGCAAACAAGCATACGGCCCGCCTGATGGTAAGCAGTTACCGTAGCCTATGGACGCCTGCAACCCCAGAGGATTCACATGCGCGAATCTAAAATCTATCACAAACTGCAGAATAGTGTATACCCATTTAAGTAATGTTTTTACAAGCAACTTTTCAATTATTTCCCCGTATCAGGTTTTACTAAACAACATATAAAATAAAATAAACCATCGTCCGGTTCAGTGAGCCAAGCGCACTGCGTCGCGCAGCCAATAAGTTTGCAATTTGTTCTGCGGTCGCGCGTTCACGACTGGTGACATGAATATACTCGTACGTTTATGTATATATATTTATATTGAAACATGTATTTATTTTCAATCCATACTAATATTATAAATGGGAAAGTGTATGTGTGTGTTTGTTTGTTTGTCCGTATTTCACGGCAAAACGGGGCGACGAATTGACGTGATTTTTTAAGTGGAGATAGTTGAAGGGATGGAGAGTGACATAGGCTACTTTTTGTCTCTTTCTAACCCCCCACTTCCCTAAAATGGGGGTGGAAGTATGTATGGAGCATTCCGGGGGACAATCAGGAAAGGGGAACCGTGTTACCCTGAATTGAACGCGAGCGAAGCCGCGGGCAAAAGCTAGTACTTCATACGTTCATACACTCCTGTACTATTTACCCTGTAAGGTACAGCGGTACAATCTCGACTGCGGGAAAATTTCAACTACATTTATGGACCGTAAGCCAGGAACGAATTTTAGGACCAATCGCGTCCCAGGCGATAACTTGTGAAGTGGTTAGGGGCGATATATGATGAAGCCTCGTGAAGGTCAACTGCCGCTCCGTTGGTGGGTTGAGGAACGGCAGCCATTTTATCACTTAAAAAAAATGGTCATCGCGTCCCGATTAAAACTTTGTCTGATGATAGTTCATATGCTCTTACAAATATGAAAAATCTAATTCCTTTGACAGAAAGGAACTGTATCTCCATAAACGATCTCAATCGCTCTTCGGTCCTTTAGTTCAGTAGTAGCGATTTGTAAACGTGAGAGCGAGACCGAGTAGCGGCAATCAGTGACGCGCGCGGTGTGAACGAGACAAATAGTATTGCTTGAAAGCGAGTCAGATACGACGAGAGAGATGGATACGACGAACGAATTTTCCGCGGTAGGCATGTCAATTTTGGTCGTGAACTAAAGGAACGAAAAAGACCTAAACGTCCGAACTAGTTTCTTTGACGGATTGACCGAAATAGGAGCGCTCCCTCTAGAGACCGATTAAGCACAAGCCTACCCGTCGTCGTCAATACACTGCATCGTCTTTTGACGACAAATTATCATATTTATTAATCATATCATATCATTTTTTTTTATAATTAGGATCTTGTCATGATTTTCAACACCTACTGATATTAATAATTTAACCAATCTCCGCTACCTTACGGTTATCTGGAAGAGATCGCTTCTTAGCGTAAAGACCGCCTGTTGTTTACTTTAAGTTTTGTTATTTTTCTGTCTCAGTTTCTTTTATTGAGGTTTACAATAAAGAGATTATTTTATATATTTTTTTTATTACTAAATCCGGCTCGTACCGGTTTACAATGTACTGATAACTCGCACGATTTTCACTCATTGCCATTTTGTCAAAAACAGGACTTAATCGCGTAACTTTTATTATTTTCCTGACGTTTTGAGCGTGTCGTAACGCTCGAAACGTTAGGAAAATAATAAAAGTAAGTGTACGCGATTAAGTCCCGTTTTTGTCAAAATAAACTATCATATTGATTACAAACTAATAAATATAAGATTACATTTAGAATACATTGTTATTTTCTTGTTGTCTCAATACTTCAAACAACTCTTAAATATAATTCCACAGATTTAACTCAGTGCTGCGCGCTGAAAGTTCCCGTCACAGCTGAACCGTCGTGCACGGGGGATTAAATAAAGTTTCGCTGGATTAATAAACTTTGTCATACGTTAAGTGTATGAGACGCGCGGAAAGTTTTTGGAGTGCAGTAGATAGACTCGTACTGTAACTTAATAAATGTTCTTCGTGTATGTAAAAATGGGTCCTATAAATTTGAATCTTGAATTCTTGATGTTAGAGTAGTTTTATTCATACATCTTTAGCATCAGCCCTTTGTCGCCCACTGCTGAACATAGGTCTCTCTTCGTGTACGCCACTTGTCCCGGTTTGGTGCCAATTTCATCTAGAAGTGACCCGCAACCTCCGAACGTCGTCTACCCAACGAGCCAACGGACGCCAGGGGCTTCTTTCATCTGAAAGAGGCCTTCACTCCGTCATCATTTTAGTCCACCAATCAATCTGCCTGGCAACGTGTCCTGCCCAACTCCATTTAAGTTTGGTAAAATGACGTATCCCACGTCTTGCACCTTGCAGTTTAATTCATTACAAACTGCAAATGAGTCCCATGAAGAATTAAGAGCAAGTAACCTTGGTACATGCTAAGCCGCTATGTTTTCTATTGCATAATATATGTTTATACCTATTCAGTACAGGTCCGAAGTCAATATCGAGGAAATCATATGAAAACGATAGTTTTTTTATTAATGGTCTACAAACTGAGTGTCACACTACATTACAGCAAATAGACACAAGCATAAAATTTGATAACTTATGTGTGCACCCTAAAATAGCAGACGCAGCAAAATACAAACTGTATCATACATTTGAGTTTCCGTAACCAAAGATTACATTTATTTGTTTCTTTTTTCTTTGTTTCCGTCCGTCATTATACAGCGTGCATTTTTGATATTTTGTAGTTTTCTATATAAATTTTCATCACGCAGTGTACCGCTACCTACATGATTCCTTTGCCTTTAAAACGTCACCATTGATGATGTGTCAAACACACGCATACGCAATACATTGCAGCTCGAAAAAAAATTAATTACTCTGTGGTAATTAACAAATAACTAAATATTCATTGCGATATCGATTTATAGCTTCAAAATCTGCATCTGGTTTCAATTTGCGGTTATAACAAAGATACACGCGGTATAACAGCCAATTGGGTACTTTCCTGAGTAAAAAAAATATAATTCTATTTAGTCCGTCAGTTAGATTATCAAAAAATATTGGACACGTATTTTTTATTTTGTCAATCAAACAAAAATTGGTGAAGATATAGCCCGTTAAAGTTCCGCGTGACGTCACATTATACTAAAAATTGTACTGAAATGTGACGTCACGCGGAACTTTGACGGGCTATATCTTCACCAATTTTTGTTTGATTGACAAAATAAAAAATACGTGTCCAATATTTTTTGATAATCTAACTGACGGACTAAATATATTTTTTTAGGAAAGTAGCCAATTTACTCAGTATACTAATAAAATGTACACTGTATATCTCTGTGTGTTTTGCGTGCCACTACTTACTTAGTCTAGTCCAAATTCCCAAATAAATACATTACATACATAACAATTACAATAACTACGTTTTTAGTTAGTTGTTTAACATACTATCAATTTTAACACAATGTTAACGAAAACTTCAAGAAAAATCAAATAAGAAATAAAATAAATCAGTTGTGCCAAAGTTAAATGACAATAAATCCATTCAACCAGTTCTAATCCAATTTCAATAACGATTCAACGAAAACCAATTTCAACTATCCCATCAAAATCGACACCAATGTCCAAACATTGATAAATTACGTGGATTTAATAATAAACCCGCATTGTGACCATACTTCATTTAATGACGGGGTGAATGGACATTCCTGCTAGGGTGACTGCAATGACGTATAGCAGATGGACTTGTAGTTTTGAAAGTGAAAACTGACTACTTCTAGTAGCAGCTGTTGTTGTTACATAAAACAGATTCCCTAAACAACAAATGCTTGTGCGATATATTACATCACATTTTAATTATTATTAAAACTCACAGTCAATGACGTTACACAAGGAAATTATATTTATATACTATTTAATAAACAATTAATTTTTTCACGTGCATCACACGTTTCCTGATACAGTCGCGAGACAAAATGACAAGAAAATAAATATTGGTTACATTAGTACAGTATTATTTTTTCAATTAAATTCAACAAAATGCAAAATTTCAACATAACAAAAATTTATTGACAATTAGTTCATTTTATACGAAAACACTCAAAAATTGCATTTTGAAGGATGGGAAAGTAGAAAGCACTAGTGCGCGGAACCAAAGTTTCAAACAAAGAAGTCGGTGTATTGTCAAACGTCATTTTCGTAAATGACGTTTGACAATACACCGACTTCTTTGTTTGAAACTTCCGCTGTCGTCAGCGGAAACTTGAAAAATAATTAAATGACAGAGCCTTATGAATTCATTCACACATTGAAGTGTGTACAGACGTGCCGCGCACACATAAGCGCTCAAACGAGTTTTTTTAGTATGACGTGTCCGCCCTGTGACGCGTACGAAGAAGGCTAGAGTAGTTAGTCCATAAAGCTGTATGTCGTTGGTCCGTTGTCCGTTATTAGTTTCGAAGCTCCCACATGATAGGGTGACCCAGTCGGGGTTTCGGTGACAAATCGTTGTATTAATTAGTTTGGACGACGTTTAATATATTTTTATTGCTAGTTTTATTGCAGTTTCTTATGAGGAATTCAATAAGAGTTGATGACAGAAATATTAGGGTAGTGTGAAATTTGCTATAACTATCATAGGTGCTCAAAAGTGTAAGGTTTTATTATTAAGAGTATTAGAGCATGTAGTCAACTGGTGAAACGGAATTTTCTTGTTGGTTATCAGTACACAAATAAATATACAGGGAGGAAAAAATCTATGGGCACTAGGTACCTTAAATAATTTTTATTATTATTAGGAGCCTGTAATGTCCCACTGCTGGGCAAAGGCCTCCCCCCGGTTTTTCCAATCCTCCCGATTCTGTGCAGCATCCGGCCATTCCTTTAAAAAGGAGTCTAACTCATCTCGCCATCGCCGACGAGGTCTGCCAGATCCCCGTTTTGAGCTGGGCTGCCACTCGGTGGCGATCTTGGCCCACAGCTCGCTCGGCATGCGGCAGACATGACCAGCCCAGTCCCATTTCAGCTTGGCCGCTTTCCGAGCTACGTCGACTATTTGTGTTTTGGAGCGCAGCATGGTGTTCCGGATACGATCCATTAATTTTACACCTAATATGCTGCGCTCCATGGCTCGCTGGCAAACCCCAAGTTTGGACCTCTGAGATGCTGTCAAAGACCAAGTCTGTGCACCGTAGGTGAGAATTGGAAGTATACACATGTCCATGAGCCTCCGCTTAAGTGAAAGTGGGAGGTCACCTTTCATTAGATGTTTCATGGACCAATAGCTCCTCCAGGCGTTTTCAGTCCGTCTCTCGACTTCTTTCTCTTGACGCGCCTGGAAGGAGACTACTTGGCCCAAGTAAAGGTACTCATGGACATATGCAATTGATTCTCCGTTTATCTCTATCCTACATGCGATGCCATTGGTCATGAGCTTAGTCTTCGACATGTTCATTTTTAATCCAACCTCGAGGCTTGCATTGCTAAGGTCTTGAAGCATTAGTCGTAGCTCGGAAGAAGTCGTGGAGAACAGCACAATGTCATCCGCAAATCGAAGAGTAGTTAATCTTCTATTCCCGACGACAATGCCTCTGTCTCCCCAACTTGGCACAAGCTTCCGGAAAACATGCTCTAACGTGCTGGTAAAGAGCTTCGGCGACAACGGATCTCCTTGTTTGACTCCTTTTTGAATATCGAAGGATACACCGGAGGACTGTAGTTTTATTGCGGCTGTACTATTTCGGTATATGGCGGTTATAAGCTGGACGTAACTTGGGTCTATATCTTGATTGCGTAAGGCTGTGAAAATCGAGTCGTGGTGAAGGCTGTCGAACGCTTTTGAGTAGTCGACGAATGCGATATAGACTGGAATATTGTACTCTTGGCATTTTTCAATTATTTGGTTAAGTGCTTGTAGGTGGTCGGTTGTGGAGAGGCCTGGACGGAAACCGGCTTGTTCGGGTGGTTGATGACGATCGAGTGTTCCTGAGATGCGGCTTTCTATTATCTTGAGAAATATTTTATAAATATGGGAGACAAGGCTGATTGGACGGTAATTTCCTATGTCAGACCGGTCTCCCTTCTTGTGTAGTAGAATTATATTAGAATGGCACATGTTTCGTGGAAAAGTTTGAGTACTTATTATTGTGTTAAATAATTTACTGATACGAGGGATCAACAATGGTTCTCCTGCCTTCAGTGCTTCAGTGGTGATCCCATCCTCGCCAGGGCTTTTGCCGTACTTCATTTTCCGGAGAGCCAGGTATACCTCGTGCTCTGTTTCGCGTTTCTTAAAGATGTGTTCTTGGTCAATGCCAGTTCGACTATTTTTGTCCTATAATTTCTGACATCATTGCGTATGCTTCGTTTTACTTCTTTGTCTTTAGTCCTATACTGTTCGCTGTTTCTAGAAATGTGTAATGATTGCCGGTCTTCTATTAACTTTAGTGTCCTTTCTGTAAGTTTTTTGTGTTTGTTTTTAGTTGGTTTAATTTTGTTACTTGCATGCCTAATACTGTTAATAATATTGTCGTATTGGCTGTCTACATTTTGATCGTCATCCTTTAGGGTTTCAAATCTGTTGCTTAATTGTATGTTATATTCTTGTTTGTAAGTTAAAAGTGTATTTCTGTCATGTCTTTGTATCGTCCTGCGAATCAGTTGTTGACGGTAAATCTTGTTATTGAAAACTATCATGGCGCGAAGAGGTCGGTGGTCGGAGCTAAATTTAATATTACTAATTGTATGCACGTTCTTTATTATTTGATTATTTGAGGATATTACGTAGTCAATTTCGTTTTTAGTGAGGGAATTCGGGGAGATCCATGTCCATCTGCATTGCGGTTTTTTAAAGAAGAAACTATTAGAAATTTTAAAATTTTGGCCAAAGGCAAACTGAACTAGCCGCGAGCCGCGAGTGTTCCGGTCTCCAAGACCATGGGGCCCAACTATAGTTGCGTCGTCTAGTTCTTGCCTTTTGCCTATCTTGGCATTGAAATCACCAATAACCAGGTTGTAGGTGGCTCGATGTTCGTCGCATGCTCTATTTAAGAGGTCGTAGAAATCTTCTACTTCCTCGTCAGGGTGTGCAGATGGTGGCGCATATGCTTGAACTACGGTTAATAGTTATTTTCCAGTTAGTCTAAATTTTAAAACTGCGATCCTGTCCGAATAGGAAATAAATTCTGCTATGTTATCCTTCCATTTTTTATTCACTAAGAAACCTACACCGCTTAATCCACCCGAGTTCCCGCAGTAGAAAAATATTGTATCTTGCCGTTCAACTGTATCTTCACCATCTCTACGGACTTCAGATAGGCCGACAATATCCCAGTTTATGTCTTTGAGAGCGTTTTCTAACTCCATTAGCCTTTCTTCAGTACGAAGCGTTCTAGTGTTGTAAGTTAGGATATTCAATTTATAATCGGAGTCCTTTTTGCCGTTAGACATGGTTGTGTGACGGGAGGGTGATCGTGACGCCCGAAGATTCTTCGCACCCCGACTTCTGGATAATTTCCGCCTGCCGTCGTTAGCAGAGTCATCCGAACCGTCGGGCTCTAGGGGCCATTTCTTTCTTTGTGAATCCATAATTTAGGGGGGGTTTAGACAGTTAACCTACCGCGCTCGTCTAGTGCGTGTTGGCAGGTGAGTAGTAAGCCTCCTAACTCGGCTCGTGGGCGCCGCCGTTGATGGACTAGCCATTCTTCCGCCGCCACCCTAAGTCAACATCCTACCCTGATATTGACTGTCCGACCAGGCCGCAGAATATGCGCCCTTGTCGGCATTTCACACTTGAATTAAAGTGTGCGACAGTTTAACGTCGTATCGTATCGAGGAGGTACCTTAAATAATTAAATTAGCTTATTTTACATACAGGAAACTTTATTTTATTTTTAATATGAAATAACTCTGCATTCATAGTTTTTTTATTTATTTACTCGGTTTACTTGAAAGCCCATGAATTAAATTTTTCTAGAATTTGATTAGAATTATGGATATCACGTGCGACAGACGAGTGTAAGACCTAATGTTTCTTTAGGAAATTTTACCTTTCATATTGACTGCATCGATTAGTGGAATAAAATAGCAAGTGTTTATCTTTATTTTTTTGTTAGAAAAACCGATAGACCTGTTTGTCAATCACTAGTGAAAATAATCGAGTAAATTTAATCGATTTTTATGAAAAACAATGGATCTCCGATTATTTATTACTTTCCATCCCTACCTAATAATAACAGCATATTTTGCACTGGCATAAGACACAATGGTATCCCCTAAATCAATGCTGCATCACGTATACCGCTAATCCTCATTCAGTTCGGGTCATAAGATATCACTCAAAATTCGCAGCAATTGTGGTAACAATTGTTCTCAATCGGTTCAAAGCATACAAATGCAAAAGCGAGTCAATAACATAAAAAAACCGGCCAAGTGCGAGTCGGACTCGCGCACCGAGGGTTCCTTACAAACCTGTAGGTACCTATATAGGGGTAGTAACTTTAAAATTATTCGCAATTTTTCCTTTATCTGTGCTATAAGACGTTGCTTCGTACCAAATTTCAAGATTCTGAGTTCACGGGAAGTACCCCGTAGGTTTTGATTCCCTTGCAAGTTTCGAAAATTTGCGGCATAAACGGCTGTATCTTTTGATTGCGTTGGCTTAGAGGTTTGATTTTTTCACAGCTCCAAGGGACAGTAGACTTGAGTATCCATACTAATATTATAAATGGGAAAGTGTATGTGTGTGTTTGTTTGTTTGTCCGTCTTTCACGGCAAAACGGGGCAACGAATTGACGTGATTTAAGTGGAGATAGTTGAAGGGATGGAGAGTGACATAGGCTACTTTTTGTCTCTTTCTAACCCCCCACTTCCCTAAAATGGGGGGTGGAAGCTTGTATGGAGCATTCCGGGGGGCAAAAGGGAACCGTGTTACCCCGAATTTAACGCGAGCGAAGCCGCGGGCAAAAGCTAGTTTGATATAAATTTCAGCTTAATACCTCCACGCGTTCCTAATAAAAAGGGTCTTGATAGACGGACGGACGGACAACAAAGTGATCCTATAAGGGTTCCGTTTTTTTCCTTTAGAGGTACGGAACCCTAAAAATAGCATGTTCATAAATTTACAACTTAATACTTTGAGTGCCAAGCCACAGGCCAAGCTTTACAAATCCATTACGAAATTAACACACCTAGCATGTTCTTGGCAGCGAAGTGTAAAACCAATCCCAAAGAAGGTACCTTCTTCTTTCCCAAAGCTTTATCCCATTATCTGGGGTCGGCTATCTTTGTTATTAGAGCTACGGTGTTTTCTACTCCTATCTCTTTCTGATCCTTCTGGACCGTCGTCAACCAGGTGGCGGGTCGTTTTCGAGCGCGTCGCGCTGTAGCTGGTAAGCTCAGGGCAACTCGCCACCCAAAAAAGGTACCTACGTAACTATTTTGAGGCTGTCCGTAGCTACCCGAGATTTTATGAGTTTAACAAAATCTGATGCGATCTGATGCGCCTCGGCCTACCCTATTTTGATCTTTAGGGAAACAAAAATATATGTAAAACTTGGGATGCATGTTTCTCCTCTTGAAATGGAAAGTGTACATTTGGAATCTGTTTTATTATTAGACGACACCTTATCGCACCTCAACACTGGAGTTGCAGGCTTTTATAGGCTACGGTATATAGCTGCTGACCTGCAGACGGGCCGTATTCTTGTTTGCTACTGTCGTGGTATTCAAAAAAGAGGAGATATAGGGGAAGCATTTTTGTAGATAGGTACTTAAATTGTAAATTAGAGATCATTGTCCCTTTATTCATTAACGTTAGCAAACTTCAGTTAAATCCTGTCTCTTTCTAATAAGCACAAATGTCATAGTGACTGATACAGACCAACGATTATCTACAGCATTTTAGATTTGACGCCATTCTATGCCTAGATTGGGTTTCAAAAAGGCATTCGATACATGTGATATTCACAGCACGATTATCGCGACTTTGTCATCGATAGTATCGATACTGCGTCCAATTACCCATTAAACTGAGGCGATAAATCGATGCCGGGGACGCGTATCGAATGATAATCGGTTCTCAGCTACCTAACCGATTCACGAAACGTTTTGTACGACTTGAGTTTGTGGCTAGTATAATCTGACACGCTCAAATGAAGTGATTATATGCATCCTCATACATCTTTGGTGGAAACGCGGCCTAAGTTATTTAAAATTTGAATTTAAAAAAAGTAGAAAAATATATTATCTGACCTAGAAGGAACAGAGCAAGCTCTTAGTAGGTAGCGGAAAGGAAAATCTGGCGAAAGATTCTGGGACCAATTATGGACAACAATGGGGTGTGGAGGCGTAAGCAAAACAGGGAGTTGGAAAAACTGGTGGCGATGCTGAATATAATTGGCGAGACCAAGGCCACACAACTCCGCTGGCTCGGACACGTGGAAAGAATGGGAGACGATCGTACGGTGAGGAAAGGTTATGTAGGAGGTTCAAGAGGGAGACGTCCCGCTGGACGATCTAGTTATTGCTGGAGCTACGAAGCTCTCACTGCCTTTGGAAACAATGATATGGATATTATGGCTAGGGTATACTCTAAAAAAACGACCATAAAAATACTTCCACAGTTATTTCATAACCTAGCAACGACATCTTTGTCACTCTCATTGTTAGAAAATTACAATTTGTCTCTTTCTGACGCGGGTGATGGGAGCTCATCACTTCCGCATCTCTCGCTTGTCGGTGCGCGACTAGCGACAATTGTTTGAATTCACTCATTTTAAGAGCTTCACTTTTGGAGCGTGCATAACCCATTTATCATTATTAAATATCATAGCCTTGGAATATACAATTGCCGCGAAGCCGCGCAAAATAGGGAAGAGTGGCGATCTCTAGTGACAGAGGCCAAGATCCACCTCGGGTCACTGAGCCAGCTTAGTAAGTAAGTAAGGATACCTAATACAGTAAAACCTGGTTAATTGGGACATGAATAAGTGAGAAAACTCCATTAGTGGGGCTCATGTTATGGTCCCGGCACTTTAACACTGGTTTACCTCTGCTAGTGGGACAAATCAAGCCTCTATAACTGGGATTAGGTGTTTCGAGTTTATCGTCATAATTGCCTCTATAACTGAGACAAGTGAATTTTACCTCTTTTACTGAGACTATATTTATCATAATATTTTTTTAATTTTATTTCTTAGAATTTGATTCGTACCTATTGACCTCTGTAATGTAACTAAGATAATATCAATATATAAGAGGGACTCACTCTTGGATTAGGTTCTTTTTTGTTTTGTTTTTTTAATTTTTAATCTAGGCAGGTAGCACACTGCAAATTCGTACTTGGCTAAAATGGGTCTAATCTAAACGACCAAAAATTTTGATTTGTGTTGCTATCAAAGCATTTTTATTATAAATCATTTTTATTTTATTTAAATTAAACAATACGTACATTGTATGTCTCTCAAGCTGTTTTGATATGTCTTCTTATAGAACTACGCATTATTGTGTATTTTTAAGATATAATATTACTGTATTACTGTTTTGAAAAAATAAGTCCCGCCGAGTTTCTTGCCGGTCATAATACTTCTCGGGTCAGAGGTGTAGGGTTAGAATCGGTGGTAGTTTTTTTTTCTCTCTGACGTTCATAAGTGCATTGTAATGTGCCTAAATTGAAGAATAAATATCTTTTACCTTTTTTTATCTTTTATCGTCTTGACCCTATTTCAAAACGAAGCGTCAAGATCGGAAAAACTCAGGTTAATATTTCTTCTTTCTCACCTCTATTAATGGGACTCTCTGTAAATGAGACAGATATTTATTTAAAACTTGATATCTGAGACAATAAGTGGAACACCTCTATAAGTGAGACAAATTTGTCCCTTGGGTCCCTTGAAGTCTCAGTTATCCAGGTTTCACTGTAACTTTAATTGAAAGGTGCAAAAGAACTTATCGCACAAACGCATTGTTCCATTTAAAAAGTTATAATTTGCGCCTTAACCGTTTATTTCGAAACTTTAGTCATATTTCACGAATAACAGAATACAACGGCTAGCGTAAAGTTAAACAATACTAAATTAATAATGGATAATTGCGTTACTTTATTTCGCGAAAGTTTCGTTATTTATGAAGGGAAAGTTTTATTTAGCGGTGGCAAGTTTCATAAATGATTATGGAAATGTTAAATGCAATGGTAATTTGAAGGTGCCACAGAAACACTTTATTAAACCGGCCAAGAGAATGTAGGGTTCCGTATTCCGTAGCTTCCGGT
This sequence comes from Pammene aurita, assembly GCA_947086415.1. Lineage (NCBI taxonomy): Eukaryota > Metazoa > Arthropoda > Insecta > Lepidoptera > Tortricidae > Pammene > Pammene aurita. The sequence goes on from OX352314.1 coordinate 15,257,981, forward strand.
CTGTCACAATACACTTAAAACAGGGTTTTTAAAGGATAATATGGACAAATCAAGGGAAAGAAAGATTTCATTCCCTCTAATGTATTTGTTTTGAAAAAATAAGTCCCGCCGAGTTTCTTGCCGGTCATACATAAATAAATAATACTTCTCGGGTCAGAGGTGTAGGGTTAGAGCCGGTGGTAGTTTTTTTTCTGACGTTCATAAGTGCATTGTAATATGCTAAATTAAAGAATAAATATATTTTATCTTTTATCTTTTTTTATCTTTCTTACTTAACTCAAGCGATTTTATTCAATACAAGCTGTTCCCGTGGCTTCGCCTACGTGCGTTTTGGAGGAAACCCACCCCAATACCTTTAATGTTGCTCCGGGATATAAATTTCATCAAATTCTGTGCAGTAGTTTTTGTATAGTTCGCGATCAAATAGATTTTACCTTACGCGTTAATTATAAGTACCTATATAGATTGTTTAGATAGTTTTCATTTAAATAACTTAATTATGTCTAACTTTCATGATTTTTGCCAGATTTTTTGGACTCATGGTTTGAAAGTTAGAGGTTATTGACCCCTCTGGCTTAGTTTCCCTTCTATAAATAATATTCGTAAAATCTTGCATTTACCCCAATTATTGAGATTCTTCTTCTTCTGTTACCTAGTGTTATCCCGGCTATTGCCAGGATCCGCTTTCCTGCTTGCTTTCCTCTACTTTGCGCGGTCCTGGGCGTCTTCTTTTACGAGCCCGAGTCGCTCATGTCGGGCTCCACGAGTTCCACGACATTCAGCCATCGCTTCTTTGTTTTTCCGCGACCGGGTCGAGGACCGTCGAGGGCTAGATCAAGGCATACGTTCCCTATATAGTCTGGTGGCCTGAAGAGATGTGACCGAACCAACGAAGGCGACATTCTTGGAGCTTCTCCGCTACGTCACGAACTGCGAGGCTGTCGCGGATGTACTCATTACGAATGCGATCAGCACGTGTAACGCCGCACATCCACCGCAGCATCTTCATTTCTGTAACGCGAAGCTCCTGAATATGCCTTTCAAGAGCCGGCCACTTATTGAGATTAGAATTAATTTTGTAATAAGCAAAACGTATGCTAAGTACAAACAATACCACAATGTTAAAGGAAAAGTAGAGTTAGCATTAGCATAGCAGTAGAATAACTAATTATTAACTATCTCACCTGCAGACAAACTAATGTATACTGTATCAATTAATGTATACTTTTCGAATAATAATAAATGAGTCGCGAGTTCGAATCTTGCCTAAGGCAGTAGATTTTTTTACTTTTCCTTTATTTCTAAATATTGAGATTAGCAGAGGGCGGAATTGCTCATGGCAAAAATCAAACGTCAATAGAGTTGGAACGTTGAATTTTATCGACTATCGAATAAACTGAAATTATATTTACCTAGCGTATCTTTATTTATTTATTAACAAAACTAAACCTCTAATCCATAAGCAAACAATAATAGACTTCATATGAACATTACGGAATAACATGTGGATTATTATTAATCAATTTTATTCCATGGAATGTTGCAACAAACGAGAAATATTATCAAATCTAGATAAAAACTATTATCGTTATTTAAATACCTCTTTAAACTCAGGTGAATGTGTTTTACTCGTTATGTGAGTTTCAACTCAATATTTTTTTAGTTGCTTTAAGTGAACCTTACAATTAGAGCAGTATATTGTTGAGTTGTTTTCGTTGTTAGTAAGACAAGGGTACTTCTTTATCCGTTTGTTCATTGTTTTTCTTTTTGGATTAACCAATTTTTACAAACGTGAATTAGGTGCAAAAAGACTAGTGGCAGAAATGACAATTAACTGCCATGCAATTTACTTTTAATCTAATCAAAGAGGTTAGTGTTATAGTCAGAAAAGGAAAATGTGACTGAACTTATCGATAGCTGAAAAAGTCGATACGTTCCAACTCTATTGACGTTTGATTTTTGCCATGAGCAATTCCGCCCTCTGGAGATTAGGTTACTGAGCAGACCCCATGCTCCATTGAGCCGCGGCAAAAACGCCAGACGATAAGTTGTTTGCACAATTTAATTCGCGACTATCCGAATAACATATCCATACAAGCGTAGCGTACCTACATGTCCGCGTCATAATGAGCGGAATGAATCCCATGTGCAACATAAGCGTTGGTGCAATCGTAAACTGCATATGCATATCATACGGTTAAAGCCGTAGTACAGAAAGTCTCATTTAATAGTGAACTCTGTAATGTTGACAATGCGGGGAAGGCCGGTGAAAACTTTTTGTAGAGGGCGCTGATCCAGATTCCATAGAATGAGAGAAAGAGACACATACAATGAGAGAAAGAGACACATACAATGAGCGAAAGAGACAGAAGATGAACGGTCTTTGTATGTAAGTAGTATGCAGCCAAAAAGCTTTTCTTAGGTAAAAACCTTCCCTGTGGCGTATCTACAGCATTTTAATTTTAGTGTACTTATTTCAGAAACTGGATTTAATTTTCGGACCAATTCGAGACAAAACATTGAATCATTTTCGCGAAAAAATATAAAAACTAAGGGCAAATGTTGGAGATGTCACTTTGACAGTTGTTGGAACTTTCGAATCCCATACAAAAACTCGAGAATTTTCTGAAATTTTCATATGTGAAAAATTTCTCAATCCATATCCATACTAATATTATAAATGCGAAAGTGTATGTGTGTGTTTGATTGTTTGTTTGTTTGTCCGTCTTTCACGGCAAAATGGGGCGACGAATTGACGTGATTTTTTAAGTGGAGATAGTTGAAGGGATGGAGAGAGACATAGGCTACTTTTTGTCTCTTTCTAACCCCCCACTTCCCTAAAATGGGGGGTGGAAGTTTGTATGGAGCATTCCGGGGGGCAATCAGGAAAGGGGAACCGTGTTACCCCGAATTTAACGCGAGCGCAGCCGCGGGCAAAAGCTAGTTTTGGATACTTTCCGACGGCACATCAGTAACGTGCCAATCATCCACTTTTTTGAGCGCGGATTATTGGGTCGAGCATTATCACCTACAAAAGGTGGATTTGGATTCTCGTCCGGACCCAGTTTGTTCGGAGCGATAGTGCTCAGCCCAATAAATTATGCACGATCGAATCCACATTATGAACACAAAGGCTTGTATTTTTAGCCTTCATTGTATATTATTTATAACGTGGAAAAAACCTATATTTCCGCTTCGGACCTACTGCTGTTTTATGGCCTAATTACGTACAATGGCATGCACTTCTTTATCTACACACATATTATAAATCCTAAATGACGTGTTCGGAAACCATTAGACCACCATTGTGCCAACTCGATTGTGCCGGCTGTCGGGGAGGAGGGCTGGATTTTCATGACGATACCGATATATCGATATGGTAGAATTTTCATATATTTTTACAACACTGTCACAGATAATACACTGGTGTTACATTACTGGTTGCAATAATGGTGGTAATTACATACGGTTTCCAAACGCAGAATAGAGGATTTATGATATGGGTGTAGATAATAGTACATTACTTACCAAGGACTGTAAGAGAAAGAAAGACCGAAATCGCAGGTATTTGTGACCCGACCCGCAGGCGAGGGCTGTAAATATGCGATAGAGGGCTTTCTTTTTTACTGCCCGTGGTGTGTACACAATTTTAAGTCTCGAGCTGGCCATAATGCGAGTTTTACCGTACACGTAGCGTGCAGTAAAACTCACATTATGGCCAGGTGTGACGTAAAATACTATTATCGCACCGTCACGGTACGTAGCTGCAAAAGTGGATAAGCGGGCGATGTGGTCAAACTTATCATAACATGCTCTTTATATGTTCCTGACTGTATTTGAAAATTAATCTATATTTATAATTATTACATTACTCGCATACCTGAGTGAAATAATTAGTAAAATTCCCCTAAGTACCTCAATTCATTATATTAATTGTCAAATTGGCTGATTCAATTATACTTTAGTTTATTTCATAACATCGAACATTTGGCTAAACTGCATGCGAGGAAACATAGTCCCCAGGGAAATCGACAGAGTGCTACTGTTTAATCAACGAATGTTCGTAATACGGCACGTGTATTTAAAACTAAAGTGCAATATGTTACATTTGAAATTGGACCTTGGCCCTATGATATAAAGTTGATAATCCATTAAATTTATTATTGATGTTGAAAATAAAGTGAACTATGTCGCATGAAATTTGAATTGGGACCATCCTGCCCTGAAATAGAGTACCTAATTCCTTAAATCTGTTGTCGTTCTTTAAAACTGAAGCGCGTGTCGCAGCCGCTACTGGAGAATTGGAGACCATCGTGAGCGCAGACTTCTGGCCGAAGGGTGTGGTATTTCGGTGGTTCCGGGGAAACACCGGAGCAGGTGGCACAACAGCAAACCGTAGTGTCGCCAAAATGATAGTTATTTAGTTTCATTTTATATTATGTACCTATGCTAGTTAAGCTGCCAGCTCCCTAGCGTCAATGACCTTCGATGACCTTCGAATCCTTTAGTTTTCTGATGATTTTTATAGCTTATCATATTAGCAGTAACGGCCTATATTTCCTATATTTACTTCAATATTCATTGTCTTAGAGATATTTGACATCAAAGTCGAACAATTTAAGGCCAAAAAAGTAGTTTTTGTGGTCATAACTTTTGGGTACTTAATTTAGTTTAAAATTAAAATCTCTTGTCAGTCTTTAGATACGTCAAAGAGAAACCCTAATATGTAGATTTCGTATATGTAAGATTCGATTATCGATAAAGTGTTTTTTAGACCATATTTTAAAACATAATTAAAACATAAGTGCTCATTTATTTCAAAATCCAATTCAACTGCATGGAGATAAAAGATTCAAGAACCTATAGCCGTTTGCCTTATACTTCTATATGTAGTGCCAATGTTGGAATATCGACTCAAAACTGGTGAAATATCGATAAGAAACGTGTGGAGCTTCTTAAGGTATTGGTATGAACCCCCAGTGGCCTGAAAATAAAGATATTTCATTACATTTTAATTTCATTAAAACTGTAGTGAAAGTTTCATTAAACGGTATTTTGAATTTGGACTCAGTTGCCTAGAGATACGGTTAATAATCCCTAAAATCTAGTACCACTCCTTAGCACTGAAGTGAACAATCGTCAATTCATTTAGATTTGAACCTTGCGGCCTTAGGATTAAGCACACAATTCGCTAAACCAACTATCGGTGTTTAAGAGCAAAATTAACAATGTCAAAATACATTTTAAACTTCATTAGTCAATGCTTAAGCATACTTTTTAAATAGGATTCATTGTAAGATTTCGTCTCATGGGCGCTTTTTATTTTTGTATAATAGGCAAGATGCAATATTTTCATTTATGCTTTCATTTGAAAGAGTACGTAGAAAAGACCACGTGTGTATTAAAAAATTCAAATACTATAATTTATAGTCAAAAATTGCTGTTACAAACTAACAATTTAAATTTTCGCGCCTAAACGAATCTATAGTACCTGTGACGTCACTCATGTGTGTCATTTTGTACGATCACAGTGTCAAATTCTTGATTTTTTTAAACAAAAATTAACCTGAATGCTAGCCCTTTAAGCCAAATCCCATAGAAAGTTGCCAACCCCATTAGTTGTCATTACAGGAGTGACGTCACCAGACGCTGATTGGTGGATTATAACATGTTCCGTTTCACATTACTTCAAATCGTAATTATTATTTGAAATTAGTATAAACTAAAGTAAAAACGTTTCAATAGCTATTATTTTATGTTTTTTCAACATTTTGATCACAAAATAATGGTAAATATTATAGCTGCATTTTCCCTATTTTTATCAATGTTCTATTATGCTTATAGATTGTACTTTCAACGACTTTTTGCATAAAACATTAATGCGTTACCCTGTCAAGCGTACTGATACATCGGGCTGATGAATATTCATATTTATAAAACGTGGGATTACGTAATTGATGATGACAATATGCTTTATAGGGTTCCGTAGCCGAAATGGCAAAAACTGACCGTCCGTATGTCACAGCCATTTTACTCGGATACTATAGGACTTATCTTAATAAAATTTAGACATAAGGTGTATTTTGTATTCCGCTATTTAGTTATGTAGTTAAATTGCAGAAAATAATATTTTTAAGGGAGCACTCCATACATATAACTAAATTTTTTTTTACCAATTATAGACATGTTGCACATCAATTGATAGGTCTTTAAAAATACCATAGAGGTATCTGTAAATATTTTTTAATTAAATAAATATTATTAGAAATAATCGCTACGAAAGTTTGAAAAATTGTGTTCGCTTCCTGTAACTTTTAAACCATAAGTTTAAAAACTATGAAAATTTCAGAAGATGCGCCTTATTAGATACATTCTATGAAAATGGTTTTGAACATTATCGGTTCAGCCATTTTTGAGTTATCTCCAAAAACTTCTTGCTTAGGCATCAGATACGACCTTTGGCATTAGTTTGATTCTTATTCCATTGAAGGTACGGAACCCTCCATTATGCGTGGTCCGACACGCACTTGGCCGTTTTATTAACCGACTTCAATTTCATAGAAGGAGGAGGTTCTGTATTCGGTTTGGGCTTTTTTTTTTATGTATGTTCACCGATTACTCTGAGACGCGTGGTCCGATTTGAATAGTTCTTTTTTTGTTTGAAAGGGTCTACTTCCAAGGTGGTCCCATATTAATCTGGTGCTGTTCTGATGATGGAATCTATGAGGAATTGAGGGAACTCCTCAATTTTTAAAGGCATATGTATGGCGATTTGGGTGTTTTCTTAAGCAACTCGAGGGTTTTCTCTCGGAAACCACCAATTTGATGATGTGGACCAGATAATGATGATTGTTTTTATGATAATGATGATGATTTTTTTTAATTTAGGATGTTCAGCGATTACTCCGAGACCCGTGGTCCGATTTGAATAATTCTTTTTATGTTTGAAAGGATGTACTTCCAAGGTAGTCCCAAATTAATCTGGTGCTGTTCTGATGATGGAATCCATGAGGAATTGAGGGAACTCCTCAATTTTTAAAGGCACATGTATGGTGATTTGGGTGTGTTCTTAAGCAACTCGAGAGTTTTCTCTCGAAAACCACGAATTTGATGAAGTGGACCTGATAATGATGATTGTTTTGATGATAATGATGATGATTTTTTTAAATGTAGGATGTTCAGCGATTACTCCGAGACCCGTGATCTGATTTCAGGAATTCTTTTTTTGTCTGAAAGTAACTACCTCTGAGATGGTTCCACATTAATCTGGTGCTGTTCTGATGATGGGATCCATGGCGAATTAAGGGAACTCCTCAATTTTTAAAGGCATATGTATGGTGATTTGGGTGTTTTCTTAAGCAACTCGAGGGTTTTCTCTCGGAAACCACCAATTTGATGATGTGAACGTCATTGTGATATTTGTTTTGATGATAATGATGATGATTTTTTTTAATGTGGGATGTTCAGCGATTACTCCGAGACCCGTGATCCGATTTCAGGAATTCTTTTTTTGTCTGAAAGTAACTACCTCTGAGATGGTTCCACATTAATCTGGTGCTGTTCTGATGATGGGATCCATGACGAATTAAGGGAACTCCTCAATTTTTGAAGGCATATGCATGGTGATTTGGTTGTTTTTTTAAGCAATTCAAGCATTTCCTCTCGAAAACCACTAATTTGATGGAGTGGACCTAATGATGAAGTCCACATATGATAAGTGGAACTTTCCTTACATTGAGTTACGTATTATGAACTTTTTCTTATATATCTTCACCGATTATTGCGAGATCCGTTGTCCGATTATGATAATTATATAACCACTAAAAATGGAAAAATAAAAACTTTTTACAAAAAAAAGATAAACCGACTTCAAAAAGGATAAAATAAATTATTATATTATTTATATGCGTTACAAACTGATATGTTTGAAGTCGGTGCCAAGCCAAAAAGTTACAATACCGGTCAAATCAGCTTCAAGTCTGAAAATCACAAAACATATCGATACCTACTTATATTATTGAAAAGGTGAATGTGAATTTATCTGTTACATTTTCACGTCTAAACTACTAATACAATTTGATGAAATGTGGTACCTATGTATAGTATATTCTCTGATACACGTCTACTTTGTCAATAATCAGAAAAAGGCGGCAAATAAAAATAAAAAACACGTATGGTCAACCATAGAAAATTTAAATATCGTGCCTTTTTCTACTGAAAATGTGTGACCCACACACCCAGTGTGTCTGACTATAGAAAAATCAATCTAGCCATTGAATTCTTTTACACTTCGATAAAACACCTTAGATGAAGTAGAATAAATAATTCAAACCGAAGCACGAGCTCCGTTCAAGATATGGTTAGTCCGACAACTAGTAAACAAGTTTATTAACAAACATCATAAGACGCATGATTATATTTTCTTTCTGTACTAGAATGAAAACCTACGTACAGTCAATACCAGAATAAGTTCTATAGTATGGAGAATAATTCACTGAACACATACGCCTCGTTCGTATTAACTGTTTTGTGATTTTCAGACTTGAAGCTGATTTGACCGGTATTGTAACTTTTTGGCTTGGCACCGACTTCAAACATATCAGTTTGTAACGCATATAAATAATATAATAATTTATTTTATCCTTTTTGAAGTCGGTTTATCTTTTTTTTGTAAAAAGTTTTTATATACTTCAACGAAAACGCGACGTCACGATATATTGATGCGCTTACGTGTATGGCCACGTCCGACGTGCTGCATACATTGGTCTCATAGACTGAGATCACACATGTAATCGCACCATTATATTATACTAGCTTTTACCCGCGGCTTCGCTCGCGTTAAACTCGGGGTAACAAACCATACAAATTTCCACCCCCCATTTTAGGGAAGTGAGGGGTTAGAAAGAGACAAAAAGTAGCCTATGTCACTCTCCATCCCTTCAACTATCTCCACTTAAAAAATCACGTCAATTCGTCGCCCCGTTTTGCCGTGAAAGACGGACAAACAAACACACATATACACTTTCCCATTTATAATATTAGTATGGATTGCCTTATTACTAAATCGCGATTAGAATAGGATTGAGATAGCTGTCTATCCATATTAATTAATACGTAAGTGTATGGAAAATCTGCCAAGTCTATGCTCATCGCAGCTACATAAAACTAGCTGTTCGGCAAGTTTATCTGGGGAACAAATCTGTCAATGTATGACAGGTTTAAGGCACAGTTGTGTCTTCTGTACATCAGTCCACTGACACAGATATTCTAAATTTCCGCAATTTTTCTCTATGGTCAGACAACATGCCGGACAGATTTGACGGGAAAATTTAAACGAATATTGTACTGGGTTATGATGATGATTTGTTCCTGTTATCCCTCATTAATTAGGACTGAGGGCTTGCAGAAAAGTTTTCCACTTGTTTCAATCTTATATATATATATATATATAAGTGTTTCTCTGTGTGTCTATATATATAAACACACAGTAGTTTCAATAATAAATACCAACGCGTGTCTCTATTGATTGAACTAAACTTCATTAATTACTTTGCTGAATGATTTTATCACCCTTCCATTCGTAGGTCTTCAGAAGACCCGCTCTCGATTACAACTGCCAATAGGCTATTCAATCGAGTGTTTTATTTATATCTATTACGCAATCAATATAGAATCAGTCAGTACAATGATTAACGGCCAGTGTATCGTTGTCGGTAGGGGGGACCGGGTAGGGTTGTTTCAAGGGTTGCTTGTCTTATGGTGCTACTACACTACAGACTACACTACACAGACTACTCATCATTAAGCTTTTACAATGAGCATGGGGTCACCACCCATAAGCTCAATTTTATTCGTAAATTTCTACGATTTGAACAGCACATTTCAATAGTATTCTACACCATTTTGTAGTATAACAATCCGGGATAGCCCCTATAACTTCATTTTTGAAGATATTTTTAATTCACATGAGTAATGATCAACAACACTCAAATGATATAAGCGGTCGCGCTCTCATACTAAATTAGTACGGGAGCGCTGATGTGTGGTCACCTCGAGTTGTACTTATGATCTATCTAGTTTTATATAACGTTATAAAACACAGTGTAACAAGGGTGCCGTTAATATGACATTATAACGGCATCTTTGTTACACTGTTATATAACATTTTATAACATCATATAGCAGCGCCATTAGCAGCCATAAAATTATACTGAACGAAGGATTAAGTTAAAAGATGTTTATTTTCAGTAAAATCTATGTCACAATGGTCTTAAATGGGATTGGTGTTGGTATACATAAGTATATTGGTAAGTATTTTTATAGCCGCTGTGATAATCAGCCGAAAGACAATCATACCTGGTCTCCCCTAACCTACGAAACTGGTTGCTTTTCTTATTTTTTTTTTTTTTTTTTTTATACTACGACGGTGGCAAACAAGCATACGGCCTGCCTGATGGTAAGCAGCTACCGTAACCTATGGACGCCTGTAACTCCACAGGAGTCACATGCGCGTTGCCGACCCTTTACAAAAAGGAGGATTCACTGTGTTGACGGCTAAAGGAACAAGGGGGTCCCTCATCGTCAACACACTGGGTCCTCTTTGAGCTCTTTGGCAACCTTACTCACCAGCAGGAACACAACACTATGAGTAGGGTCTAGTGCTATTTGGCTGTGGTTTTCTGTAAGGTGGAGGTACTTCCCCAGTCGGGCTCTGCTCCAGATTTGAGCGAGATGACATTCACTGAACGTGCCCTACCACACTAAGCGAGATGCCATTCGCAGTGCCCATACCTCTCTTTTTGGCATAGTTTAAGGACATACCCAAGTCCGGACGTAGTTTAAGGACATACCCCGGGTCCGGGTCTTAGTTTGGGGCTCGATCAGTGAAACATTAATTACCCCTTTACAATGACTGACCCGTCAAGTTTCCAGGGTAGATTGTGGTAGTTTACACCAGGGGGTTCCAAACTGTTCCTTAAGGCCACAGCCGGGCCTACGCTTCCTTTTCGCAGGTCATATAAACATTTGCTTGTTTCTCCGGCCCGATTGGCAAACTCTTAAGCTAAATCCGACACCATAGTAAAATTTGGAGACGACGTGTTTATTGTTCGTACGCATAAGACTAAATTTTTACAAGGAGAGCAAATATTCATTACAAGAAGTCAACTATTACTTGAAAGTTTAATTGTATCTTCCTATATTAAGTAATTTGTTTTGGCTAGTCACTGTACTGTGTTGTATTTTGTGCTATCTTTCCTTGTTGCTAGGTAATAGGAAGGCAATGAGCTCTCAATCTATCGAAGTAATCGAAGTTAAGGAGTAAATTAACAATGGAATGTTTCGTCTCAACAAATACATTCTAAATATAATTTTGTTTGTAAGTACCTATTCATAAGTGATTTTAGTAACTGTATAGGGCAGATGCCCCGGTTTTGGTCACTTTAAGGAAAATTTGTCCATTTAGACGTCCGTCATTTTGTGTCAATAAGGAATTATGACACTCTTTATGAACAGAATCATTGAAAATATATTACTTTATTTATATGATTCGCTGCTGTTAACATTCTGACATTAGATTTTCTTTAATGAAATGTGAAAACGGGGCCCAGGACCCAGGTAGCATTTATACGTCATTATGTCGTCCGTTTACGGTACTGCTCGACGTAAGAGACGTCATTTCTCGACGTCGGGGGGTCCCAGCAGATGACGTCAATTTGTCACAGCCTCAAGACGTCTGTTTACAAACGTTACAGAGACGATGACGTCTCTGAAGTATATGAATACTGAATGCATAGGGACGTTACTGGGCCGTACATATTAGGGCAGCCACTGACGTTAGAGAGACGTCATATACTGAATTCATAGGGACGTGACTGGGCCGTACATATTAGGGCAGCCACTGACGTTGGAGTGACGTCATATACTGAATCCATAGGGACGTTACTGGGCCGTACATATTAGGGCAGCCACTGACGTTGGAGAGACGTCATATGCTGAATTCATACGGACGTTTCTGGGCCGTACATATTAGGGCAGCCAGTATGTTCGAATAACGTCACACACAGGATTGATTGTGGCGTTACTAGGACATAGTAACGCCACAATCACTCCTGCATAGGCACAGGTCAGGACCTACGAGGGCTGCATTATGCTGCCGTGTTCACGATATCAGCAGTAGAAGTTAGCGATTTTTAATTTTATTAAGGCGGGTATTATATAAATTTAAATAACATCTCTCAAAACACACTGCTGATATCGTAAGCACGGCAATATGCTCCTCGTAGCTAGGATGGGTGGGTAGTCTGTTCAAAAATAGAACCGACCTGGCTGTTGAGTGAACTAACAACGTGCTAGATTTAAGTTCTAAGACGGTTATAACTTATTGGCCAGGCGCCCTAGACAAGACGCCTACGCTATAATGCGTTCTAATCTATACCTGTTCCCTCTCCCCGCGCAAATTCTTACGCGTAAGAGTAGAAAAGAGTTTAGCGCTTAGCATAGCAGGCATTTTGTCTACGTACCCTGAACAAACTCTAGGACTTATGGATGAAACTAAAAAACGCTATGTAAGTAGTATAATCTATATTTAAAGAGGCATTAAAGGACAGTGGGAACCAATAGCCCCATAACAATAATCCCATCAAAAACATAAATGTGAAATGAGAGCCAAGTTCAATATACATATTATATATGCCTTCGTTGTTGACTTTGACGACAAAAGAAGTGAGATCTAAATGGGTGGCAATCTTCTATCATCCCTAATACCCAATGTCCCTCAATGTGCCTACCCCTGTTATATTTTATTTTCCCGAATTTCGACTCATCTATTTGGACAACTTTGTTAGGGCCCCCTATCTTCCCTTGGGCCCTTTGACACTCTAATTCAAAAATTGCAATAGTTTCCCTGCAATAACTATACCAGTCGGCCACCGTTCGACTTGACACTACGTGACCATTGTTTAATTGTTTTTTTGTGTAATCATACGAATGACCCTCACAGAAGGCGTACATTATTTGAAAAATATGTACAAGTGACAATCGAGCATTTTCAAACCAGGTCCCGAGGGCTCTTGAATATGATTTGTTTCGGCAGTTTCCTTTCCGGCATCTAAATTTGTCGAATTGCCCCGCTTCCGATGTCAGGGTCATCGGCTTCTTGTGATATGTGCAAATTTTTTGGCGTGGAACAAGGCCCCTCTCTTCAGAAAACTGCACGCACTGTCCGTGCGTTCCCAGTAACGTGAAAAGCTTAAACCAGGTCCACATGCCTCTGCAACAACAACAAAACACATGAATAATCAAGGATTTTCGGGGGGGGGGCGGGGAGGATAAACATAATTAGCTATTTTTCAAGCTATAAGATGACCCTAAAATGTATCAAAATTGCATTTTACAGTCATTAAGTTTTTTTGGTCACTTGTTGAACTATAAGTATTCATTTCACCACTGCAGACTATAAGTACCAATCTTTCTCTACATTGAAAAAAAACCTAATCAATATAATACTCTTAACTTTGACCGACTAATTCATTGCAAAAATTGCATAGAAAATCAATACCAACTAAATGTTAAAACTTGGATACTTACATAAACTCCTCCGAGTAAAGGTTTTTACGCCTGCCGGATGACCCACAAGGTCTGGTCATCATCGTACCTTTAGTATACAGGTCGTCATCGTCCTCCGAAGAACTAGTAGCAGCTGGAGGGCTGCTACTACGGCCAGCGGCTACTCCACTGGGACCAGCTATCCCGCTAGGGACAGCCAACCCACTGGGACCAGCAACTGGTTCCTCGAGGTCGAACACAGACACAGTAGGCACAAGCGGCTCTATTGAGTCCAAAACTCGCGCACTACAAGACGGCACAGAAGAGGAGGCCGTGACAAGCGGCTCAACTGAGTCCAACACTTGCACATCACTCGACTGTTCAGACACAGAAGCTAAGGGCTTCGGGGACGCCATGGTATTCACACGTTGTATTTTCACTAACAGGAGTACGTAAAACGACCTCGACTGTAGGAGCGGCGACAAACGGTGAATGACACTAGCAGACAAAAACAAAACGCTATGAAACAAAATGGCGTCACACCGCGTTTTGTTCCACACAAAGGAAACACGAATTTATTCATTATAAGTGTAAAAAGTGAATTTAAATTGTTAAAACAGCGCCAAATATATTATTGACAACAAAATACTGCATGATGATTAGAATTCTAAATCAATATAAATATTTGTTTTAAATATTTTATTAAAAAACATGACAAAATAAATCAAAATACACCGTTGACGGTAAACGAAACGTGAAATGTCAACTTTGACGCCTGGCATGACAAAATACCCAACCTAAAAATATGCATAATCGTGTTCTTTTCAGATTTGTATAGAAACTTAAAAAAAAAAAATCTCGTGAACCGTGAATTTCCGAAAGCTGAAAATTCAGATAACGCTTAATAATTAAGAGTACTATTCATAAAAAAAATATGAACTTCTAAAGCGTGGGTCCATAATGGAAAGTCTATCCCGTCTTACTGTACATCGTACATAGTACAGGTGATGACCTTAAACTGACGTTATTGAGACGTTCATTTTGCGGTAAATATGGTACGTCCAGATGCTGACCCTCAATTGACGTTATTAAGACGCCCACGTTGCGACGAATACGGTACGTCCAGGTGCTGACCTAAAATTGACGTTATTAAGACGTCCACTTTGCGATAAATACGGCACGTCCAGATGCTGACCTAAAATGGACGTTATTAAGACGTCCACTTTGCGACGAATACGGTACGTCCAGATGCTGACCTAAAATGGACGTTATTAAGACGTCCACTTTGCGATGAATACGGCACGTCCAGATGCTGACCTAAAATGGACGTTATTAAGACGTCCACTTTGCGACGAATACGGTACGTCCAGATGCTGACCTAAAATGGACGTTATTAAGACGTCCACTTTGCGACGAATACGGCACGTCCAGATGCTGACCTAAAATGGACGTTATTAAGACGTCCACTTTGCGATGAATACGGTACGTCCAGATGCTGACCCAAAATGGACGTTATTAAGACGTCAACTTTGCGACGAATACGGTACGTCCAGATGCTGACCTAAAATTGACGTTATTAAGACGTCCACTTTGCGGTGAATATGGTACGTCCAGATGATGACCCTTAATTGACGTTAGTACGACGTCCACTTTTTAACCTGACCTTAAATTGACGTCACTATAACGTACGTTTTCAGCGAATAAATGACAGACCTTAATATGACATAAAAATGACGTCGCTTGTGCGTCGCTGACGTCAGTTTGCTACCTGGGGAGCCAGTTTTGGCCAGTTTTTTCCATGATTTCTGAAAACTGAATGACAACTGATACATAACAGATAACAGTGCCATATGTGCTGCCATAATCTACTCTTATATTAACTACAAACCATATACCTGTAAATTAGTCTATCTATCTAAATATATAAAAGAAGAAACTGACTGACTGACTGACTGACTGATTGACTGACTGACTGACTGACTGACTGACATATCAACGCACAGCCCAAACCGCTGGTTCTAGAGATTCCAAATTTGGCACGTAGGTTCACTAAGAAAGGATTTTTCAAAATTCACCCCCTAAGGGGGTAAAATGGGGGTCCAAAGTTTGTATGGCGAAACAAGATTTGTTAGACTATTTTATTCGAAACTTCACAGGAGTATTCCTAACGATAAATGAGTAAACACGTGTTTCCGGTTTTTTGAAAATTCAACCCCTAAAAGGGGAGAATGTGGTACATACAAACATACCAGTCTAACTGAGAACCTCCTTTTTGAGTACTTATAGTACGCGGGCGAAGCCGCGGGAAAAAGCTAGTATCTTAATAAAGTTGAAAATGGCCAAAACCGGCACAGTGGCCACAACTGGGGCATCTGCCCTATAACATAAAAGCTATCGAATAATTAAACGAAATATTTTAATTTGTTCAGTAGCGACACTATCTATCTCAGTTTATATGCTTAATAATAATTAATATTTTTTGCCGTTCTTTCGACCTTGTCATATTTTGCAAAAAGAGTCTGCAGTATCAACATGCTTCAAATTGTGCTTCTGCATGCAGACCCAACGAATTTTAAAGCTTAATCTTATTGCATACAGGCACAACTTTCCCTAGTATCCTCTCTCGGTATGTTAGTTAAGGACAAGCATTTGTTAACCGTTTGAATTAAAAAACTGGCCAAGTGCGTGTCGGACCACGCATAGGAGGGTTCCGTACCTTCAATGGAATAAGAACCAAACTAATACCAAAAGGTCGTATCTGATGCCTATGGAAGAGGTTTTTTGGAGATAACTCAAAAATGGCTGAACCGATAATGTTCAAAACAATTTTCGTAGAAAGTATATGATAAGGCACATCTCTTCAAATTTTTTGAACTTACGGTTCAAAAGTTACGGGGGGGGGGCTACACAACTTTTCTGACTTTTCGAAGCGATTATTTCAGAAAATATTCACTTAATCACAAAATAGTCAAAGAAACCTCAATGTTATTTTGAAAGACCTATCGATTGATGTGTCACATGTTGATATTTGGTTAAATTTTTTTTTTTTTTTAGTTACCTGTATGGAGCGCCCCCCTAAAAATATTTTTATTTTCAAATTTAACTACATAACTAAGTAGCTGCATACAAAATACACCTTATGTGTCAATTTTATTCAGATACGTCGTATAGTTTCCGAGTAAAATGCCTGTGACATACGGACGGACAGACAGACAGACAGACAGACATGACGAATCCATAAGGGTTCCGTTTTTTGCCATTTGGCTACGGAACCCTAAAACTAAATATTTTTATAAAAATAAAGAAACCGATGTGTCACTTCGACGTGTTATTCCGCTAACAAAATGTCGACAACATTCTATCCTCAAAATAACTTTCACAACGCGGTATTTTAATTTAACAAATTAAACAAAATGCCACAATAGTCGTATTTCTAGAGCGTTATATTTAATCTCGAGTTTTAATAGAAATCCACCGACTGGGTGTTTTCATTTGTTTTCCGTAGCATTTTAGTTATAAACCACATACATATATTAGAATATAAAATTAATAGGCACATATAGGTTATAAACTCTTATGACAATTATGACTTTTTGAGGCGCTTAGATGTCAGTTCAAATCTAAGTAGAATATATTTTGTTTAAGAGGCTCGTTTTATCAATAGCAATATCTAATCATTCCTTTTCATACAAACGGTCCTAAAATCTCACTTAACATTTAGTCTGTGCAAAACGAGAAGTCTCGTAGAATTGGGTCACGTGACGAACGTCAGAACTGTCAGACGTACTATTCGTTTGCTCCGTGTAATTTGCGTTAAAAATTGTTAAAAAGTTTATGTACATACTCAGTTGGTGTATAATTAGAGACTTAGCATCAGTGGCTAACGAAGTTAATAGTGGTAGTGCGTAAACTTTAACGTATCATAAATAAAACAGTTTTAAAATTTAAGTGTATTCACCGGACATTATAACAATCGATCGTGCGGGTCAGCTGACCGGCTGTCAGCGAATCAGCTGCTAGTATCTGCGCGCGAGCAATAACAGTGTGTCAGTGACAGCCGTCGTAATTTAGACTTTATTATCAACACATATACAACACTTTGCAATGGCAACCTGTGCGGGATGTCAAACTACGCTGATCGTTGAACGATTTTTAAACTGTATTAACTGCCAAAAACTGTTTTGTGATCTCTGCGCGAACGTTTCCCTAGACTATTTGCGGATGGTTGCTGAACATAAGTATCCGTGGACGTGTGTGGAATGTAAAAGTGTCGAACCTCGGACAGGCAACACAAACACACCGGTGCGAGGCGCTCACGACAATGTAACTATGCACCGGGGCGCCGCCCGCCCTCGGGTCGCAGCGACTCATGAGCCTTATAACTCCGCCATGGATATGTCTTTCACAGACAATCATCAACTTAACGATACTACCAGGTCTGAGTCCGCCGTTCAGCAGCTAGTGGCGGAATTTCGTCTATTTCGCGAGGAAATCCGGACGATGAATTACAATATCCAAGCTCTCCGTGAAACAATGTCAAGCATATCGTTAAGGATCGACAGCTGTGATGGACGCATGGATAATTTATGTGCCCGTGTGGACGCTCTGGAGAGCAAGGCCGTACATACGACCGAACATAGTAATTGTTCATTGTTAGAAACCATCGACCAGCTAAAAATGGAGTTGAATGACCGCGACTAGGACTTATTACATAATGATATAGAGATATCTAGTGTGCCAGAGCATCAGGGCGAAAACACAATGCACATAGTCACTACCTTAGGACTGAAGCTCGGTGTCACGCTGTCTGAGCACGACATAGTCGATGCCACTCGCGTGGGTCGCCCGTCGCGGCTGGAGGAAGGCGCCCAAGGACCGGCGTCCCGCCCACGACCACTGGTGGTGCGGCTGGCGCGCCGCGCCGTGCGCGACCGGCTGCTGCAGGCGGCGCGAGTACGCCGCGGCGCGACCACGGAGGGCACCGGCCTGCCGGGCCCCGACTGCCGCTTTTATATCAACGAGCGGCTGACTTCCTTCAATCGACGATTGTTTCAAAAGGCGAGACAGCTCAAGGAACACCACGGCTGGCGTTATCTATGGACCCGCGATGGTAGGATTTACGCACGCCAACGTCCTGGTACGGAGTCACCGCGACATCGCATACGAACGGAATTGGATTTGAGCCGTGTTTTTGGTACACTCGATATTTGATCGTTTGTATAAAGAATGTTTTGTTGTATTTGATTTTATATGTTTTTTGATATGTAAAGTTCACTGTTTGTTCTACAGAAGTCTTACGTTGATTTTGTCACTGGAATGCGCTGCAGCAATAAAAACTATCGGAGGTCATCAAAAACATTATAATAGATGGTACACTGTAATATGCTATTACATCAACACAATTAATGCACTTTATAACACTATTATTCTCATAGAACACTCAAATAACCCGACTCGATCGCCTTTATACACATATTTGTCTATTTCAAGTAGAATTCAATCAAATTTAGAGGCTACACAGCCGCGTTGTCCTGTATTATATTGCTATACTCGCCAGGTATTATTTGGTATAATTTGTGATAGGCACTAAAACCAAATTCCTAAAGTTAGGTCTTTTTAACGCGGGTTCACTGGCAACTGGACATGATGACTTTCTAATTGCAATGGACAAATTTGACGTCGATATAGTCGCGATAAACGAATCATGGATCAGACAGGGGCAGTCAAAACGCGCACCGCTCATCCCTGGATATAAATTTATGAACGCTCCGCGTCCCAGTGTCATGCGCGGAGGCCGCGGTGGCGGGGTAGGCTTCTATATCAGAGATAGCGTGCGCGCACGCCGAACTACCCACCCTGTTGCAAATATTGAACAACTATGGATATCTGTGACAATTAATCGATGTAGTTTTATTATAGGTACAGCGTACCGTCCAAATTGGATCAATGCGGACTTATTTTTTGATTCTTTAACAGAATCTGTAACATTCTTTTCTAAGTATGATTATGTTGTTTTACTGGGGGATTTCAATATAAATATTTTGGACACAACTAATAGTAATACCACCAAACTCACCTGCTTTCTTAACTATTTAGATCTGGTACAAGTTGTATCAGAACCTACCCATTACTCCGTCAACAATGAAACACTTATAGATGTTATATGCACTAATGCTCCTATCAATGATGTGTGCGTCTCAAATATCACGGGCTCTCTCGGTCATTGCATGGTAATAGCGACTATTCCAATTAAACGACCCAAAACACAACCAAAAACTATTACTTATAGGCCAATAAAAAATATTAATATTACCGACTTTGACAATGGCCTTCAGTCTATTAATTGGGAATCCATATTAAGTTCTCCTTCTGTGGAGAGAATGGTGGAAAAATTCAATATTTTAATGCTTTCTCTATTTGATAAGCACGCACCAGTCAAGTCCGTCACTATTCGTCACAATCATAGCTTACCTTGATACTATTAGGATTATGATTGAGAAGCGCAATGAGGCTTATTTAAGATATAGAGAGTCAAAATCAGAAGGTACCAAAAAATATTATAATGATTTGAAAAAACTTGTAAAACAGAGTATATTTAACGAAAAACAAGCTTACTATAATCACCACATAAATTCACAGCACAAAGATTCTAAAACATTATGGAAGAATCTCAAGAAAACTGTTCTATCTGACTCGAATAATCGAGACCGGCTTCCTGATCGCTTTAATGATCCTAATAGAATCAACGATAATTTTTTGAATGTGCCTGGTATTGATAGTGTTTCGTTACCTACAGTGTTAGATTTTGAATGCGACCAATTCGGTGATTCTATTTTCAGCCTTAAAGCAGTAGAGGAACACCAAGTGGCTAAATATATATTATCTATTAATACAAATGCAATAGGTATTGATTCTATCAGTAGAGATATGGTTGTGCTGACTCTTCCGCGCACATTGCCAGTAATTACGGGCATTATCAACAGGTCCATTTTGACTGGCGAGGTACCAGCTATATGGAAATCGGCGCTAATAACTCCATTGCCGAAGGTAGATAATCCATTGGAACTAAAAGACCTTCGACCAATAAGTATACTGCCCTTCCTTTCTAAAATTTTAGAAAAAGCTGTGAATGACCAATTACATGAATATGTAGAGATTAACGGTATTTTGCCTCAAGTGCAGTCAGGTTTTCGCAAGGGAATGGGGACGATAACTGCTTTAATTGATGTGGTCGATAATATTCTGTACGACCAAAGCTCTGGAATGGGTACCTGTTTAGTGTTATTGGACTTTTCTCGCGCTTTCGATTGTATAAATATTAGTCTGCTACTCTCTAAACTGCGTTATTATGGAATAGACTTTAAATCATTGGCCTGGTTCAATAGTTACCTCAATGGCCGCACGCAATCTGTTAGAATTTCAAAGGAAGATGGCAGTCAACTGGTATCTAACGCTAGGTTGTTAACACGAGGAGTCCCCCAGGGTTCTATTCTGGGACCTTTGCTATTTATAATGTTCAGTGCAGATATAATAAAAAAGATTAGGCACTGTAAATACCATTTATACGCAGATGACGTGCAATTATACCTTTCAGCCCGTCCTTGCGACATCACCGAGATGATTAATAAAATAAACGAAGACCTTGAAAGTATCTCCACCTGGGCTGATGATAACGGTTTACTGCTAAATCCTCACAAGTCAAAGTTTATGATATTAGGTACAAAATGTCAAATATCTAAAATCTTAGACATAAACCCACAAGTAACTATTAGAAATTCACTGATAGAACGTGTTGAGGAGGCTAGGAACCTCGGATTAGTGATGGATAGTCAGCTTAGGTTCGAAAAGCACGTGGGGGAGTTGGTGAGATCCTGTTTTTACCGCTTGAAGGTTTTGTACCAAATAAGAAGCTTGTTAAGTGAGAAAGTAAGGGCAATTTTATGTGAGTCTCTCATCCTCTCCAAATTAAATTACGGGGATATAATTTATGGGCCACGTTTACAAGCGAAAACTCGCCGTCTCATACAGCGAGTCCAAAACGCTTGCTACCGCTTTTGTTATCCAATCCCACCCAGAAGTTACATCACGCCGTACTTAAATAAAGCTTCTATATTGAATATGTCTTCTAGGAGACATTTGCATCTTGCAAGCCTATTGTTTGGTGTTTTAAATGACAAAAAGCCCAGTTACCTTTTCTCAAAAATACAAATTTCATCTTTTCACAAACGATATGGCACTAGATCTACTCGACGCTGCCTTTTGGAAGTACATCCACACAGAACTGTTGCTTTTACAGGCTGTTTTCGGTATCTCGCAACCAAGTGTTGGAACAATATCCCCCCACCTGTCAGGCGCCTTAAAACAAAGGCAACCTTTAAATACCATTTTAAAAAAGTACTAATAAATAAGCAAATAACAGGTACTCCACACGGATACTTGGTTTCAGATTACCGAATATAGCCTGAATGGAGAATATATGTTTTCTGTTATCTTTTTACACTACCTACACTTACACTACATTACATATCGGTATCAGCATACACCGCATTTTCTTTTTCTTTTTACACAAGTAGATACATTAAGTTAATCGTAGTGAAAATTAAGATATTTATACTTCTATCATACATGTGACGTGCCCTGGGTTCTGGCAGAATACCAGTGCTTCGCCCGTAAGAGTGAAGCGTATTGCTGAGTCAGAACCCTTTGGTATTGCTGCAACGCACACAGAAATCGTTTTTTTTTTTTGCTTTTGGTTTCATATGTTTAACTATTTTTATAGCTTCTTTCTTTTAAGGATGTAATTTATGTACCTACCTAACTGTGTGTATATTGTGGCAAGCAAATAAATAATATATCTATCTATCTATCTATCTAATTCATAAGTTCCTATAGAGCCACGAGACTTCTCTTTCCACACAGACTCTATCCGACAGTGTGGGAGAAAACTATACATATCAACAGGTGCCGCATTCTCATTTTAAAATACACTAGTAGTCCGCCTTGCACTGAGAACTCGCGTTTTTCTTGCAAACGAGTTGACCAATATAACAAGACTTCCGCGCCTTCTTAGCTCCATAACCCCTGATCGATCTTGCTCATATACGAACTCTCAAATTGTAATGATTTCTGCTATAATCCCATCAAATTTCATAAAGATCAGAAAATCGTCACTAAATTTATCGCGGAACAACTATTCAAAATCAAAAAGCCATCGAAATGCACAGACTAGGTAGCCAACTGACAGTTGTGCCCGAAGTTGTCTGTAAGAACTTCACATCGCTTACGCTCCGCTCGTTGGATAAACAATACACTGATAAAAATACAATCTATCTCAAACATAACTCCAACACAACAAATAATCAACCAATATTGAAGTTATATTGGAGTTGGATTGGAATATTTTTCAAGCAAATTCTGATATTTCTGATTTAGACGTTTAGGCGCTAGCTGTATCGCGTAATCAATGTATTGGAGTTATATTGAAGTAGGATCGTATCTAAACGTGTTTTAAAGTTAGGAGTGTGCCTCGCACGTAGTGTGATAAGCCCCTATGGTAACGCTGCCTTTAATCAAAGCCTGTACGTTTCGGGACCAATCAAGGCCTTAGAAACTGTAGCAGTATTCAATGAAGGATAGTTTGGGCGATGAACTTTTTGATACTCAATTTTGGAAGTTTATTGGGAAATAGACTAATGATGTGGTCAAGTTAGCACACGAATATTGAAAAGAAGAAGAAATAGACGTGAAATTTTTAGCTGAAATTAGAAAAAAAAAATTTAAATATTAAATAAATATTATGGGACAACCTTACAGAAATCAACCTAGTCCCACGGTAAGCTCAATAAGGCGTGTGCTGTGGGTACTAGGCGACGATATATATAAACACTTAAATACATAGAAAACATCCATAACTCAGGAACAAATATAGCTAGAAGGCCGTTAACATTTATCTGTTGAGCCGTTTTTGCAACAAATTAAACAATCATTCAAAACATTTAAAATTAAAAACAAATCTGTCTTTCTCTTTAATAGTACCTACTTATAAAAATATCCCTCTTTCTTTTAACATTTTAATGGCCTATCTTTAAATCGTATAATATATAACATAATGTAATGTTCACGTCACGGGTTTCGGATCAATAACATCATTACAGTTTCAGATCGAAATGACAATAAATTATTTCATTTACTCTATTCCAGTTCATTAGTAAATAAACTACAGTAATTTCATTGAGTTTATTAAGTACGTCCAATCATACCACTTATTTTTCATGAACATCAAATGATTATCTTAGAAAAATCTTACACAAAATAACCTAGTCCCAAACTAATTACAAGTTGTAGGTATAGCACTAGGCGACTCATACTTTTATACTAGGTGTCTCATTCAAATCAGTCAGTATGGGAAAGTCTGAAACTATAAGACATACGAAGATCTGTTCTGAGGAACCATGTCATCGATTTTAATAAGAAGAAAATCTGCATTCATACATTTTAAAAAACATCTGTACTCCGTTCGGGAATCGAACCCGGTTGTTTTGAAAAAAAAAACCTACACTATTTCTATTTAGATATCGATTGTGTAGGTCTTAAGCAGTAAATGTCTGTATGAAACATGATGTCTAAAATGAATAAAATGCATTGTTTCCACATACTTTAATTTATTTTAGTAGGTGCTCGAAGTGACCACCGCCTTTTTCAATACAATATTCAACACGTTTAGGTAACGATCTTACAATTACATTTTGTATCTTCATAGAATAAAATGCATTTTATTCATTTTAGACATCATGTTTCATACAGACATTTACTGCTTAAGACCTACACAATCGATATCTAAATAGAAATAGTGTAGGTTTTTTTTTTCAAAACAACCGGGTTCGATTCCCGAACGGAGTACAGATGTTTTTTAAAATGTATGAATGCAGTTTTTCTTGTTATTAAAATCGATGACATGGTTCCTCAGAGAACAGATCTTCGTATGTCTTATAATTTCAGACTTTCCCATACTGACCGATTTGAATGAGACACCCTGTATATTATGTGTCTTAATTTTATTTTAGCCTTTATCTACATTGAAATAAATATAGAATGGCAGTTCTATATGAGCTCGGCGCCGGTGAAAGCTCGCGTGAAATGGCGCAGGATCGAGCAAAATGGCATGCTCTTGTGTCGGGGCCAAGACTCATTTTAGGTCGTAGCGCCAAATAAGTAAGTTCTTTATTAAACTACAGGTAGGTATATAAGCAACTAATGAGTTTTTTTCTGGTCTGAAACAAGAACTAGAAAATATTGGAGTGATCAATGTTTAAATTGAACTATCGTAATATTTATAACTACTATAAATATATGCAGAACACATTATAACCAAATTAAGACTAGAAATACTTGAGATAGCTGTCAATCCATATTAATTTTGACGTAAGTGCATGACAAATCTGTCAAGTCTAATTCAATTCTCAATGCGGCTACATAATTGGTATTATGTAGCCGCATAATTCGTATTATGTTAAGCGACAAAATAAACAAAACACTGGTTTCAGACAGAAGTGTTAAAGACAGTATCAAAAATAGCTGAATTTTGGGACGTGTACCATCTAAAATATGGAATACCAACCAGAAATACCTAAAAGTGAACTGGCTGTATTTCTGATTTCTGTTACCTCTCACAGGCAACGATGCAGTTATAAAGTTGTTTGTTATTTTGGTAATGCGGTGTGTTAAAGTGTCTCAATTTATACCTACTAATTTGGACTTTTCATTACGCTGCGTTTCATATAAGTGCCCATGGAAACAAAGCGTTAGTGGATTCAAAATCATTGGGACTTTGTAGTCCAGTAGAATTAATAGTACTCACAATTCTAGGTAGAAATATCGTGAAATATCGCACAATACGAACAACATTTGAAGTTAAAACGATTTCTGAGAACGCGCTTTGATTAACATTCTTAATTCGTTTAAATATCTTTGCTAGTTTATGTTTTCGCAAGAGAGATTTCAAAGATATTATATGTGAACCATTTTCTGAAGAACATAATAATAGCATGTAATTCAGGAAATAAAGAAAATACGATAGCTGTTTAGTTACATGACCGAATTTGAAAAAATACAAAAAAATACTGTAGGCTTAATTTTATCTTGCTGGTATTATGCGTAATTTGGTTTGTTGCGGTTTCCGCACGCGGCGCTGGTGCGCGAGCGAGATAGCGCTCTGCATGTGTATAGCGCTGTCACGCTTGCACACCGTCGCCGCGTCCGGTTGCGGCGCCAGTGTGATAATCGCCTGAGGGTGGGGAAGCAAAACACCACAATAAGGCGAAGCAGGCACAGTACACTAGTTTTATTATGTCAGTACTAGCTTTCCGCCCCGCGACTTCGTCCGCGTATGATAGCACCTTTGCACCCCTATTTAACCCCCTCAGGGGTAGAATTTTCCAGAATGCTGAAAGAACTTTTATTGTATTTTAATAAGTTAACATCTCATAAAGTTAAAAGTCTCTAGCTCAAAAAAATAAATTTCCCCCATACAAAATTTGAACCCCTTTTTAACCCTCTCAGGGGTAAAATTATCCAAAACGCTAAATGTACTTTTATTGTATTTGAATAAGTAATCTTCCTACAAAGTTAAAAGTTTCTAGTTCAAAAAAATAAATTTCCCCGATACAAACTTTGCACCCCTTTTTAACCCCCCCCCCCCAGGGGTGAATTTATCCTAAACGCTGAAAGTACATTTTGTGTATTCTAATAAGTAATATTCCTACAAAGTTATAATTCTCTAGCTCAAAGAAAGAAGTTTTCAGCATGCAAACTGTGCACCCCTATTTACCCCCCTCAGGGGCGGAATTATCCAAAACGCTGAAATCACTTTTATATTTTTATAAATATCAGAAAACGTGCGAAGTTTCAAGTCTCTAACTTAAAATTTAAAATCCTACACATACAAACTTTTAACCCCTTTTTACCCCCTTATGAGTTGATTTTTTTTTTGTCGCTTCTTATTATTTGAACACGTTATAAATATAACCCGACCTGCAAATTACAACTTTATAGCTTCAGTTGTTACGGTCTCGCTTTAATACAAACTTTTCAACCCCGTTTCAACCCCTCTCGGGTGGAATTTTGAATAACGCTGAAATTATTTTTTTTTGCTTTTAAGTTAGTAGCCTGCAAACGAAATTTCAAGTCTGTCACAAAAAAAATTGTAATCTCTATACAAACTTTCAACCCCTTTTTTACCCCGCTAGAGGTTGAATTTCAAAAAACGCTGAAATTATTTTTATTATTTTTTAATTATCAGGAAGCGTACAAAGTTTCAAACCTCTAACCTTAAATTTTAAGCCCCATCCATCCACACTTTCAACCCCCTTAGGGGATGAATTTTTCAAAATCGCTTCTTATTACTTGTACACATTATAAATGTAACCAGACCTGAAATTTTCAACTTTCTAGCTTCAATAGTTTCGGCTCTGCGTGGATCAGTCAGTCAGTCAGTCAGTCAGTCAGTCAGGACAAAGGCATTTATATATATAGATTTATTAATTATTAGATATTACTGAGGTTGAATCTTGTGAAATTCCAGCAGCTTACAAAGAAATCTACGTGGACGGAAAACATTTTCCTAACAATGTATGGTAAAAGAAATCTATTTCAATAAACAAATATTATTATAGGTACCTACTAATCCCGAAATATGAAAAATAATTAACATCCTACAGGGTCAATATGTAATCTTAATGTAAATGTTTTAAATACGTTCATTTTCTCTACTTAACGGAATACAATCAAAGGCAAAAACATATTTATGATGAGACCAGTAACGCCATCTACTGGGGAGTAATGAACCTAAGTAATAAGTGAATAAGTGTTGGAATACGGAAAGATCGCCGTGGAATTTTTCAAAAAACACAAAGTTTAAAGTCTCTAACACAAAATAAAAATTTCTCCAATACGAACTTTGCACCTTTTACAAAGTTTTAAGTCTCTAACTCTAAAACAGAAGTTTCTCCCATACAAACTTTGCACCCCTTTTTTCCCTCTTAGGGTTAGAATTTTGCAAAACGCTGAAAACACTTTCTTTGGATTTAAGTTTGTAACCTTTTTACGAATTTTTAAGTCTTCAGCTCAAAACAAAAAATTTCTCCCATGCAAACTTTGCACCCCTATTTGATACCCTTAGGGGTGGAATTTCCAAAAATCCCGTCTTATCCCTTGCATACGTCATAAAAGTAAGCTCTGGACCAAATTTGAAGTTTCTAGTTCCAGTAGTTTCGGCTGTGCGTTGATGGTAGATCAGGACTTCTTCTTTCATATGTTTAGATTGTGCCAGTTAGCGCATACGATATTAGGGTAGACCGAGGCTAACAGATCGATTTATTTAATTTTTTTTTCTTTTATGTGTAAGTTTATTATTGGTTTATTCGCTTTGCAACACCTACTTTTCTGTTAATTTACAAAGGTTGTCTGGAAGAGATCGCTCTTTAGCGATAAGACCGCCAATTGTTTTGCCTCTGCTTTTTTGTTTGCGACTTGTGTATACTTTGTATCTATTATTTGAGGTGTGCAATGAAGAGTATTTATGTTATGTTATCGCTGGTTGAAACGAATCAAGAAGATTATTTGTCAAATTCATAAGATCCCGAGTAGTCATGGACGTCCCGCGTTGAGTTGGGCCTTCCCTTCCCGCAAGCTGCGGTAGCGCGATCTAAAGAATTTGACAATAAAGTTGAATTTGATCCTTTTGCCCTGCGATCCTATTGGCCTCAGTCTACCCTATATCGCACGTGAGGATAACTTGGATAACACACTAATATTTAAATTACCGAATTTTGAGGATACAAGCACGGTTCCAAATCGAATCAAAGCGCATATTCCTCTTAACGGCATTCGATTGTATCGAATCAAACACCATATTCCTCTTAACTGCATTCGATTGAACATTCACACTGTATCGTGCTATGCACGTCGGGCAACCATTACAATAATGGGCCTGCTGTATGGCCTTGTTAACTTTATAGACACGGAGCGGACGATAACGAGTGGTTGTTTGATTGCTATTGATTAAGGGTCTTACTGAATACGTATGTGGGACCCAAATTGTGTGTCGAGAAATGAAATGAAATATCTTTATTTTCAGGCAACTACATACATAATATAAAATTAAACTAAAAAACCGCCCAAGTGCGTGTCGGCCAACGCATAATGGAGGGACACAATTTTTCTGAATTTCGAAGCAATTATGTCTGAAAATATTAACTTAATCACAATATGTTCAAATAAACCTCGAAGTTATTTTTAAAGACCTATCGATTGATGTGCAACATGTTCAAATTAGGAAAAAAAAGTAATGTCTAAATTTTATTAAGATAAGGCTTATAGTTTCCGAGTAAAGCGGCTGTGACATACGGAAGGACGGACGGACATGACGAAACGATAAGGGTTCCGTTTTTGCCATATTGGCTACGGAACCCTAAAAACTATCATTTGGACGCGAGATTTTTTTTTAATATGGAAGTCGTCGTCCCAACCAGCCAACCCTCCGTACAAAACCAATTTTATTTTCGCGTGAAATATTTTTTTCTTAGTTTTTCATAATCAGAATACGATACCAATTACGCCCTTAAACCGATCACCAACATTTTTGTTACATCTTGTAGTCATAACTGAATTAATATCACACGAGGGTTTTAATTTTTTTTTACTTGTCGGCTATAATGCTGGAATTGAGACTTTGTAGACCGAACTACCAGCGCATACTTTTCGATGGAGCTTTTATGGTCGCAAATTTTAACATCGTCGACTATGCTGAAATGGATTTTTATACAATACTCGTATTGCACGGTCGGGGAGGAGCACCGTCCTCCCCGACCCGCTGGTACGATCCACCGAGAGATCGATGTTACTGAACTCGATAGAGGGAGGCTGTGTAAGGCTTTCGTCGAACTCAATTCTTACCGGCTTACCTATTTTGAGCCCTCGTAGAAAAAGTATTGTATAAAATAGTGACATAATTGACTCTTCATTATGCCAAGATTGTATAAAATACTATTAACGTTCACGTACTTAAATGACAAATTAGAACATGGATTGGTTAATGGACCATTATGCTTATATTATTAATTACAATAATTGCCTGTGAGCCTGCTGTATGGCCTTGTTAACTATCGACACAGCGCAGTAATAAAACTGTTTGTTACTATAACGAGCCGTTGTTTGTGTTTATTCCTATTGATTAAGACTTGCTTTCGACGAATATTTATATGTTATGTGCGATATCATTAAATGATCTTGGTCAGTTGGTATTAGGGTTTGCAATACTCGCCCAGTTTTTTAATATTCGGATAATTGAATACTTCAATATTTATTATCCGAATATTAGGATATTTGAATAATTTCGGATAATTTTGGTATTTTATAAAATAAAACAAAATTAGCGTATTTAAAGGTGTGTAATGCATAAAATCAACAAGTCAAGTAACAAAAACCCTTAAAAATTAAAAATACAACATGCTTTTATAATCATTATATGAGTTGTCATTATCGCACCACGTAATTTGTAATTTTTATAATAAAAATTAACACTGAGAAAATGTTTTATTAATTGGAAACTAGAATACTTAGCTTGATATAATTACATAATAATAACTCACATAAAATTTCGAGATAAAACTAATCAACTTTAATTATCACTTTTTTTTTTAAATACCACGCGTGACGCGACGCGAAACAATAACAGACAACCTACCTTCGTACGTAATAGATACAGACTGACTGACTGACTGACTGACTGACTGAGCGAATGAGTTCGGTGTTCGGTCGGTTCAGAGTAGGTAGGTAATACCAATAATTATTTTAGTGACAGGTAGAAAATCCGCCTAAACTGCAAGTGTTTTCGTTGCTCATTTAAATACCTAATAATAGTAACATTAGTAGGGTTTGCAATCCGAATAATCCGAATATTCAATTATACGAATATCCGCCGGAAATAATATTCAAAATTATCCGAATACTAAACCGCGAATTATCCGAATAAACGGATACTTTGAAAACACTAATAAAATCATTTATAAGCAGGAAAAATTCAGAAAAATTAGGTACGAGAAAAAACACTAATGACTTATGACGTTTTATGTCCATCTGTATTGCCCAAATAAGGTGTTTAGACAAATGTTCCATATTAAGTATTATATTTTATTAAATAAGTACATGAATACCAACCTACATAAATTACATAATATATTGATTTAATCTAGCAGACACGAATTGTTACTAATATTACTATTATTAGGTATTTAAATGAGCAACAGAAACACTTGCAGTTAAGGCGAATTTTCTACCTGTCACTAAAATAATTATTGGTATTACCTACCTACTACACTTTAAGTATAACTTTTTTTTAACCCTTAAACAGGCCTGACGATTTTTTTACTTTTGAATCCTGATTTCGGTAGATAATAGCGTGAATAAAAAACTAATTTTTTTTATTTTTATTATCATTATTTAAAAAAAAAACCCTGTGGTCATTATACGCCATCTGCCCGTTACCAATAGTCCCACGTGATCCGTATGTGGCCACTACTCTGCTGGATATACATTGAAGTTTTAAGGGTTAGTCATAATGTTTACATGTAATTATCGATTCATTTTTAAATACCTATCCAACAATATATCACACATTTGGGTTGAAATGAGAAAAAAAATAACTTCCCAATTTACGTATAGGGGAGGTACCCTAATAAAACATTTTTTTTTTTCACTTTTTATTTTACCACTTTGTCGGCGTGATTGATATACATATTAGTACCAAATTTCAGCTTTCTAGTGCTAACGGTCACTGAGATTATCCGCGGATGGACGGACGGACGGGCAGACATGGCGAAACTATAAGGGTTCCTAGTTGACTACGGAACCCTAAAAAGAATATTTATTTTTATATTCAAGCACCATTTAGCAAAAACAGCTTCAAAAATAAAAACTTTACACTTTCCTAAGTGATTTTAACATTTAGTGTATAGAATCTACAAAATAAAGCTTCATAAATAAAAACACAACTTCAAAAATAAAAAGCATTTCTCCGTAAAAGTTTGAATATAGCTCAAGTTGATTAAAATAAGTCAACAATTATTTTATTGGTTCTTGAAATGAAAGTCATCGAAACATGGTAGGTCATTTGATATTTACCAGTCGCTTTTCGGTGAAGGAAAACATCGTGAGGAAACCGGACTAATTCCAATCAGGTCTAGTTTACCCTTTGGGTTGAAAGGTCAGATGGCAGTCGCTTTCGTAAAAACTAGTGCCTACGCCAAATCTTGGGATTAGTTGTCAAACGGACCCCAGGCTCCCAGGAGCCGTGGTAAAAATACCAGGATAACGCAAGGAAGAACATATTTAAATAATCACGACTATTTGCCAGTGGCGCTAGTGTGCACCAATGTTTTTATGAATGTCCTCTTAAGGTAGTTTCCCTCCAGGGCCCGACATATCTTTCCATATTATATATCACTCGTGTCACGGAATGCACAAATTGCCGGCACCTGCTCAGCTCGCATGTCAGTTCCCATGCTAAATAATTCGTTTAATACATTTTTTAAACCAAGGACCTTGTCAGGTCTTTATCAGATTTTTCACTTGAAATAGTTCAACTACAGTAATGAACTTACCCTTAAATTTCACGTAAATACCCTGCCGGTCAGTGGTCACATACAAACCACTTGTACTGGACCGAAACGGGCAGAGGTCATATAGGGACCACAAACTTTAGGAGCAAAAATTTTACATATAAAACTATTACTGTAACCATTTATGACATACTACACTTACATTATCTTATATACTACTAAAATAAAGCGTCACATAGCACTTACCGTAATTTCTTTCAGCACAATAGTAATATTTACTTGAAGCAACACACAAAATCGGCTACTTTTTCTGAATTAGAATTTGACAACTAAAACGTCAAAGAAAATTGTTTTGACACATCAACTTTGGGTGCGTTCCGAAATCTGTCAGTTTATAGACTATACGTCAATGACATTTAGTGGCGTCTACAGTCTTCGGGCTCGTCAGAAAAAAATCATTTGCTAAGTGGTCGCTATAAGATCACTACCTGGTTAAGGGTTAAATACCACGCGTGACGCGACGCGAAACAATAACAGACAACCTACCTTCGTACGTAATAGATACAGACTGACTGACTGACTTAGCGAATGGGTTCGGTGTTCGGTCGGTTCAGAGTAGGTAGGTAATACCAATAATTATTTTAGTGACAGGTAGAAAATTCGCCTTAACTGCAAGTGTTTCTGTTGCTCATTTAAATACCTAATAATAGTAATATTAGTAACAATTCGTGTCTGCTAGATTAAATCAATATATTATGTAATTTATGTAGGTTGGTATTCATGTACTTATTTAATAAAATATAATACTTAATATGGAACATTTGTCTAAACACCTTATTTGGGCAATACAGATGGACATAAAACGTCATTAGTCATTAGTGTTTTTTCTCGTACCTAATTTTTTTGAATTTTTCCTGCTTATAAATGATTTTATTAGTGTTTTCAAAATATCCGTTTATTCGGATAATTCGCGGTTTAGTATTCGGATAATTTTGAATATTATTTCCGGCGGATATTCGTATAATTGAATATTCGGATTATTCGGATTGCAAACCCTAGTTGGTATATACTTTTAACGGCCTCTTAGCCTAGTCGGTAGTGAGAAGCAGGAGGTACCGGGTTCGAATCCAGGTCAGGGCATTTATTTGTGTGTTTATTACGGATATTTCCTGAGTTATGGATGTTTTCTGTGTATTTAAGTATTTATATGTATATATCGATTATATATTATCGTCGCCGGTTGAGAACAGAGAGCTCCTTGTCTAAAAACCAATACGGCTTCGTCCCGGGGTTATCGACTATCGACCCTATGTTTGCCATAAACTTGGTTGCACAAGAATTCAGGGCCAAAAACGCACCGCTTTATATTGCTTTTCTAGACATGGAAAAGGCATTTGATCGTGTTCCTCGCCCAACGATCTGGTGGAGTCTTCGGAGGAAAAATATCCCAGAGAGGTACATTGACATGATAGCCGACATGTACAGGAACGTAAAATCGGTGATTCGAACTACAGTGGGGCAAACTAAGCCAATAGCAGTTACTGAAGGGGTACATCAAGGCTATGTACTAAGTCCATACCTCTTCTGCCTGGTGATGGATGCACTCACTGAACATGCCCAATCCAAAGCACCATGGACATTTATTTATGCAGACGATGTAGCTATCTGCACAACAACCCGCGAAGAGTTAGAAGTGGCTCTCGGTGACTGGAAGCGTCAGTTAAAGGCGGGTGGCCTGATGCTCAGCGTGGCGAAATCCCGATACATGGTATGTAACGAACCTAACCAGCTTGAAGATCCCCTAAGTATCGATGGACAGCTAGTCACTCGGTGTGACGAATACAGGTACTTAGGTACCATGTTAAAAAACGAGAAAAGCAGACCCCACAATCAGATGGGAATAATAATGCTAAGGAGAGAGAGAGAGAGAGATTATCGTCGCCTAGTACCCACAACACAAGCCTTATTGAGCTTACCGTGGGACTAGGTTGATTTCTTTAAGGTTGTCCACCTTACACGGTCGGGGAGGACGGCCGTCCTCCTCCCCGACCCGCTGGTACGATCCACCGAGAGATCGATTTTACTAAACTCGATAGAGGGAGCAGGCTGTGTAAGGCTTTCGTCGAACTCAATTCTTACCGGCTTACCTATTTTGAGCCCTCGTAGAAGAGTATTGTATAAAATAGTAATTAATGGAGAGCCTTAACTGAGCACGGTTTATTATTGTACTGAAAATACTCATATTTCAAAGACAACTAGGTTTCCAAGTACCGGTATTAAAAAGGTAAAATCGGTATTGATAACAAAAGGGTCTTCAGAAATCCCGGGATCCCGAGAATATCAAAATATTTTAAATTGAAATTTTTATTTTTAATTAAAATTGACTGAATTGGTGATGGGCACCTTTGCGTCTGGAGGGTCGCGGGGCGACGTTGTCGGATAGTTTTTTTTTTTGTTTATTGTTTATTGTGTTCAGCGTAGTTTTATTTAGGAGTAGATTTTTATTTTATATGACATTTTTGTGACTGTTAGCTTTATGTTAGATTTGTTTTTTTGTGCCTTTTTAATTCTAAGTTTTGACATGTAGTTTTAATGCTTTCGATTTGTATTTTTACATAGCATAATATTAAATGGCATGAGTTGAACTGCAATATAATTGAGAGTTTTATTGAAAAAGAAACGATATAAAGTACTAATACCAGTGTGCGTAGCCAACGTGCCAATCGTTAAAGCTCCGTATCGTATCATAGTCACCTCTCTTTATCACACTTCCATGTTAGGGCGACAGTGCCTTTTGCGTTTCGTTACCTACGAAGCGCTAACGATTGGAACGCTGATACCTGTAGCCAAGATGACAATCGTTTGTAGAAAACGAAACGAAACGCTACATGTTCTCGCTCACTCTTCCATATTAGTGCGATAGAGAGACGGATACCGTTTCGATTCGTTTTCTGCAAACGATTGTCATATTGGCTAAGCCCCCTGATCGGCACCTGATAGCTTTTAGAGCAATTGTCGTCAAATAATGTCGCCATACTATACTCACCATCTGCAACGAATTCATCATGCGCTGAGATTGAAACTACTGATAGCGGTAGGAGCTTGTTAGTACAATCACTACTATCTAATCTGTAATGTACTATCGGGTTCAGAATTGCATGGCCAATTTATAAATTAATTCATTGATAAATTGACCATGCAATTTTGAACCTGATGGTACCTCTAAATTGAACCTAAACCGAATCCAATGACACCTCAGATGTTAGGAATAAAGCGTGGTTATGATTATGATATACCCACCGGACCCACTGTTGTATTTTTTCCTGATGTATTTAATTATATATTTTTTGATCAAATGTTGAATATTAAAAATATTTATAACGGGTTACTCACGTAATTTATCATATTCACGAGCGGCCTTCCGCGACGGCAGCGCGCCGACTACGCGCGACGAAACATGTCGCGCAAAAATCGACTTAAATTACGTGAGTAGCCCGTTATAAATATTTTTAATAAGTCAGAGTCTCACGAAAGTTTTATAGTTAAATATTGAATTTTAAAAAGCTTATTTTCTCAAGTTCAATCAAATATATCAGGAAATGTAAATTTCGTTTATGCAATGGCAGAATAATATAATGACCATAAACTATCTATTTTGAATTGTGATAGGTATCGGGTCTGAAAATACAGGTATTAAAAATGTCCTCAAAAAACCCGGGAGCACGGGATACGACCAACAACAACATAATTAAACCTATATAAATGCACAATAAATTGTGGGGTAACAGGGCTTAATGTGAGAATCTCAAATATATTTTTTGTATAATTTTAACATGTATAGTTTTGAAGTTATTTAAGGTTAGCTGGAAGAAATCCTTCAAAGGAAGAAGTTTGCATTAATCCCTCCATCTTTTGTGAAATACAGTGTTAATTTACTACCTATGTATTCGATCCCAAGAGTCTTGTATCCCTTGTAAAACAAATTGCGTCATCTAACTATCAAGAGAGATACCTATAAAACTTCAAACATATTAGTTGGTAATAATAATTTTAAACAAAAAAGAACCGACTTCACTTAGCATCCACCTTTCCAAAAGCAAATGCTCGAGCTGCTGTAAAAAAAACTCAAATCACTATAGGTGTGCATTGCATTCCCTCAATTTCTCCAGGATCCCATCATCAGATCCTGACCTGGTTACAATGGGACCAACTGTGAAGTATACTCTTTCAAACAAAAAAATAATTTTCCAAATCGGTCCAGACGTCTTCGAATAATCGGTGAACATACAAAAAAGTATATTGTAAAAAAAAACAAAGATCCCGACGAATTGATAACCTCCTCCTTCGAAATCTTGAAGTCGGTTGAAAAGGGAAAAGAAGCGTTTAAGGCTAGGTGATCAAAAAAAGTACCCACTCGCATAAAGGTTGAACACGCCAAAACTTGGGCACGTAAAATTTGTTTTTGAACCAATTTGTTAATAAATAACTACATTATGAATACCACATTTAATGACAAATTTAATGACTTCTAAAATCACATTTTTAATTTTAATTAATGTTTACACAGTAAGCCATAGATCGAACTTTTCTACGCACACGGGTCATAAGACTTTGCACGCTTTCTTTAGAAATGATTTTTGTCGCCCAGGTCCATATTTTTTTGTAGATCAGGGACCGATTTTACTTCTCCGCCTTTCTTTTTTAGAATTCCTTTCATAATACTCCAGTACTCTTCAACAGGCCGCAGTTCTGGACTATTTGGCGGATTGCATATTTTGGGTACCATCATGATCCTGTTAGCGTTGTACCATTCCATAACTGATTTTGCGTATGGCAACTGGCTAGATCTGGCCAAAACAGCGGTAATGGGGCATGCTGCCTTATAAAAGGCAGCAAACGCTTCTGTAAACAATCTTTCCGATATATATCGCCGTTTATTGTCCCGGTGGTGATAAAAGAGCGACTTCTTTTACCACAGCTACATATTGCCTGCCAAAGAAGGTATTTTTTTGGAAATTGCCCTCATTTTTTTAATTCAAAATCTTAAGGAGTATCTGTCCGAGATTTGCTAGTATAAAACTCTTGACCAGGTATTTGTTTAAAATCCAATTTTATATACGTATCGTCGTCCATCACCGCGCATTCAAATTTTGTAAGAAAATCTTCATAGAGTTGTCGCGACCGTATCTATGCGGATAAGTTCTGTTTTGAGTCTCGATCTGGTGCGGCCTGGGCTTTATAACTCCTCAGTCCTGCCCTCTGTTTCACTTTTTGTACATAGGACTGAGACATTTTCACTTTTTAGCATCATCACGAGATGAAATCGTATGATTTGAGGCAAAAATCTTTAAAATACACTATCCTTTTTCTTATTCTTGACTCCCTGCAACCCACAACTTCCTGGCTTTCTATCTATTGTGAAGCGTTCACGGAAAGTTTTAAATACGTGACCAACCGTAGATTGTGGACATTTCAGCCTTTTCGCGATATCTCTGTAGCTTAACATGGGATTTTTTACATGTTCGTGCAAAATGCGTTTTCGTTTTTGATGTTGTACGCTCGACATTTTGCCAACGAATAAATAAAAGAAAATAAAACTATCATCTTTTTATAGCCCAGTTCCTTGTGAGAAAATTGTTGTGTAAAAAGTTTGAATATCTCCATTTTTCGAATAACTATAGCTATTTTTACATGCCCAGGTTTTGGCGTGTTCAACCTTTACATAACAAACAAACAAATAAATGCCCTTGATGGTGAAATGGTCTAAGAGCTGGCCACGTCAGATGTGATACAATAATGAGAGCAATGAAACCTGTCGAGTTAGACTGCTTTACCATCCTTATTGCTAGATCCGGGCATCTGGCAGCTTTTAATGGGTGGATGTCAGAGTGACAGACCAACAAAGTTTTTAAGTTGGAAAAAAGTAATACCAAAATAGGTAAAAAATGCCAAAGTTGTGTAATTTATAGAGGACAGGGCCTATATTTTAATATTAGATTAAAAAACCATTGTATATTATTGCGGAAACAAAAACAGTAGGCGACTAACTAAAAATTGCATTTTACATCATTTGGCATTACTTTCCCCCAACATAACCTTCTGGATATGATATAACCTAATTAATTACTTACATAATTTCCCCTAATATTTCATTAAACCCGGAACTCTAGGATTTGTTTTCTTCAAGTTATTTGCATTCTTTGACCTCCACCACTTTACAGCTGCCGGATCCAGAAATAAGCATAGTATAGCAAACTAACTACATGGGTTTCGTTGCTCTCATTATTGTGTCATATCTGACGTGGCCAGCTCTCCGTCTATTAGCCCCTTTATCAATTTTTGAACCCCGGACTCCTTCACATTACAGACTAGTCTAGAAAGTCGTCAATATAATAACTTAATAGTTACTTAATAACCTTAAATTGGCATATTATGTTGGAAGCCTATTAAACTGACAATAACTAGAGGTGACTTAACGTTATTATGTTGTTACTAGCTAGTTAAACACTAGCTGCACTCGCGGCTCCGCCTGCTTTAAATTCTGCTGACATTTCCCTTTCCTACGAATTTGAATTCACAAAGATTAAATAAAACCGGCCAAGTGCGTGTCGGACCACGTATAATGGAGGGTTCCGTACCTTGAATTGAATAAGAACCAAACTAATACCAAAAGGTCGTATCTTATGCCTATGGAAAAAGTTTTTTTGGAATAACTCAAAAATGGCTTAACCAATAATGTTCAAAACAATTTTCCTAGAAATTATGTGATAAGGCGCATCTTCTCAATTTTTTTCATATTTTTGGGACTTACGGTTCAAAAGTTACAGGGGGGGGGACCGAATTTTTTTGACTTTCGAAGCAATTATTTCTGAAAATATTAACTTAATCAGAAAATGTTCAAAGGAACCTCGATGTTATTTTTAAAGACCTATCGATTGATGTGCAACATGTTGATATTTGGTAAAAAAAGTTTTTTTGAAACTCGGTTAAGTACATGTATGGAGCGCCCCCCTTAAAATATTTTTTCTGCAATTTAACAACATAACTAAATAGCGGCATACAAAATACACTTAACGTATAAATTTCATCAAGATATGTCTTATAGTTTCGGAGTACAATGGCTGTGACATACGGACGGACGGACGGACGGACAGACGGACATGACAAAACTATAAGGGTTCCGTTTTTGCCATTTTGGCTACGAAGCCCTAAAAAAGTAGTCTAAACGCTTCCCAATGCATTTATGATAAAACTTCAATTGCTTCTGTTGTTTAGCCGTTCAAAGGTAACAAACACATATACGCATATACGCTAAAGTATCACGTATTTTTTAAATTGAATATATTACTGCTATATAAGAATAAATTTATTTCTTTCTTCTTTCTACACATAAGAGCATTTTATAC
The DNA here is from genome assembly GCA_947086415.1 of Pammene aurita. Classification (NCBI taxonomy): domain Eukaryota; kingdom Metazoa; phylum Arthropoda; class Insecta; order Lepidoptera; family Tortricidae; genus Pammene; species Pammene aurita. Next base: position 15,297,546 of record OX352314.1, read on the forward strand.
ACATTCTGAAGATACGACTCGTGCTTATTCTCGGGAATGTGTGAGAAAATAATAGAAAGTTTCAAATGAATAACAAGTGTCTTTTGGTTAATTATATCGACAGTTTGCTCAGCTGTATTCTGCGACAATCGGAAAACGGAACGACCTATCAATACTAAATAGGTCTGTTCGCGTGTATGTCACCCTGAATCGCGTGTTAACATTACAGCTGACGTGCAATTACCCAGGCTTATTGGATCCAACTGTACAGACGACGCCGACGTCAAAGATACGATTATGTACACAGTTTTGCACTTTACTACTTTGTAACAAGGTGCAAAATTGTATACATATCATTGACGTCCTATGTACAAGACATATTGCCAAGACTAATTTTAGTAATTATTATCAATTATATCGATCAATTTAATTGGTACGTGTCGAGTTGCGCCATTAATGATAACAAGAACTGAAGTAATTGTTAAGTCAGTGTAGAATTACATAATATAATTAATTAACCATACATTGTAAGGGATATGCCCAAATTATTAACGATACACCATTGTACTCATACAATACGTAGAATTTCAGTCAACAAGAAAAAGTGGCACAGATAAAAGTCCTTTAACGGAAGAGTTAACAAAGGACAGGACCGATCGAGCGCTTTGTTGAATTTAAACCATGGTAAGCAAAATCTTGACGTCTTCTTTGGAAACGGGTGGGAGACGGGTCAAGACCAGGACACGTGGAAGGTATAGATATATAATTTTAAACGAAAAAGAACCGACTTCACTTAGACTCCATTTTTCCAAGAAGAAATGCCCGAGGTACTGTAAAAAATATTTAAATCAATAGAGGTTAAATATTTAAATCAACCTATTGAGGTGTGCCTATAATATTTGACGAGTTCCCTCGATTTCTCCAGGATCCCATCATCAGATTCTGACCTGGTTACAATGGGACCAACTGTGCAGTATACTATTTCAAACAAAAAAGAACATCGAAAAAAAACCAAAAACAAAGATCCCGACCAATTGAGAACCTCCTCTTTCGAAATCTTGAAGTCATAGTCACGTACTCGTCGAGGATATGCCTTATTTTTGGTGAATATTGAGTCTGTCCGTCTACTATCTTCTATGTCTAGGTATGTGAGACACGTATTTTCAAAAGTTTACAAAACAATAACGGATTTTGACAAAAAACCGCGTTATGTAAATTTTGGCAATAAAGACATCATAAAAATCAGTTTTCGAGGTTGAGTTAATTTCTAGGGGACAAAGGTATAGGAAGTAATAAAAACTAAAAGATGGAAAAAAGATAAGAAAATATACAGTTCATTTCTTTGATTTGGATTTTGCTTATGGTCAATTATGATAAATCCGACTACCATTTCAAGATATTTAAAGGGATAAATGAAAGTAATATAAAACAAATAAACCATTATCTAAGTTCAAAACACAATTATATTTAAATCAAAACTGAATAAGTTATCAACGAAAATAAATCCATATTAAACAATTCGATTAAATTAACATACGCTTCCAAAAAATCGTCTGTCCGTGAGATTGGGTAACAATAAAAAGGGTCCTAACCACCCTGCGGTTAATTTAGAGCGATTTTGTTCGAATTCCTGGCTCACAATAAAAATCGTATTTATTTTATTGCTGGTTGTTTACTGGACAGGCACGGGCGAAAGTGTTATAAAGATATTTAAGAATTCAGTTAAGCGTTGTTTTTTATTTATAAACAAAAATATTTTTCACAGTAATCATGAAATGCAAATCACGACAGTAAACTGGAAACACTAAATCAAATCAGTTTTTTGACAGAAACCTAATCAAAAAGAGGTGGTTAATGAACCTGTACTTTCATTATAAATAAATAAATAAATATTATAGGACAATCTTACACAAATCGACCTAGGCCCACGGTAAGCTCAATAAGGATTGTGTTATGGGTACTAGACGACGATATTCAGGGTGGAAAGATAAGTCGGGCCCTGTAGGGAAACTACCTTGAAACGTTGAGATAGCTCAATTCACTGAAAGGAAACATTCTTCAATTTCTTTAAAGGGACATAACTGCATTTACAAATTTTTGGAAAAGAGTACAGTTTTCAAAAAAAGTATTTATTTTGTAATTTTTGCCATAAATAATTTTTATGACAATTGATGCCAATCGATTCTGTTTCCAACGAGGATAAAAACTTCTAAATACCAACCAAGTTTAGGGCACAAGCGAACCCATAGATAATAATAATAATATTTTTCATACAATTAGTATGTTAAAAAGTGAAAATTAAGAAAAAAACTGTGAATGCAGTTTTAGTTTTTAGGAAAAATGAAAGAATGTTTCCTTTGAGCGAATTGAGCTATCTCAAGGTTTTAAGGTATTAAGGTTTCCCTCCAGGGCCCGACTTATCTTTCCACCCCGTATATAATAGATAAATATGGATAAATACTTAAAAACATAGAAAACACCCATAACTCAGGAACAAATATCTGTGATAAACACACAAATAAATGCCCTGACCAGGATTCGAACCCGGGACCTCCTGCTTCGTAGGCAGGGTCACTACCGACTGGGCTAGGAGGCTGTTAAATAATATCAGTTAATTAATATGTAATCGGTCAAATCGGTACTATATATCAATTTATATACACTACAGGGTGTAACAAAAATTCTGGTGATCCGTTTAAGGGCATAATTGGTATCGTATTCTATTTATAAAAAACTATAAAAACATTTTTTTCACGCGACAAAAAAAATTGTTTAGTATGGAGGGTCGGCCGGCTGGGATGACGTGTCCCATACAGTTTTTTTACCAATTATGCCCTTAAACGGATCACCAATATTTTTGTTGCATTCTGTATAAAAACTCATTAAAACCTTAATGGACATTAAATAAATTATTAATACTTGTACTTGCATATAACTGAGGAATCCCAAAATTCCCCCGTAAAACGTAACAATGTTTTACAAACACAGTTTAGCCCTGTACAAACATTTACCCCCATTCAATTTATTTATACCCGAACCTATTTCACCGTCCTATAAAATTTACTCCCACTTTATTTTTATTCCTCCTATTTATCCGCGCTCAATATGCCGCAATAAAAAAACTGTCATAGAACACTTTTGTCGGCGGCTGTACCAATTTCGGTGCGGTTGTAAAATGAATGATAGGCTCATAAAATGCCGTTGATGTATTATTTTGGTCCGGTTCCCAAGTTTGTGATAATAAAAACGTATAGAATTACGCAATGGCTTGTTTGCAACGCATTTGTCTTTTGATGTTGCTTATTACCGAGATATACTTATTATACAGTACATGTTGGACAACACGAAAAATGGTCACATATGAATTATGGGAGATTAATGGCCTCCTAGCGAAGGCAGTGACCTGTCTGAGAAGCTGGAGGTGAGGTCCTGGGTTTGAATCCCGTTAAGGGCATTTATTTCTACAACGGATTTTTTAATCTAATGTAAATATGCCTGCTGAATCCTAATTTGCCGGTTGCCACCTCGAAATTTAGGCCGTATTAGGATATTTAAGATGGCAGCCAACAAGGTTTCAAACTGACTTTTTTGTAAAGAAATCTCCTGTTTTGTTATTTTAGTGAGCTGCATTCATAATTCAGGAAAATAATAGTAATAATGACATATAAAGGTTATCTCATTCAAATCGGTCAGTATGGGAAAGTCTGAAACTACTTATAGTTTCAGACTTTCCCATACTGACCGCCCAACCACCTGGCAACCACCATGGCCCGCAAGTTCGCCCGATTTAACGCATCTGGACTATTTCTTGTGGGGTTACGTTAAGGATGAAGTGTACAAAAGAAGCTATGACGCCGTTGAAGACCTAAAAGTAGCCATAGAGACAATTTTAACGCAAATTCACCACATGAAGATACAAAATGCAATTGTAAGATCGTTACCTAAACGTGTTGCATATTGTATTGAAAAAGGCGGTGGTCACTTCGAGCACCTACTAAAATAAATTAAAGTATGTGGAAACAATGCATTTTATTCATTTTAGACATCATGTTTCATACAGACATTTACTGCTTAAGACCTACACAATCGATATCTAAATAGAAATAGTGTAGGTTTTTTTTTCAAAACAACCGGGTTCGATTCCCGAACGGAGTACAGATGTTTTTTAAAATGTATGAATGCAGTTTTTCTTGTTATTAAAATCGATGACATGGTTCCTCAGAACAGATCTTCGTATGTCTTATAGTTTCAAACTTTCCCATACTGACCGATTTGAATGAGACACCCTGTATACGCCTACATTTTACAGTATAGTATTTACAACTTTTGAAGTCAAGTGCTAGGAATATTTTTGTGTTTTTAATTACCTATCTGAAGACTACTTAAAATAGCGGTTGAGCACTGCAGAATACCTATCTAATTCCGGAATGTTTTCTACAGACTCCATAAATAACATAATTTGGCCAACTTCCAGTGTGTGGAGTAATATTGTAAAAGTAGCTGAAGCTAATAATTCAGAAAGGAAAAAAAATAAACAGAAAAGCTTACATACCTACCTACTGATGAAGTTAACTTTAGGTGTCTTTCCAATTTTGACAGCATACAAAGACTGGACGTTCCGCTATACCTAACATTGAACCGTAAGGAATTGTAACTGAGTGGACGCTTGAACGGCGCGACCGGCGCGCGGCGGCCAAGATATCGCTGTCTCAGTATTACATGGTTCTATTTTGCATTTTCGGGGTAGTTAAATTTAGACTTAGTGGCACTATGACAATGTTCAAATTTCGATTTCATAAAAGTGAAACATAGAACCCTCTAATCAATTGGGCCTGCCATATGCAAAAGTATGAGTGTGACCTCAGTGAAAACTGCTCGAAACGCTTGGAAGCTTGAAGCAAAATATTACCTGCGCCGCCAAACGCGTCCCTAATGGACTTTCGCCACTGAAGCCGTACACTAATAATATTAGGTACAATTTAAAGGCTCAAAATTGTAATATTACAGGAGAAATAACGACGACATTTGTGCAAACTGAGCGGCGACGACGAACTGCGCGTCTGGCATCGCGTTCATTACAAACAAATCAAAACGTATGGGAGTGGCCTCATTGAATGCTGCTCAAATATCTTAGAAGCTCAACGCGGCAAACTAAGTGGCCAGATGAGCGGCAGCGACCAACTATGCGACCAGAAAGGCGTTTATAGCAAACAAATGAAATCATTAGAGTGGCCTTAATGAACGTTGCTTAAAACGCGTCGGCGATTGCTCTCAATAACGAACAGATAATCATTTTGTTCAAATTACCTTCTGATTATCCAACCAATCCTCATTCATTTCATTTCATAAACAGAATTCAATTAAAAGCTCTTATTTCTTTCATCTCTGTAAACATTCGATATCTCTATTTGACGTAAACAGGGCAGATCAAAGCCGCAATCTTTGTTTGAAAGGTACTAACTGCCATTGATTGCGTTTTGCTTTACGCGTTTTGGTTTGAAGTCAGAAAGGGGCTGAGATGTTATCTATTTCTAAATTGGTCAGTTTATTTGGTGCAAAAGGTCTTTTTAGAGGTTGCAACCGATTTTTCACCTATACCTACATTTTGTGGAATATTTACAACAATAACCGTAGTTTTCGTTTATAGAAATTAAAGTAGAGCTCAATGAGGACCCAGTGTGTCGACGATGAGGGACCTTCTTGTTTCTTTAGCCGTCAACATAGTGAATCCTCCTTTTTGTAAAGGGTCGGCAACGCGCATGTGACTCCTTTGGAGTTGCAGGCGTCCATAGGTTACGGTAGCTGCTTACCATCAGGCGGGCCATATGCTTGTTTGCCACCGTCGTGGTATTAAAAAAAAAGTAAAAAAAACGGAATGGCAGATGCCAACGAACGGTCATGTGATCATTTTCATACATAAATTAAGATTAAATTGGGGTTGTAGTAAAACGATTTTCACCTGGCTAGATCTCCAGTCTATATGTAACAAATATTAGGTATGTTTACTAATCCTTGTTGCTATGACCTGACATTTACAAAATACCTTCTTACCATAATCTTCATATTTATCTAAGTACCATTTATATCATAAAAGGTCAATAGCTTGACCTCCCGTCAAGCCTAAAAAACAGTAACCACAAAAACACAATTTACTAAAAATCATAATAAATTACATTTACTCAAATAAAAAACCTTCAAACAATAGACTCGATGTAGAATAAATATCTAACTTTATTCACACCGACGCCATATTAAAGGGACTAGGAGCTGTGTTAATCCAAAAGGTATACGTCCTTTTTCGAATTTAATCTTTTTATCAGAAGATCACTAAATTGGACCCCATAAAAATTCCTTAACCCTTTAACGACTACCCCATGGTTGCTCTTCTACCATGATTGTACTGTCCGCGCTAGTTTATAGGCAAATTATATCATAAAATGGGAAATACTGCGGCAACTCGATCGCAACTCGATAGGAAACTTGTTGATTTTGAAGTCAGTTTTATTTGTATTGCCCTTTAATGTGTCCACTAGCGCCACTGGTAAATAACTGTGATTATTAAAATTTAACGTTATGACGTTGCTGGATCCGTCCAAAGATAAAAGGGCCGTTTTATTTTTGAGCTCATATAACATTTGATTTATGCCATAGATCACATTTTAGTTACTTATAAACGTACCTACTAGCACAAAGATAACGATCGCTTTTTTAAATTTTACTTATTCGAAAAAATACTTTTAAATCATGTAGATAGTTATGTTTTTATAACTTGTCGACTTCAATCTTTGAATTACTTAATACTGCATAGATCAAAGTATAATCACATATTTTTTCTATAGGGGCCTGACTATGAGTTATTTTTTTATGACATAGGAGGTAAACGAGCAGACGAATCGCCCGATGGTAAGCAATTACCGCCGCCCATGGACGCCCGCAACACCAGGGGGGTCACAAGCGTGTTGCCTGCCTTTAAGATACGGAAATACGCTCTTTTCTTGAAGGTTTGATGGTCGTATCGGTCCGGAAATACCGCCGAATTCCACAGTTAGTACTGTGTATTAGAGCATAACTTGACAAAACTCGTACGATCGTATAGAGAACCGATGGTACCTCAACAGTAGTAACGACCCCCATTACCCGTGACCAGGATTTACCACTAGGCGGTCCACGGTACTTATTTAAACCACCTACCATTATTTATCCTGTCAACCGACTTACCGCTGTTATGATTATTGGTAGAATCGCGGTACACAAGGTGCCTACAAAATTATAGTGAATAAACTCAATTTATTGTCGATTTCTGCAAACTCAGTTTATTCCTTAATCTTTACATCTTATTCAAATGACAAATCTTTTATACCACGACGGTGACAACCAAGCATACGGCGGGCCTGCTGGTAAGCAGCTACCGTAGCCTATGGTCGCCTGCAAATCCAGAGGTGTCACATGCGCGTTGTCGACACTTTACATGGAGGATTTGCTGTGTTGACGGCTAAAGGAACAAGATGATCCCTCATCGTCAACACACTGGGTCCTCTTTGAGCTCTTTGGCAACCTGGCAAATCGGCAATCGGGCTTGTAACCTAAAATGGTGGTGGTAATGGTAACCAATCAAATCAAATTGTGTTTTTTTTTATAAAAACTGCCATATTCCTCGCAACAAACCTAATCGTACCCTATCCGCTATTATCAAAGACAATGTGCTTCACCCCGACTTCCCAGCGGATCTCGCGTTGCCGCCCGTCACAGATTATTACAATACCAACTTGAATTACAAAATTAGAGCAATAGAAAGCAAAATTTCAGACGGCAACATAAGAAGTGCAACCAAACTTTTATTTTCCAGCGATACCTTAGCTTCTCGTTCCGAAGAAGTGTTCGCCGCCCTTAAAGACATGCATCCGTTACCCTCCACGCCGGTGCAGCTTCCAGTGCCGCCAGTTACCGCTACGCAACCCCTGCAAGTTACCGAACTTGCAACATTACAGGCAATCCGTTCCTTTCCCAATGGCTCTGCGGGTGGACTAGACGGCATAACTCCTCAGCATCTCAAAGATCTAACTAACCCGCTGATAGGCGATGCCGGCCAATCTCTACTCAAGGAGTTGACAGCTTTAATTAATCTAATGCTGTCAGGTAAAATATGTAGTGAAATCGCTCCTACTTTATACGGCGCCAACCTAATAGCACTAAAGAAAAAAGACGGCGACACTCGTCCAATAGCGGTAGGGAGCTCTCTACGACGATTAGCGTCCAAATTATCCTGCCGCGAGTTTCATACCCGCCTCACAGACAAGTTCAAACCCAATCAGCTTGGTTTCGGTGTCAAAGGCGGGTGTGAAGCCGCAGTGCACGCCACACGCACGTTTCTGGGAAATTCAAATTTCGAAGTCCTACTAAAACTAGACGTTAGAAATGCTTTTAACTCCATTGATCGTAGTACGCTTTTGCAGGAAATACAAAATGAACTTCCCGAAATCTCAGAGTACCTAACGCAGTGTTACGGCACTCATTCTAAATTAATGTTTAGCCAACATGAAATTGCGTCGAGCGCCGGATGTCAGCAGGGAGATCCCCTAGGGCCCGTAATTTTTAGCCTCGCGATCCACCCTATCATTACCCAGCTAACTTCAGAACTCAACTTATGGTACCTTGACGATGGTACGCTGGGTGGAACGGCTACATCAGTCTTAAGCGACCTTAACACCATCAAACGGCGCTTTTCAGAGATAGGTCTCACACTAAACTTCAATAAATGTGAGATTTTCATTTCAGAAAAGCTCCCTGCCAGCGCCCGAAGTGACATTCTCCTAAATTTTAACCAAGTTACACCCAATCTTACCTTACTAACCCGAAGTTCCCTTATTTTACTTGGCGCTCCAATATATGAAGACGCCACAGCCGCGACAATAAACTCTAAATTAATTAATTTTCAAAATTGTTCGGACCTGCTTTTTAAAATTGATGCCCATATTGCAATTTACATATTAAGGTTGTGCCTTTTTTCCCCAAAATTTTTATACATCTTAAGATGCAGTCCCATCTGGAAATTCCCTAACCTGACATCATCCATAGATACCGTGTTAAAAGATTCCATAGAAAAAATTTTGAACATTTCTCTAAACTGTCAATCATGGTCCCAAGTTACTCTACCCATCAAATATGGCGGGCTGGGCATACGCTCCGCTGGCGACCTGGCTCTCCCTGCTTTTCTCTCATCTGTCCACAGCACCGTCGCCCTCATCAGTGGTATCCTTCACGTTACCAATCCCACTGACGTGGTAGTGGCGGGCTTGATAGATGCAGAATCAACATGGAGAGCCGGTTTCCCCAGCGAAGATTTACCCACGGAAAAAACCAGCCAAGCTGCTTGGGACCTAGTAAAAATAAAATCAACGTACAATTCACTTTTGGCAAACTGTCTAAATTCTAGTGAGCGCGCTCGACTGCTGGCAATTTCCGAACCTGAGTCGGGGCATTGGCTGCACGCTTTGCCGTCGAGAAACATTGGGTCCCATTTGGACCCGGCTTCCCTTCGTGTAGCTATTTGTCTCAGGCTCGGGCTCAAAGTCTGCGAATCACATCCATGCTGCCGCTGCGGCAACCCAGTAAACGACCTTGGGCGCCATGGACTTTATTGCCAGTCGAGCGCCGGTCGATATTACAGATCACTCAACGACCTTATCCGCAGAACCCTTGGGACGGCAAACATACCGTCAACCCTAGAGCCGGTCGGCTTGTCTGCGGCGGACGGGAAAAGACCCGATGGTTGCACGCTTGTGCCCTGGTCTTTGGGGCGACCTCTGGCATGGGACGTGACCTGCGTGGACACGTTGGCCCCGTCCCACGTCCGACGTTGGGCCCAGAAGCCGGGGACCTCCGCAGACGACGCCCAACTGGTCAAGTGCCGCAAATATGCTTTTTTTAAAAACAATTACATATTTGCGGCACTTGCGGTAGAAACTTTCGGCACGTGGTCGTCAGACACTAAAACCATTATTAAAGACATATCTAAAAAACTAGTCAATGTGTCTGGCGACCTACGGGCAGGTTCCTACTTCGCCCAAAGGCTGAGTTTAGCCATCCAGCGGGGAAATGCGGCTGGCGTGCTGGGAACGATGCCCCGGGCCAGCTTAGATTTATACAATCATTGTAATGTTTTTTGTTAATGTAATAGTAGTAAATAATGATGTAAATAAACTGATATAATTAGTAGGAAGCAAGAAAACTAATGAATAAATTCTACTTAAAGTGAAAGAGATGTTTGTTGAGTACCATAGATAATAGAAGAGGGAAGATGCTTTGACACCTGTTATATACCGATAAAAAGCTGCCAGACGTCCGGATCACTAGATAACGGTAAAGGATCGTATAACAAGCTAACTACTACATACACGGTGCTCGTGAGCATTGCGAGAGATTTTAACCACGAATTCCTGAGGTCATAAAGTAATAAATGTCATATGAATTTAGGTCAATTTAACCAAGAAAAAAATATTATTTTTTTTGTTTTCTCCCGATTTTTTAAATGCTTTTGAACATAAAAACATACTTACATTTTATTGGTAAAACTGTAGATTAAAATAAATTAGTACATTTTTTTTCGTAAAAAATACTTTACGTATAGTATTCCTTGGCACTTTGATATCTGTCAATAAGAATGTCTAGACTAGACCCCATAAAGGGTGAAATCGCCATCAAAAGAGCATTGCAAAAAGCATTTTGCACTGAGTCACAATAAAAAATGTTTTTTATTTAATTGGTAGTAACTCTGAAACTAGGCGAATTCCAAAAAAGTTTATACGACATTTTAGTCTCCAATTATGATCAGGAATACGCTGTTAAAATTATTCGGTTTCCTCATTTTACACCGTGTATATGTTTCGTTGCTTTTAAAATCTTACATTAGTCTATTATCGCAATATTCCTACAGTCCACGTCAAAAATATGTCTACACTTTTGTACTCTTTCTCCTTTGTAACAAGTGTTCAAAAGTGTAATATTATTTTTATAAATGTGATATAATGAAGAACTTTTCAGCCGAGTACCGTGTTTAGGTCACGAAGCTAGCTGAGAAGTTTGTTTGCAATACTTTTTCTACGAGTGCACAAAATAAGCAAGCCGATAAGAATTGAGTTCGACGAACGCTTTACAACCCGCTATGTCTACCCATGCTCGGGGAGGAGGACGTTGTCCTCCTCTACGAACGTGCTATAATATTGTATGAAAATCCTTAAGACCATCGTCGGCGATGCTAAAATATGCGACCATAAAAGCTCCATCGAAAAGTATGCGCTCATTAAAAAACATATTTTTCTACTCGTCGACTATAATGCTTAAATTGAGACTTTGTAGACGGAACTACTAGCGCATACATTTGGATGGAGCTTTTATGGTAGCAAATTTTAGCATCGTCGCCACGGACTAGATAAATACTAATGGACGCGGTAATGAGCCGGGCGCGCGTTACATCGTTTATGATCAGATGCGCATAAACTTGTCGAAACCTCATGCCGCGCGGTTCAGTCGTCGTTCGACCACGTGTGACGAATTTAGTGCCAAAAAACATGTAAAAATGCCGTGTTGTACAATTTTGTCGTGTCGTATACGAAGCAACGAATTAAAAGAGGCCCCTGGAGTAGTTGCTTTCCACCGGTAAGTATAAAAACCGAGTATTTCACATTTTTTCCAAAAATTGTAGGCTTTTATTACGACATTCACCCATTATCTGATGGTACAACAGTGTTCACATCAATTGCTCGCTGGCTATTGCTGGCGGTCGCAGGATTACGCGAGTGACGCGCAATGTATTTGGAAATACGAACGTCGCTCGTCAGTATCGTCACACGATCGGCAGCCACGTTGCTGGGCAACATGGCTGACACGAGGCAATGGTAGTGGTTACGTATTTTCGAGTGTACGCACACATCAACACAGCGAGTGAGAGACTGGCATTTCTTTGTGTGTATCACCTCGTGCGTACTTTAATGAGAATGTGTGCGTGTAAATGCCGGCTACGCTGGTTTTGGAACAAACTAGCGCTGATACCGTCTCCATATACTCCGTGATCGTCGCTGATATGAATTTTCATACAACATTATACAATTGGTCGGGGAGGAGGACCGTCCTCCTCCCCGACCGCCGGTACGATCCAACCAACGGGCGATCGAAGTTACTAAATGTTATAGAGGAAACGGGTTGTATTGTAAGGCACTCGTATACAAAAAGTATTGTATACAAGTGACATAATTAAGCTTTTCAATCTCGTACCTTACTTAGGCCACACTGAAAAGCTCTTTATTATGTCACGATTGTATAAAATACTATTTTGACGTACTGTACAATGACGTCAGTGGCGGAAGTTTCACCCAAAGCCATCATAGATCGGCAGACGTAATAAAGGAGCAAAGTCAATACCATTAGGTAGTTCAATAGAGTACTGTGTACCTACACGTATGACGGAACGGAGGATTCATCATCCGTATAGCCGTGGCTGCGTGGATTGAAGACTTACCTGGAACAAAAAGATTAAGTTACGGTAAATATTTAGTTAGCTAAAACATAGTTTCAATAGGAACGAGTAGGTCACGGTTTCCCAACCAGTGGGGCGCGCCCCACTTGGGAGGGGAGGCGTAGTATGATTCAAGGGGGGGCGCAGCGAGCGGCTCCAGACCTAAAGTATTTAAAATGTAGGCGTACCGCGGCGCGGACGGTGCCCAGTGTTGACTCTCCATATCAGGAGTAGGTAGTCTTAAGTAGTTTATCTCATATCTCACCAATATCATAAATCCTCTATTCCGCGATCGGAAACCGTATGTAATTACCACCATTATTGCAACCAGTAACGTAACATCTCTGACAGTGTGGTAAAAACGTATGAAAATTAATTACCCACGGTAACATAACGAAGATCTGCCCTCTCCCCGAGCGCCGGCACGCGCCCGCGCGACCGCCGACACAATCGAGTTGGTCTGGCGGTGCAATGGCGGTCATTCTACTGGTTTCCGAACACATTATTTAGGATTTATAATATGTGTGTAGATAAAACAGTGTATGCAACTGTACGTAATTAGGCCTTACTACGTAACAGTTACATAAACTACTATTAACACATCATGTTGCTTAATAGATAGAACCATTTAGTTTATTAGTTAGATGACACTTCTTATATTTGTAAAACTCTTTACGAAGTTGGCATTCTTAAGACATTCATATTTTTATGGTATTATAGGCTGTGGCTCTCTCTTTAACTAATAGCAGCGTCCTTGTCGGTCCGTGTCCGGCCCGAATCTCACCGTCTGTTATAGCCGTTATAGGTCCGAGGTCCGGTCCGCTCGTCTGTTAGAACAGTAGGTACACTTGAAACTTTGACATTTGTATATAGGGTACTTTATAACTAGTACCGCTTTGCTAATCCATACCACCGCAAAAAATACTAAAAGAAAAACCTACCAAGTGCGTGTCGGACCATGCATAATGGAGGGTTCCGTAGCTTCAATGAAATAAGAACCAAATTAATGTCAAAAGGTCGTATCTGATGCCTAAGGCAGTAGTTTTTTGGAAATAACTCAAAAATGGCTGGACCGATAATATTCATAACAATTTTCGTAGAAAGTATATGATAACGCGCATCTTCTCAAATATTTTCATATTTTTTGGATTGAGGGTTCAAAAGTTACATGGCGCTATTTTTCCGACTTTCGAAGCGAATATTTCCAAAAATATTCACTTAATCACAATATGATCAACGAAACCTCAATGTTATTTTTAAAGACCTATCGATTTATGTGCAACAAGTTAATATTTGATAAAAAAAATTTTGAATAAAAAAAATTGTGCAATTTCACAACATAACTAGATAGCGGCATACAAAATACACCTCATGTCTTAATTTTATTAAGATACGTCTTATAGTTTCCGAGTAAAATGGCTGTAACATACGGATGGACAGACGGACATGACGAAACTATAAGGGTTCCGTTTTTACCATTTTGGCTATGGAACCCCAAAAACCGACCTAAAACTTGACTACACAAATACTCGTACACAATTCATTTTGTCTTAGTACCTACTTATCTAAACATAAACAGTAGTTTTAATATATGTCTAATCAGTGAGCTACAGGTAAATGTCCAGCGGTTTTTGGGTGACTCGGGCTCAATAACTTTAAATAGAACTCCATAATTTGTTAGTTTCCAGGATTACAGTGTAATGGGGTAAAGTTTTGGGGACAAAATAAATAAGGGTAAAGGGTGCCCGTTAGTTCAATGTGGTGCAGTAATTAAAAAACATATTGTCGAGGGAATAAATATGTTGTTTTAAAAAACATGTAGCAAACGAAGGTATAATTTGTACGCAATTTTAGTATCCAGTAGGCCTAATGTCGCATCTAAGAGTGAGCGGCATTTGTGTTTAGAATAAGGTAATATTTAAACGAGATTTGTTAAGTTTTATTAATAAAGGTCTTTAGTGTTAGTGTTTTGACTTAAACACTAAAGATCTACAAACATGTCAACACAGTATGGAGAGAAGTATGCTAAATATTAAATTACGAGATAAGATACGACTGAAAACAATAAGGAAACGAAAAAAAGTTGTTGACATAATGACAGGGCACCTCATACAAACTAATAAAGAAAAAGGTGCCCTTAGTACAATAAGAGAAAACAAGGTGGCCAATATCGTAGATGGGAGGACGACATAAAAGACATAGCAGGAACAACATCGATGAGAACGGCAAGATACAGATTGGCATGGCAAAAGCTTGGAGAGGCCTATGCTGCTGCAAAGCAAGACAGTCAGTGACTGTAAAAAAGGCTTAAATTATATTATATTACTAATAAAGGTGTAAATATATAAATAGTCGTGTTGTAAAGACACTGAGAGACATTTTTCTATGATCCGTTATGTGTGATTTTTCTCCTTAAATACGTCTGTTCCTAAAACGCAAAGCAAAAACCGTCAAAGGTAGAATGTTATCATTTGAAACATATACCTAATATTCATATAATAATTACGAAGTTCCACTAAAAAAACATTTTGGAAATACAACCCTATGAAGTATTAGACAGAGAGCTAACCACGTCAGATATGATACGATACAATAATGAGAGCGACGAAACGTATCGTTAGTTTCCTATAAGTACATACTATGCTTATTTCTAGATCCGGAGACTTTGAGAATACAAATCGTAGAGTTCTGGTTTTGATGCAGTATTATGAGAAATTATTGTAATAATTAAAGATAAAAGATATCTATTTTTCAATTTAGGCACATTACAATATGAACTTATGAACGTTAGAGAAAAAAACTACCACCGGTTCTAACCCTACACCTCTGACTCGAGAAGTATTATGACCGGCAAGAAACTCGGCGGGACTTATTTTTTCAAAACAGTAATACAGTATTAATATTATATCTTAAAGATACACAATAATGCGTAGTTCTATAAGAAGACATATCAAAACAGCTTGAGAGACATACAATGTACGTATTGTTTAATTAAAATAAAATAAAATAATAATAATAAAATCCAAATCCGATTGCTTTCCAAAACGTTTGATATGCTTTCCTATCTGAACTGTGTCCTCTAAATGTTAGATGATTTTGTAGTAGTTTCTGGTTTGGGCCATGCATCTTTGTCCGTCATATAGTCCTCGACCCTGTAATAACCCTTTGACATTAAACTTTTTTTCAAATATTTCTTAAGAGCGGGAAATGATAAATTTAAAGCATCGTCGGGTAATTTGTTATAAATGTGAATACCTTGACCAAAAAATGACTTATATGCGGATACGACTATTTCTGATAGCAAGCTTGTTTTTATTTCTAGTGTTATAGCTGTGGATGTCAGAATTTTTTTTTAATGTATGTATATTCTTTACAACAAAAATAATATTGTCATATATATATTGGGAAGCAACAGTTAAAATATTAATTTCTTTAAATAGTTCTCTAACTGATGCACCTGCCTTTAAGTTATACAGAAATGGAATGGCTCTTTATTGTAAAACAAATATAGTCTGTATGTCAGCTGCTTTGCCCCAAACCAGAATACCATATGACATTACACTATGAAAATAACTGTGATAAACTAAGCGAGCTGTGTCAATATTCGTAAATTGTCTAATTCTCCTAACGGCATGAGCGGCCGAGCTTAACCGAAGAGCGAGTTTTCTTATATGAGGACTCCATTGTAGATTTTTGTCCAACGTCGAACCAAGGAACACTGCTTTATCTACTATGTCTGAAAATTCACCATTCAGGACAATCTTAGTGTCCACCGGTGCAACGTTTGGCACAACAAATCTAATATATTTGGTTTTCTTAGCATTAAGTAGCAAATTGTTAATAGTAAACCAGTTCAGTACAGCAGCTAGTGTGTTATTGATTACAGTAAAATCGGTAGATTGCCGGTCAACTTTGAAAATTAAAGATGTATCATCGGCAAACAGAACGATATCACAAGGGTTTTGCACTACACAAGGTAAATCATTTATATAAACCAAAAACAGGAATGGGCCCAAAATAGAACCCTGTGGCACTCCTAATTTTACTAAAGTCCCTTTAGACTGGGTTTTATTTACAACAACTGTTTGTGTTCTGTTGCTAAGATATGAAGACATGAGATTCAAGGCATTTTCTGACAAATCATAATGTTCTAATTTAAGAATGAGGGTTGTATGATCTACACAATCAAACGCTTTAGAAAGATCACAGAATATACCAATTGCATCGTAATGTTTTTCCCAGGCAATGAAAATATGTTTGATGAGTACCGCAGCAGCGTCGGTTGTGGAACGTCCCTTTGTGAAACCAAACTGATTGCTTGTAAGCAATCCGTGTCTGTTGAAGTGGCCCAGTAGATCATTTAACATTAGCTTTTTAAAGACTTTACTTAGTACAGGAAGTATTGATATTGGCGGGAAGTTATTCAGATCACTAGAATCACCCGATTTAAAAAGAGGTATGACTTTACTACATTTCATATGATCTGGAAAAACGCCTTGTGAAACTGAATTATTATAAATTAAGGCTAAGTAAGGCGCTATGACGTCTATGATATGACTGATGACTACAACTGATGTACCCCATAAGTCTTCTGTTTTCTTTAAATTCAGAGATTTGAATATTTTTACAATTTTTTCCGAATCTACAAGGTCAAACTCAAAAATCATCTGACATTTCTTAATATTAGCGCAAAGTAAGGAATGAGCTTGAGACGAAGACGATTTTAGACATTTTGTTGTATTTAATGCTATGTTAGAAAAATAATCTTCGAATGCCGAGGCAATATCGTCATTTGACAATACCTGCTGATCCTCTGAGACAATGTTGACTTGACAATCGCGTGATTTACATTTACCAGCTTCCTTATTTATAATATTCCATACTGTTTTCACCTTGTTGTCCGAAATTTTGATTTTTGCACTAGTATAGTTCGCCTTCGCAGTCAGACACACTTTCTTGAAATTTTTTGAATAGTTCTTAACATAGTCCAGAAAATCTGCATTTTTGTTCAGTTCTCTCTCTCCAAAGTTCATAAAGCCTCTTTCTACTTTAATGAATGCCTACGGTAGCCCATTCGCTAAACTTTGATTTAGCTTTAGTCTTTGACCCACTAATAGTTCTCAATTTGAAATGTTTGTTAAATTGACAAAGAATCATACCAAACAAATCTTCATACAAATTATTTGAGTCATAAAAATGTGAATAAGGCAGTGTTGACAGATGATTTTGAATTTATTTTTTGAATAATTCCAAACGATAACCCAGTAATGGGTCTATATGTTACAGTTTGTGGAGTTTCCTGAATTGGCTTTATAAAAGATGCCCTTTGACCGCTGTGATCAGAATTAAAACAGTTAAATATTTGCTTATCCAGACATTCAGTTACAAAAAATATTATCTAGGCATGTTGCACTAGTGACGCCCACCCGGGTAGGTTCAAAGAACAAATTAGATTTTATTATTGCTAAAACTTTCTGATGGGGGAAAGTAGTCCAAAACGCATATAATGTAATTCATAGTTTGTCGCCTACTGTTTCTGTTTCCGAAATAATACTCAATGTTTATTGTTCTAATATTAAAATACAGGCCGTGTCCTCTATAAATAACACAACTTCGGCAGTTTTTACCTATTTTGGTATTACTTTTTTTCCAACATATTTTTTTTTCTAGTCTGTCACCTCCACCCATTAAAAGCTGCCAGATGCCCGGATCTAGCAATAAGGATAGTATAGCAATCTAACCAGACGGGTTTTGTTGCTTTCATTATTGTGACGTGACCAGCTCTTGGTCCATATGCAAATCTTCATAGTGAAACTGATGTTAAAAGATTTTAACAACTGCTGATACGCGGAAAAGCGGTGGGCGTCCAGTTACAGAATAAAGTGCTTACCAGAGAATTTTAATAGACTGTCTTTACGAGTACCGTAACTCGATTTTAACTTTATAGACCAGTTGCTAGTTGGCTCAATAAAGTTTCAATTAAACATGAAGTGAACTCATGTTATTAACATAGTGACATTTAGTTTCCTAACTGCTGTGTGAAAACAGAAGTGTAATACATTTCAGTTCCTACATTTATAGTTAGTTATGCGAAAATTGGTATACTAATTTAATATCTATCTTTTCTAATTTCTATCTCGTCCAACGGCTGAACGACTAGTGGTCTACAGCCATATTGTACATATACGTAAATTCCGACTTTTGGCAGGGGAAATAAAATACCTAGATATCTTTAATTAATTAATAGTGTATGTTATAGTATGTCTAATAAATATATGGAGAAAGGAAGGTGGATATACCACGCAATCACTGCAGTAGAAATATATGACGAAAGACCTAAAAAGCTTACAGACTACATAGACAAATCACAAACAGTAAAGCTCATCATTTATTTAACAGTTGACACATATGATGTCCAGAATTTGAGTCCCCAATTTTAACATGAAATTCGCTGTTATCGTTTCGGCTAGCTAGCGACGGCGTCAGCATCCATAGGCCACCAGGCTGTCAGTAATAATCAAATTATTTCTAAAGTTATTATGTGACAGAAAACTTTATAAGTATTCTAACTTTAAAACACGTATAGACACTATCCAACTTCAATACAAGTCCAATGCAACTATGCAATATAAATAGCGCCTAAACGTCTGAATGAGAAATATCAGAATTTGCTTGAAAATTATTCCAATGCAACTCAATACTACTTCAATATTGGTTGACTATTTGTTGCGTGTTGGAGTTATGTTTGAGATAGATTGTGTTTTTAATGTATTGTTTATGTATTTTAAAATAATAATACAGCACCCTGCATGATTGTACATGTAATGTTTTTGATGGGATGAATATATACAATGCTTCTAGAATCCGTTCATTGAGATGTAGAACTGAGGATGACGCTTATCTCTTCATTCCCTCGCTATATCGTAAGAAATATATCTCGGTATCTTATCTCGGTAACTCCTAAACAGCTTGTTTATACTATCTGTTCGGTTATAAACATCGATAGAAATTGTCGCAATATCAGATTTCCTACCTGTGCTATTACTATTAAGAACTAATCTACTATTAATGTTCCTAGATGTTTGAACTAAAGGTCGTGTGACCACTTTCAAGGCATTATAACTTAGGCATTTAAGTAGGCAAGTCTAAATTACGGTTAAGTTCGCTTTAGAAGCTGTTTTTGCATATGGAAGCATGGATAGAAAGTGACACAAGTCACTCTAGGAACCTACCAAAAATACTTTTACCAAAAATGCTTTAATCAGATAATATAACACCTATTGGAGGGCATAACAAATAACCAGAGCTCGGATTTTTCACGGCAAAACAAAACACTAGCGTAATTTAGCCAGTGCTTGAAATATTATTTTATCGACACCTATCGAGTCTTACTAGAGTATATGACAGGTATTGCCTCAGTACATTTTTTCTTTTTTTATTCGATGGTACACCTATCAGTGTGAATGTCAAAATTTAAAAACTAACAAACGTGCGAAAATTTCGAAAAACAGGAGACTTACTAGAGCTCAAAATCAATATTTTTGACTAGTCTAAGGTGACCTACTGGGGGTTAGAAGGTTGTGCATTAATTACCGGACATCCTGTATAAGTAATAAAATAACTTTTCATTTTAGCTTTGCCATAGTCGAGAAACAAAGAGGTAGGTCTGCATGTACAACTTAGAACGAAGTAACTATACCACCTCATTTAAAATGATAGAAACGACTGCAAATTTCATCTCACATGACATATGACATTCACACTTTAACTGTCATTTCATTACGTATAAAACGTAAATTGCATCTAGGTATTATTTATTTCGCAACGCATTGAATCCGACGTGTTGGATATACGTATAATAACTTAATATTGCAAGGTATCAATTAATACAAAAATGAGTAATGTACAAGATCGGATCAAAACGTGGATTGAAAATCACCCTGAGTTAGTCTATAATGAAGTGACCTCCACTATATACTGCTCTATGTGCGATATGCATCTAAAACTGAAGAAATGCAATATTGAGAATCATGTGAAAAGCAACCGCCACAATTACCGTTCGGGGCAACCAAATAGGAAACATCAATTTTATTTCGATTTAATTATTTTTCTTATTTCATGCAACATACCATGGGCAACAGTCAACAACAATAATTTTCGTCATTTTTTTAACAAGTATTTATGTTGCGACTGCTCTATGACTTCTTTACCGGACGAATCGACCCTGCGAAAAATTTATTTAAATCTCGTGTACAAAAAAACTATACAGGGTATAAGAGAGGTAAACAAAATCAATTATTTCTGGATATCTATAGACGAAACACCAGATTTCATGGGAAAATGTGTGACAAACGTGGTGATTCGGTCTTTGCAAAAAAATTGTTCTAAGCAATTTTATCTTTTGGGGTCGAAGGTTTTAGAGAAGGTAAATGGGGAAACAATAGCAAACCTAATAATAAACCAATTAAAATTTTTGTTTCAAAATTCTTTCAATGATAACGTAAACAATTTGCTTTTACTTTGCACAGATAGTGCCGCATATATGCTTAAAGCCGGTCGTATTTTAAAAGCAACGTTTCCTCGTATGAAACACATTACGTGTTTAGCTCATGGTCTGCACCGGGTTGCCGAAGAAGTGCGAGATAATTTCAAAGGTGTGGATGGGTTGATATCGAATGTCAAAAAGATGTCGTCTCCATACTTGCTAATGACTCGGCAGCTATAAGAGCTGCAAAAAAATGTTTTCAAACACGCAAACTACGACCGGAGTTAAATTTCATTCGCGACAACTACGAAGTAATAGCCTCTTCAATAGAACAATTGCAATGTTCGACTTTATCCATTGCGGAATCCTTCCTCATTCTGGATACTGTTCGTTGCTACGTAAACTGGAGTAAACTTTTACCAGTGATACGTAAATTTGAAGCCGTGCTCGAACGAAATCCTGATTACGAAATTTTAAGAGACATATCTGAAAATATTACCCGAACTGATAATGAATTCTATAAATTTGCTCCCTTGACGTCAACTGAAGTTGAACGTACATTTAGTGTACATAAATGGATTTATAGTGATAAACGCAACTGTTTACTCCCAGAGAATGTTGAAAAGATAATGATCATCTACTCCTATCACTATTACCCAAATAAAATGTCTTGTGCTGCTGTGTGTACTGACGTAGATTTTGAAGAAGAAATTGCGTCTGTTTCTAATATATAGTAACTTTATACAAATGTTTTTATTAGTTTTATTACATATTAATTTTATTTGGTGACTTTTATTTCTTCTAGTTCTGAATTATCGATATCGATAAAATAATATTTCAAGCACTGGCTAAATTACGCTAGTGTTTTGTTTTGCCGTGAAAAATCCGAGCTCTGCAAATAACAATAAAAGATGAAGCGACAAATTTGCACAAATCATCGTCCTCACTAAACAAACTCTGAAAGAATTGAGTTTTCGGGTATTCGGTAATAATAAATGTGTAAAGATTTCAAACTATCTTATCAAATGCAATTCATGTACGTTATTTAGTTATTAGCGATTTTCGTTTTCAAATCGTTACCGGACTCTTAAAGTCATTTCTTTATAAAGTTACTTCGTATTGTGTTAAATCGTTTTAAACATTTTTTCAACAACTAATTCTCTTGTTAGTTAAGGCTTAAAAGTTCCATATGTACGCGTATTTAAATAACTACCAAAGAAAACAAATAAACCTCACGTTTCAGTGACACCAAATTAAGATCGCTACAGTTAAAATCTGATACAATTTTAATTAAATTTCAATTTCAAATTGAATTTGCTATCGCCGACCAGTCCCTGTTCCTCACCGAGTCTTGGAGCAAAAACTCCACTTTTTATATTGGAAAGCACTTTTAAGCGAAAAAGAAAAGGTGCAGCGATCTGGTTCTTTGCAGAAAAGCGATTGTTGGAATTTAATAAAGTACGAAGTTCACTTGTAAACCGATACACCCTGAAGAAAATGGTGGGAATTCTTTAAAGAAGACTTTCTAAATTCTCGTTATTACAAGCTTTTATTTAACTTGTTTTAAAGTCAGATGTTATAAGTTAAATTATACACGGTTTGTGATAAAAATCAAATGTTAGAGAAATTAAGACAATGTAATTTAAAATGATTTGGTTTTAAGATTGTATTTTTAACATTGTACAATCGGGTTCATAATTAAAAGCAAACCGCCTGCGGGCGAGCTCCAACAGCTTGCTGACCGACATAGCGGACAGATGGGACTGTCCGTTTATCAGCCACTGGGCTTCGTTCCATACCCCAGTTTATCAAGATCCCAAATAGTGTAAGAGGTAGATATAATATTTATTTATGTTAATAGACACTAACACTAGTAATGTAAGTTTGTAATTAACAAACTATGGGCAAATTGGCCTGCAATAAAGAATTTATTATTATTATTATAATTGCATACCCAATTTATCAATGAATTCATTCATAAATTTTGTATGCAATTATGAACCCTATCGTACATTCGCTATGGACTGCTATGTTGTCTGCAATAAATTATTTTTATTTATTTTAATTTAAGAAAAAGTATAATCGTAGCAAAAATTTTTTTATCTTCTTCATTTTAAAACTTTGTTTTATAGATTATATCTATTTTTACTTATGGAGTATTCAAACAATAACCGTTTGATAAGTAACGATAACGTCCATTCATATAAAGAGCTCAAAGAGGACCCAGTGTGTTGACGAGGAGAGACTCTCTGCTTTAGCCGTCAACAAAGTGAATCCTCCTTTTTGTAAAGGGTCGGCAATGCGCATGTGATACCCCTGGAGTTGCAGACATCCACAGGCTACGGTAGCTGCTTACCATCAGGCCGTACGCTTGTTTGCCACCGTCGTGAAAATATAAGTCATATTGAAAAGAAAAATACGCAAAACGTTTTATATATATTTTTTTTTAAGACAGTAACTGTTATCATTACATCGTGAATAAAACAAACAAAAGGCCGGAAACAATATATTTGAAATTCGATCCCCAACTGAGCACCTAAGGCTGATTTTAAAATAAACCTTATCTTTTGTCGTGTTATCTTCCTTTTTTAAAGCTGTACTTGCTCATTATTACCGAACTATATGGGCTTTGGATATTTTAATATATTGGGATTATATCTTATCTTATAATATATGCTTGTCTCAAACTATGTAGATTTAAACCTCATAGTGTAATAAAATAATAAACTATGTCGGTTCTTTTGATACTGCGAGTTTATCGCGAACGTCAAAACGGATTTTTTTCTCCCTCTCTAATACTACTTGCTAATACGACAGTAAGAGATGCAAATAACGAAATTTTGATTTTCATAGTTCGCAGTTAGCTCTTTGGTATCTTGTGGTAATAATAATAATAAATAATAATAATAAATACTCTTTATTGCACACCTCATACAGTTACAAGCACAAATTTTACAATTAGATAAATTTAGGTAGAGGTAACAACAGGCGGTCTTATCGCTAAAACCTTTGGGTAGTGGAGACTAGAGAAAAACAATAAGCAGTAGGTGGTGCATAGAAACAAAAGAGACGAAATAGGTAACACAGCACATTCATATGAATATACATACTTAAATAAATACAAAATAAACATACATATACGTACATATATACATATATAATACACACAATAAGAAACAACAGTGTCAACTTAAAAACCTAAGGAAGAGATAAATAGTATTCCTTAAGTTGCGATTTAAAGCTACCAATAGATTGCGCGCGTTTAATGTTGAGAGGGAGAGAATTCCACAAACGAACGGCCTGGAACGTAAATGAGCAATTATAAAATTTGGAAGATGAAGATGGCACTTTTAGGATCAATTTTTGAGAGGATCTAATAGAATTAAGATAAGAGAAACGCTCTTTGAGGTAGCGGGGAGTTGCAGGGTTAAAAAGTATAGAAAAGAGTAAAGAAAGTATGTGAGAGTTACGGCGGTGACGGATAGGGAGCCATTTGAGTTGAGAACGAAAACTAGAAACATGGTCGAATTTGCGTAATCCGAAAATGAACCGAATGCAGGCATTTTGAATACGCTCAAGCTTATTAAGTTGCTCCTCGGTTAGGTCTAAATAGGAGATATCTGCATAATCAAGAATGGGGAGAAGTAACGACTGAGCAAGCGCAATTTTAGTAGCATTTGGCAGGAAACTCCGGAGCCGTCTGAGAGACCCTATGGCAGCAAACATCTTCCTGCTCACTTCACTCACCCTTCCCTTCACTGGTACTTCCTTTCTTAGCCTAAAAACAAATACTCCGTTTTTTTCCTTCAAAACTGTCTTACGAATGTCATTGTGTTCGGTGGAAAAATCATAGACATATAAAATAAGGAGACGTAATCCCACGAAGATAATAATGTGATTCCATAATAAGTCGCAGTCTCGTACATACACAATCACTTTTGACGTTTGAACCAATCACCGCTTGTCCACGAGTTGTGTGTATGTGTGCGTGTCGCGCGTAAACACGAAGATATCGGCTTATTATGCAATCACAGTTTTGTCTTCACGGCGTTACGTCTCCTTATTTTATATGTCTATAGGCAAAATAATAAATATTTGGGGACAATAAAAAAAAACTAGCCTCAAACTTAGCGAGCAAGGGTTAATACCCAAAAATATACAATTGTACATAAGTACTTAGTTATATACATATTTCTCACCTTTACATTAACGCTTACAAGCCTCCATAGTCTCGTACATTCTAGAATGAATTACCGAAACGGAGGCAATTTGCCCAGTTGAAGTTACTTGATATTCAACTCAGAATAGTTAATTACTAAGTATTTGAGTTCACTTCAGTTGATACTCAGTTCACTAAGAAAAGGTGATAATATTCTATGAACCTTTATATTATACTTAGTTAAGGCGCAGTACATTGCCCCATAACCCGCTTTGTCGATGGATAAAATTAATAACTATCTTTGTATAAATACATTAGCTATTAGACGGAGAGCTAGCCACTTCAGATATGACTTAATAATGAGAGCAACGAAACCCCTCTACTCAGTTTGCTATACTATGCTTATTTCTAGACCCGGACATCTGACAGCTGTAAACATGTATCTACGGATTAATAAAATAAATATACTGCTTCAAAATTAGCACTAAATTAAAAAATACACAAGATTGTACACTGCTCCTTTATTTCACGACCACTCCTTATTTGAGTTCACTTCAGTTGATACTCAGTTCACTAAGAAAAGGTGATAATATTCTATGAACCTTTATATTATACTTAGTTAAGGCGCAGTACATTGCCCCATAACCCGCTATGTCGATGGATAAAATTAATAACTATCTTTGTATAAATACATTAGCTATTAGACGGAGAGCTAGCCACTTCAGATATGACTTAATAATGAGAGCAACGAAACCCCTCTACTCAGTTTGCTATACTATGCTTATTTCTAGACCCGGACATCTGACAGCTGTATAGTGAGTGGAGGTCAAATAATGCAAACCACTTCAAGAAAACAAATCCTAGAGTTCTGGGTTTAAGGCAATATTATGAGAATTTTTTTTAAATAATTAGATATATCATTGCGAAAAGTTTCTGTTGGGGGAAATTATAATAGTGCGAAACGACGTATAGTGTAATTCATAGTTTGTCGTCTACATGTTTTTGTTTCCGTAATAATACGCAATGTTTTTTGTTCTAATATTAAAATATAGGCCCTACCCTTTATAACTGAGACAACTTCGGCAGTTTTTACCTATTTTGGTATTACTATTTTCCAATTTTTTTTCTAATCTGTCACTATGACCTCCACCCATTAAATGCAGCCAGATGCCCGTATTAAGCAATACGGGCTCCTTAGTATAGCAATCTAACCAGACATATCTGACGTCGCAAGTTTCATGCTGTTAAATGATGTAATTTAGTTGCCCAATATGGCCCAATTGCCGGTAGATGGCGCTGTGCTGTCGGCTGCATCGCGCTATCAAGTATTAAGTTGTCAAGTGAATGTGCAGTGCAGTGTTGTGAGTGAACACATGCCTAATTTTATTTTTTACGGAATTTAGCGATCACTTGTTTTATTGAATCATTATTTAATAACAAGGATATCCGCACGCCCAGTCGTGCCGGCCGGCCGTGCCATTCGATATTATTCACTGAACTCACTGCGCCTGCAATGTCTTCCTCTCTAAGAAGGCTCTACTTAAGGCCTGGCCGTGTGCCAAGTTTTATCTAGGAACATTATGTCTACTTAACACAAAAATACGTATTTCTAACACGAACACGCTCCATTCGGCAGAAGAAATATCTAAACGGGTGAGATGTTCAAAATTATAATACACACTCTTATTTTATTTTCAATAAAGCCGTACCAAGATTGTTTTGCATGCTGACTTTACATTTAGACTGTAAGTCATAAAAAAACGGGATAAAATAAACTGACAATATTCTTTTCTATTTTGAGGTCGCTTAAAAAGAACCGACTTCACTTAGACTCCACTTTTCGAAAAAGAAATGCACAATGGAGGATCCCATCATCAGATCCTGACCTGGTCACAATGGAACCAACTGTGAAGTATACTCTTTCAAACAAAAAAAGATTTTTCCAAATCGGTCGAGTCGACTTCAAATAATCGGTGAACATGTATAAAAAAAATTGCAAAAAACAAAGATCCCGACGAATTGATAACCTCCTCCTATGAAATCTTGAAGTCAGTTGAAAATGATAAAGTAACAAAATTAGGGTCAGCAATGTGCATGTGACACCTCTGCAGTTGCAGGCGTGCATAGACTACGGGAGTTTCTTACTATCAAGCCGGCCGTATGCTTGTTTGCCGCCATTGTGGTACTAAAAACATCATTCAATTTTAGAAATTAAAAAATTTCGTTTACACAAGCGTGACCTTTTTCATACAAATTTCCCTAAAATTGGCCTAAAGATGATTCCCACTAATTATCCCGTCATCTGGAGTCAACTGCAAAAAAACCTTCCCATTTAAAAAGGGGAATAAATAAGGGAATTCATTAGATGGAACACGACACCTTAATTCCGCGTCGTTTGGTATAAACAAAACAGGCGGTCAAGCGCGAGTTGGTTTTTAAGGAAGGGTTCTTTCAAAAACGTTCTTATGTAGTTCTGCCACGGGCCGGGCCGTAGCCATGATATAATCGTTTATTGACGCCAATCGAAACTTAAATAGAGTATGGAAAATCGGCACACAACTAGTCAATTGAGTAGGTAGGTTGAGTTTGGCTATGGTTTTCTGTAACTGCACTTTCCTAGTCGGGCTCTGCTCCAGATTTGAGCAAGATCGCTGAGCTGTGTCCTACTCCACAAAGCGAGATGACATTTGCAGTACCCATACCTCTCTTAAATATCTTATTCTTCTCATCACCACCACCCCCGCCGGATTGGCTCAGCCGCCGTCCTTTTTGTCGTTCGACCATCTGGTTTGTAGCTACCCGTTATTTCGGCTTCCCCCTCGCGGCATCCAGAGTACTCTTTGGCTCCATCGGTCATGGTCCGTGCGAATGATCTGGCCATGTTACAGACATCATCAAAATAGTTGCGCAATTTCAATAGGAAATATACAGGTTGACCAAAAAAAGAACTATATCCCCATTGGCTGTAAGGTTTTGGGACCCAACCAATCCTCCCTAGATGGATTTGGCAACTCTCAGATTGATTTGATTTTTGGATTTTTGTAAGGCCATTGAGCAGCGGTGGGTAATGGCCCCTTCTTTTTTTAACCACGCTGTATATAGGTGATTCTTAATTACTTATGGAACCCCAAAGTAGAAAGCGGAAAATATTGACGTCCCGCGCCGTGATCGATAAAAATTCAATTCACTCTGAATGAGACAATACGGCTTCTTTAGTCGCTTTAATTCCGTATAAAAATGCCAGATTTGCATAAGTTAGGTTTAGTTAAAACGCACACCTGCGACTTAAATTCTTCGCAGAGTGTACACACATTACACTACTTAGTCTATATTTACGTGATGATGTGAAGACATGATTATACTTGATTCTAAGGAGAAGGCGGGCTAACGTCACGGAAGCAAATATAAATGTACCGAGATTTGAATTTTGAACGTGAGTAATCACGTTCAAAATTCAAGAGTATTCAAAGGTACTACTTTATAAAGACGCTCTTCTTAAGCAGTGTCTCTAACCTTAACGATGACATTATGACGTAAGTTATTATACAAAAAACTCCAAGTTTTCTTGTTTTGTGCCACGTCTGTTTAAATTAATGTGTATCGCACATTTACATTAAAATTTAGACTAACGGCACCTTACATAACTAAGTAATATTCTTATTGCTAGACAAAAGACTGAAACAATGAATTACTCTTACATATTTTATATTTCTCTTTGAAATAAAACTCATAGTTCTTATTAAAACGTAATAAGAAACTGAAATTTGTTCAGTTCCAATTAAATTATTCCTTTTACTCAAAATTGTATCAATATAAATACAAAAGATGGTAAATGTAATCGCATTTAAAAATCCGTTTAAACTTTGTACATTTAAGTTACTTAAGTTTGCCTTCAAACATTTAGGTGGATTATTAAGTTTTATTTTTTTTTAAGAAGCGAAAAAATATTATATTCATTTTAAGTAGGTCATCGTCTGCTGTATTTAAAATTGTAGATTATTTTTTGCCAGATTTAATTAGTGGTTAACAAGGTAGTTTAAATTTTTTTTAAGATGTCCGGGTGGTGGGAAGATTTCTTTCGTAACATTCCGCTATCTTAAAAAAGAAATGCTTAAATGGCATTCATGTACATAGGCGTGCTAACTCGGCGCAAATATGAGTTAAACACTTTCGGTCGATAGAAAAGTATTGCATTTAATAACTAATATTATAAATTTTTCATATCATCATGGCAGTTATATCTATTAATTCTAAGTTAAATTCAAGACCAACAATGTTACCTCTTTGTTAACATTGATAATCCAAATATTATTACAAGATATGCATGTAATAATAACGAAGAAATGACAGGTCAATATGATAACTAATGCCATGAACAGTGCTTATCCTTAAACTGAATACAAAGCGACCAGACAATTCTATTTCCAATATGAAGCCGATTTACTTATGAATAAATTATTAAATTGTTCGCATTCGCAAGCTTTGAAAGCTTATTCCACACTTCATCAAAAACGGGACTCTATATACAAAGCAACAGAGTTCATAATCGAATACAATAAGCTAATTTAATTTTACACTCAATTTTGAGTCGATAGTGTGTAGCCAACCTAAAGCGATAGGGGGTCGTCTAACTAAGTTTACGGCGATGTCGTCGGATAAAATAAATATAAAACGGTACGTTTGTAAATAAAACCATTATTTAAGCAGCTATAAAGGCCATATCTTGGCATAAAAGCAACATTGTAATCTTAAAATCGTGTACTGAATTTACTATTGAAAGCATTGGTATAGATTAGTTTTGTAGAGGCACTTTGAATACGAAAACGATGTATTTTATTACAGTCGAATACATAGAATTAAGTGTCTTACTTCAATGAATAATTCAGAAAAAATAAATAATTTTCAATTAGTTAATTGATGTTTTCACGAGAAAGCAAGTATGAACTAAAATATCTACGACGTTTCGCGAAGGATATTGTGCTTGTGAACACCGGTTAAGAAAAATTAAAATGTTATAAACCATGAAATTTTAGATCAGTAGCAAGAATTATTTCTTTTGTATATCGAATAAGCTACCTACAGGTTTGGTTGACGATAGAACTTGCATAAACTTGAAATAAATGAACAAAAGCTTAAATAAACTTAAAAGAACTTTCTTTTTGCCATTGTCACTTTGAGACCTTTGCAACGTTGTTTGGTTCTTTTTAATTCAGCTTAGACTGACCACCAGCAGCGGTATATTTGCACAGTATCCACACTGTACTCTAAGCTGCTTAAATGAAACAAAATAAATTCCACATTATCTCATCGCGCGACAGTACCAGTACTGACAGTTGTTAACGTTCGTGTCTAACCTCTATCAGGTTTGACTGAAACACAGCGACGGTTTTTCGCAACGTGTCCTCGCTGTTTTCTAAGCTTTGTTTTTGGTTTAAATTATCTTATTGTGGCACTGTGACAGTTAACGTTTGTATCTCGTTTAGATAGTGGTTTGACTTTTATTATCCTGTTGCCGGGGTCAGAGTTTAGTGCGATATGGCGGATATTGTCCAAATAAACGGGGAATATTGCATTGACATTCACACTTATCGTATTATAATAGCCGTTTAAAACAAATTAATGATTCATTATTTGAATCTTGAGTCAAAAAAATATATGTCAAAAAAATCACATCTCAGATCTGTACTTCATGATTTTCATCATCATCCTGCTAGCTTTTGTCCCGGTTTTTGCCTTGGCTCACTTGAGCCCGGGGTTCGCTTGGCAACCTTATCCCACTAGTTTCTACGACCAAGTTTCTGCCATCTGACCTTCCAACTCAGAGGGGTAAATACGCCTTATCGGGATAATCTCCGCTTTCCTCACTATATCTTATTCCTCCACCAAAAAGCGATTGGTTCATATAAAATGATATATCGTATATAAGTTCCGAAAAACTCAATGGTACAGTCGTCATCAGATATATCGGCGCGGCCAAGGTGGTCACAAATATTTGAACAATGCCTCTATTCTCAAGGCGATAAAGTGCATGTTCAGATATTTTTGAGTACCTACCTTGGCCAACCAATATATTTTATGGCAACTGTACGAGCCGGGGTTCGAACCCGAGACCTCCGTATTAAATCGGACGTCTTGCCGCCAGGCTACCAGCGCTTTTTTATTTTAGAAATAGAAATATCTTTATTAGTCTTTTCCTTAGACTTAATCTAAAAAGTGTTATCAATATCAGGCATAATCAGCGCCTTAGATCTTTATGATAGGTGTACGCGTAATCAGAAGTGCAGTTGCGAAGAGGTTCCAAAAATCTGAACAAGTGCTTGAGGAATTTTGATATTTTCATAAAGGAACATTTCATAAAAAAAATTGAAAGTTTCAATGCCCATACAAAAATGAGTAAAGGTCGCCAGAGAGCTCAGAGGATGTGTGTTGACGACAGGCAACCCTCATATTCCTTAAGGGTTTCCCCCATCTATCGACGCGGATTCGGGAAAATTCGGTGGGAAAAATCTTTATGTCCACGCAATAAGAACGAAAAAGACGTCCACGCGTTGGCAGGCGTCGGCCGAGCCGATCCGAGCCGAACCGTGCCTTGTTAGCTCTTATTGCGTGGACATAAAGCTTTTTTCCACCGGATTTTGCCGAATCCGCGTCGATAGATGGGGGGAAACCCTTAGTCGTCAACACAGTGAATCCTCCCTTATATTAAAGGGTCGGCAACGCGCATGTGACAACTTCTGGAGTTGCAGGCGTCCATAGGCTACAGTAGCTGCTAACCATCCGGCGGGAGGTATGATTGTTTGCCTTGATTGATCTTAAACGCGCAAAGCTGTGCGCAAGCGCAAATGGTGGCGCTGCAATCGTTTATATCTTTGGATATGTCAAATCCCATGAAGTTATCCTTTTAAACTGGAGTATACTCTTCGGTTACAAAGTGAGGCCGAAAGAGAGGGTTATATAGGGGGCTGTCTCGATATGACTAAGGAGGTATTGACGTCATAAGACAACCAAAATGTCAATTTTGTAACAAGTGCGAGTAAGACACCGCCCCCTATATTATGCTCTCTATCGGACTGTTTTTACTACTTTTTACTAGTCACCTATGAACGACTTTATTGCTCGGTAATAAGATTCAACTGTGGTTAGAAAAACTTGTAAGAATTACATTTTTTTTTTAAATAAGAAAAACAGATACATAGTACCTTAAATTAAGTTTTCGCCAAACTGTGAGACAGTTTGTTGGCGTAGCGCTCAATTCAATCTTAAACTAAAAGAAGTTAGGTACTGATACTTATAGCAATTGCCAATCTACGATTACATCTTTTATGTAAGTAGGTAATTATTTCTGCTAACAACTGAACAATGTGACAGTATCAGGCTTGAAACCTGTTTAGGTGGTAGGTTTATGGTTTTACAGCTTATTTATACTATACAATAGCAATAGACAACAGACTCGACCAACCACTCGTGAACGTTATCGCATTTCAATAAGGTTCACATCCACTTTATATAAATCCATGGTCAAATCCACACACCATAGAGACAAAATCTGTAGACTATTATGGTTCCATATGTCATTATAGCCTCATTCTAAAACTTTCCGTCAACACATTAGTACATATTAGACTTAGACCTTAGTATTTAACCTCTATACTCTCATTAGGAGCCATTTGTATACAGCTGAGTGTTCATTGCGATGATATTTTAATGGAATTACTCTTTTACTGCCGGCGCGCGCATTAGGCTGCCGATTTAATTCGTTTAGTTGGCGGCCATTTTGTTTTTGGGGACGAAAGGAAATGGAGGAGGAAGTGGGGTAACGGAAGTTATAATAAGAATAACAGAATTGGTTAAAATTGTATACTTTTTTGAGCTCCCCATCAGCACCGACAAGTTTTTGCTTACGTTGAGTCTTGTAATATGTACTGTATTTATTTTTAATAAATAAAAACATGAATAAAATATTTATATAAAAAGAAAAGAGAAATATTTGATACGTTTTACAAAAGGTACGATTATTTACCAAAATCGGTTTGGCTGTTGCGTTTTCTTCGTAAAACCGGTTTAAAAACGGTCGGTAGTGACCCTGCCGAACCCCGGTCCGAGGTCCCGGATTCAAATCCTGGTCAGGGCATTTGTGCGTTTATCACAGAGTTATGGATGTTTTCTATGTATTAAGTATTTATCCATTTTATATACCTATCGTCGTTTAGTACCCATAACACAAGCCTTTGCTTACGGTCGATTTGTGTAAGATTGTCCTATAATATTTATTTTATTTATATTTATTTATTTTAGCGTCAAGGTTTAAAAATTGACATATTCAGGGCATTTTTTAAAGCCATTAGCTATAATCTGTGGGGTTATTAAAAATAAAAAACTTTTAAGCTTCTTTTTTGAAAAAATTAGTCCCGCCGATTTTCTCGCCGATCATAATACTTCTCGGGTCAGAGGTGTAGGGTTAGAACCGGTGGTAGTTTTTTTCTCTGACGTTCATAAGTGCATTATAATGTGCCTAAATTGAAGAATAAATATATGTTTTCTTTTTATCTTCTTTTTACTTTATTATTTTATAGATTGAATTGACTGTCTCATTAAAAACATGGACTTATAATGTATAAGACACTCATAGAAAATGTTGACGGTTTTGGATTAGTTCCATCATGTTATTAAAAGTAGCTTAGTAAGTAGGTATGTACATAGACGCTCATTATTGGACACTTACAATTTCAGTTCAAGTCACAATAAAACAATGAGTAGTATCCACTGAACAAATGTATTTTCTGCGGTAGTATCGCTAAAACACGATATCTTTCAGACCACAGACGAGAAATAACCTAAAAAATATTTGGCCCCTTGAAGGAAATTCTTCATTACATTACTTACACCCTTTTACTGTAATAATTTTCGTAATATGAGTCATTCTGTTTAAATGTTATCGCACGGCGCAACAGATTACAAAATGTCACCTAATGGAGGGAAATGTGTAAGATTAAAGCGTTTTATGACTGAAATTTAATATTCATTGTGTATAATGACACTTAATTGTTATAAAGGTCTTATGCGAGTGTGTTTTGTAGTCAAACCTAGGAAATTCGGCACTCCGATGTAAACCACAGCACCGCATTTGAGCTTAGTTTTGTCATCTGTTGAAGACCTACGCCGGAATAGTTGATACAAAATAAAACCGTTGTAGCGTCAAAATATTATTGTAATATAAAATAGAATAGAAGAGAATTAGTTTATTCGTAGACATACGGTCACGTCTAAAAATAGAGATACATTTAATGTGACAAAATCATGTATCCTTGTCCATGTATTTTTGTAACATTAAATGTTTCCATATTTTCAGACGTGACTGTACACAAACGAATACAGTGAAAAGGAGCAATAAAAATGTAAAGTAGAATCGCCATCAGATATATCGGAGCGGTCACGGTACTCACAATTATCTGAACGTGCACATTATCGCCATGACAATAGAGGCGTTATTTTGTCAAAAACGGGACTTAATCGCGTACACTTACTTTTATTATTTCCCTGACGTTTCGAGCGTGCCGTAACGCTCGTGATCGCAGGCAGACTGGCGAGGAATTGTAACAGCATCTCCTAGCTGCGCGGGTTTTTCGAACTACCCGCAGTCGGTCTGGATTATGCACATTCACGCTAGGGTTGTCACTTTGCCTACACACAACACTCACGACATCTGGTGATTTGGAAATGCAAGTATTTTCACGTTTACATTTGCTGATCACTGGATTCCACGAAGACGAGATCCCCTGTCCCTCGTTCTGGTTGAAATTTTTATGCTTCCTAATTTCAATAGCCTTCCGTAATTTCCTGCTATAACGAAGACGTTCTGTGGAGAGGACTTTTGGATTATAGAGCTCAATCCAGTGGTTTGGTCCAGATTCCAACAAATGTTCGGCTACAGTAGACTTGTTTATTTGCCGATTTTTGACTGCTGTGATATGTTCCCTGACCCTTTCCGCTATTGTGCGTTTGGTTTCCCCAATATAGGAACTACCACAGCTACAATCAATCTTTTGACAAAATAATGAGTGAAAATCGTGTAAGTTTAAATCAGTAAATAGAGGCGTTGTTCAGATATTTGTGACCACTCCCCAACTCCCCAACTCCCCTACTCCCCTAATACCCTACTCCCCTAATACCCTACTCCCCTAAATACCCTACTCCCCTAATACCCTACTCCCCTATACCCGACTCCCCCAATACCCAACTCCCCCAATACCCAACTCCCCCAATACCCTACTCCCCCAATACCCTACTCCCCCAATACCCTACTCCCCCAATTCCCAAGTCCCCCAATACCCTACTCCCCCAATACCCTACTCCCCCAATCCCCTACTCCCCCAATACCCTACTCCCCCAATACCCTACTCCCCCAATACCCTACTCCCCCACTACCCTACTCCCCTATACCCTACTCCCCCACTACCCTACTCCCCCAATACCCTACTCCCCAATACCCTACTCCCCCAATACTTTACTCCCCCAATACCCTACTCCCCCAATACCCTACTCCCCAATACCCTACTCCCCAATACCCTACTCCCCCAATACCCTACTCCCCCAATACCCTACTCCCCCAATACCCTACTCCCCCAATACCCTCTTCCCCCAATACCCAACTCCCCCAATACCCTACTCCCCCAATACCCTACTCCCCCAATACCCTACTCCCCCAATACCCTACTCCCCCAATACCCTACTTCCCCAATACCCTACTCCCCCAATACCCTACTCCCCCAATACCCTACTCCCCCAATACCCTACTCCCCCAATACCCTACTCCCCCACTACCCTACTCCCCCACTACCCTACTCCCCCACTACCCAACTCCCCCACTACCCTACTCCCCCACTACCCTACTCCCCCACTACCCTACTCCCCCACTACCCAACTCCCCCACTACCCTACTCCCCCAATACCCTACTCCCCCAATACCCTACTCCCCTACTACCCTACTCCCCTACTACCATTTCCCCTACTACCCTACTCCCCTTCTAACATACTCCCCTACTAACTTACTCCACTACTACCCTACTCCCCTACTACCCTACTCCCCTATTCCCCAGTAGGGATTCCTCAAGTCCCCTACTCCCCACATCCCCAAATCCATCCCCAACTCCCCAATTCCCCAACTCACCAACTCCAATACAATGCCAGTATCGCTTTCCTAATACCCTACTCCCCTAATACCCTACTCCCCTAATACCCTACTCCCCTACTCCCCTACTCCCCTACTACCCTACTCCCCTACTACCCTACTCCCCTACTACCCTACTCCCCTACTACCCTACTCCCCTACTACCCTACTCCCCTACTACCCTACTCCCCTACTACCCTACTCCCCTACTACCCTACTCCCCTAATACCTTACTCCCCTATAACCCTACTCCCCTACTCCCCTACTCCCCTACTACCCTACTTCCCTACTACCCTACTCCCCTACTACCCTACTCCCCTACTACCCTACTCCCCTACTACCCTACTCCCCTACTACCCTACTCTGACCCCCCTACTACCTGACTCCCCTACTACCCTACTGACCACTTTGGCCAATCCGATATATCTGATCGCAACTGTACCACTAAAAGGCCTCATCTTAGCATGGTCAGCGATTGCGAGTGCTGATCTTCCGATTAATATGTGTATACATACTGCGCTGTGGATATGACATAAGGTGTGTGACAAATTTTACTTTGGATTAATTATGCATGAACAGTCGCCAACTGCTTTTGTTTCCTTAATAATACGCAATGAGTTTTGTTCTAATGTTAAAATATAGGCTCTCTCCTTTATAACTGAGACAACATCGGCATTTACCTATTTTGGTATTCCTATTATACAAAAAAAAATGCTAGTCTGTCACTGTGACCTCCACCCATTAAAACTGCCAGACTGACTGACTGACTGACTGACTGACTGACTGACTGACTGACTGACTGACTGACTGACTGACTGACTGACTGACTGACTGACTGACTGACTGACTGACTGACTGACTGACTGACTGACTGACTGACTGACTGACTGACTGACTGACTGACTGACTGACTGACTGACTGACTGACTGACTGACTGACTGACTGACTGACTGACTGACTGACTGACTGACTGACTGACTGACTGACTGACTGACTGACTGACTGACTGACTGACTGACTGACTGACTGACTGACTGACTGACTGACTGACTGACTGACTGACTGACTGACTGACTGACTGACTGACTGACTGACTGACTGACTGACTGACTGACTGACTGACTGACTGACTGACTGACTGACTGACTGACTGACTGACTGACTGACTGACTGACTGACTGACTGACTGACTGACTGACTGACTGACTGACTGACTGACTGACTGACTGACTGACTGACTGACTGACTGACTGACTGACTGACTGACTGACTGACTGACTGACTGACTGACTGACTGACTGACTGACTGACTGACTGACTGACTGACTGACTGACTGACTGACTGACTGACTGACTGACTGACTGACTGACTGACTGACTGACTGACTGACTGACTGACTGACTGACTGACTGACTGACTGACTGACTGACTGACTGACTGACTGACTGACTGACTGACTGACTGACTGACTGACTGACTGACTGACTGACTGACTGACTGACTGACTGACTGACTGACTGACTGACTGACTGACTGACTGACTGACTGACTGACTGACTGACTGACTGACTGACTGACTGACTGACTGACTGACTGACTGACTGACTGACTGACTGACTGACTGACTGACTGACTGACTGACTGACTGACTGACTGACTGACTGACTGACTGACTGACTGACTGACTGACTGACTGACTGACTGACTGACTGACTGACTGACTGACTGACTGACTGACTGACTGACTGACTGACTGACTGACTGACTGACTGACTGACTGACTGACTGACTGACTGACTGACTGACTGACTGACTGACTGACTGACTGACTGACTGACTGACTGACTGACTGACTGACTGACTGACTGACTGACTGACTGACTGACTGACTGACTGACTGACTGACTGACTGACTGACTGACTGACTGACTGACTGACTGACTGACTGACTGACTGACTGACTGACTGACTGACTGACTGACTGACTGACTGACTGACTGACTGACTGACTGACTGACTGACTGACTGACTGACTGACTGACTGACTGACTGACTGACTGACTGACTGACTGACTGACTGACTGACTGACTGACTGACTGACTGACTGACTGACTGACTGACTGACTGACTGACTGACTGACTGACTGACTGACTGACTGACTGACTGACTGACTGACTGACTGACTGACTGACTGACTGACTGACTGACTGACTGACTGACTGACTGACTGACTGACTGACTGACTGACTGACTGACTGACTGACTGACTGACTGACTGACTGACTGACTGACTGACTGACTGACTGACTGACTGACTGACTGACTGACTGACTGACTGACTGACTGACTGACTGACTGACTGACTGACTGACTGACTGACTGACTGACTGACTGACTGACTGACTGACTGACTGACTGACTGACTGACTGACTGACTGACTGACTGACTGACTGACTGACTGACTGACTGACTGACTGACTGACTGACTGACTGACTGACTGACTGACTGACTGACTGACTGACTGACTGACTGACTGACTGACTGACTGACTGACTGACTGACTGACTGACTGACTGACTGACTGACTGACTGACTGACTGACTGACTGACTGACTGACTGACTGACTGACTGACTGACTGACTGACTGACTGACTGACTGACTGACTGACTGACTGACTGACTGACTGACTGACTGACTGACTGACTGACTGACTGACTGACTGACTGACTGACTGACTGACTGACTGACTGACTGACTGACTGACTGACTGACTGACTGACTGACTGACTGACTGACTGACTGACTGACTGACTGACTGACTGACTGACTGACTGACTGACTGACTGACTGACTGACTGACTGACTGACTGACTGACTGACTGACTGACTGACTGACTGACTGACTGACTGACTGACTGACTGACTGACTGACTGACTGACTGACTGACTGACTGACTGACTGACTGACTGACTGACTGACTGACTGACTGACTGACTGACTGACTGACTGACTGACTGACTGACTGACTGACTGACTGACTGACTGACTGACTGACTGACTGACTGACTGACTGACTGACTGACTGACTGACTGACTGACTGACTGACTGACTGACTGACTGACTGACTGACTGACTGACTGACTGACTGACTGACTGACTGACTGACTGACTGACTGACTGACTGACTGACTGACTGACTGACTGACTGACTGACTGACTGACTGACTGACTGACTGACTGACTGACTGACTGACTGACTGACTGACTGACTGACTGACTGACTGACTGACTGACTGACTGACTGACTGACTGACTGACTGACTGACTGACTGACTGACTGACTGACTGACTGACTGACTGACTGACTGACTGACTGACTGACTGACTGACTGACTGACTGACTGACTGACTGACTGACTGACTGACTGACTGACTGACTGACTGACTGACTGACTGACTGACTGACTGACTGACTGACTGACTGACTGACTGACTGACTGACTGACTGACTGACTGACTGACTGACTGACTGACTGACTGACTGACTGACTGACTGACTGACTGACTGACTGACTGACTGACTGACTGACTGACTGACTGACTGACTGACTGACTGACTGACTGACTGACTGACTGACTGACTGACTGACTGACTGACTGACTGACTGACTGACTGACTGACTGACTGACTGACTGACTGACTGACTGACTGACTGACTGACTGACTGACTGACTGACTGACTGACTGACTGACTGACTGACTGACTGACTGACTGACTGACTGACTGACTGACTGACTGACTGACTGACTGACTGACTGACTGACTGACTGACTGACTGACTGACTGACTGACTGACTGACTGACTGACTGACTGACTGACTGACTGACTGACTGACTGACTGACTGACTGACTGACTGACTGACTGACTGACTGACTGACTGACTGACTGACTGACTGACTGACTGACTGACTGACTGACTGACTGACTGACTGACTGACTGACTGACTGACTGACTGACTGACTGACTGACTGACTGACTGACTGACTGACTGACTGACTGACTGACTGACTGACTGACTGACTGACTGACTGACTGAAGGATTTTTCAAAATTCACCCACTAAGGGGGTAAAATGGGGGTCCAAAGTTTGTATGGCGAATCAAGATTTGTTAGACTATTTTAATCGAAACTTCACAGGAGTAAATGAGTAAACACGTGTTTCAAGTTTTTTAAAAATTCAACCCCCAAAAGGGGCAAATGTGGTCACAAAGTCAACATGGGTATCGTATCCTATTTGAGTACTTATAGTACGCGGGCGAAGGCTAGTTTAAATATAAACCGATGTGTGGTGCCAGTGTTCGCGGAACACTTCAGCGGGCCTGCCACGAACGTCGTAAATCGAAATTTCGTTATATCCGTCTCTATCGCACTTGCTATTACAAGCGAAAGAGACGCAGATAACCAAATTTTCGAAGTTCGCAGTAGGACCCCAGGCCCGATCCATATTTTGGGCCAACGTTGGCTAAACTAAGTTGTACAGTCGCCATGAGATATATCGGAGAGGCCAAGGTGGTCACAAATATCTGAACAACGCCTTTATTGTCAAGGCGATAGGGTGCATGTTCAGATGTCAGTATACAGCCGGCGGGCGCGAGTCATGTTGCATCGAGCTTTTATGCGATTTCAGCAGCAGTTTACGTTCTAGTACCTACCTTTTTATCTTTTTATCTTTATTACTGAAATGTAGCATATTTCAGAAAGAGCTCAAAGAGGACCCAGTGTGTTGACGATGAGGGACCCTCTTGTTCCTTTAGCCGTCAACACAGTGAATCCTCCTTTTTGTAAAGGGTCGGCAACGCGCATGTGACTCCTGTCGAGTTACAGGCGCCCATAGGTTACGGTAGCTGCTTACCATCAGGCAGGCCGTATGCTTGTTTGCCACCGTCGTAGTATTAAAAAAAAAAAAAAAAAAAAATATTTAATATACTTTCGTTTGCAGCAATGCATAGTTTGGATGCAGTTTGCATTTTAACGAAGCGGCAGCCATTTTGATAACGTCATTACGCGGGAGACATTCACCTACGTCACGGTTTCCCGGCAGTTTTGGGGTCCCAGTGTCATTCCCAACATACTAAAAGTTGATAACGGTTTCCAGCTCAGAACTATCACATCGGCCCTCTCCCATAAGGGAGTATACTATTATGATTAAGTAAATAGGTAACTGTAAAGTAAATACTAATATTTAATCTATATTTTGTATTACTACATACACCTACGCTTGTAGCGAATACCGACACCACACAATAAATACGCGCACGTTCTATTTCCGTTCTTATTAAATATTCACAACCGCTTAATGAACTTCTGCTTTGAAATACGGAGATAGTGGTTAGTGCGCTCTGTTTTACCTACGAATACTAATTTCGAGAATACAACTACACAAACCATACTAATATTATAAATGCGAAAGTGTATCTGTCTGTCTGTCTTTTACCTCTTCACGCTTAAACCGCTGTACTGATTTAGATGCAATATGGTATGAAGATAGTTTGAGTAGGTCCCGGGAGAGATGTCTTTCGACATATAATAATTTTTATCCGAGAAATCATCCCTTACGGGGTTGGAAGTTTGTATGTAATTGTCCTTAAGCTCCTTGTCCTTGTGCTTGACCTTGTGCTTGTCCTTGTTGTTTTTTCTTTGTGCTCACTGTTGACTTGAAATAGGATATCCGCTAAATAAATAAATAAATCTCTCTATCTAAATCTCTCTCTATCTAAATCTCTCTCTATCTAATAAATAAATATATCCACCTTCTAGTTCCATGACTCCTTGGTCGATCCAGCTCATATACGAACTCCCAAATTATATGTATCTCTGCTACAACCCCAACAAATTTCATGATTATCAGAAAAACGTTACTAAAGTTATCGCGGAACAAACTGTCAAAATCAAAAAGCCATCGAAATGCAGAGACGTCTCACTAGCCAGAAGTTGTTTGTAAGAACTTGCTTCGCTTATGCTCCGCTCGTTAGATAAAACTTGGAAAGATCACTCGTCAAACAAAAAATATAAATGAGTTTACCGATATAGGAACTCCCTACCT
The DNA here is from genome assembly GCA_947086415.1 of Pammene aurita. Lineage (NCBI taxonomy): Eukaryota > Metazoa > Arthropoda > Insecta > Lepidoptera > Tortricidae > Pammene > Pammene aurita. The sequence goes on from OX352314.1 coordinate 15,339,964, forward strand.
GTCATAAAATTGTGTCCCCTGGATTCTGTCTGAATTAATATGCATAAGGTTTTGTGTACTTTAAACACACAAAACTATACTCGTATGAGCGCCGTCGCGGAACTAGGTACAGTTGGAAAGTTGATTCTCTAAAGCCCCTAATGATATGCCGAGGGGACTCCACAAATAATCTGTTTTAGTTCAGATAACCGAGTTTTCATCATATGTTATTCATGAGTTTTCACAGACATGTTTAAATAGAGGTCTTGTTCGCCGGCGAACTTCGTAGCGCCAACTATCACCGACTCTCATCGGCCTCTTCTCTGCTACGCCAGTCTTACGTACGAGTCAGTCCTACCGTCTCCCATCGTGTCTCTTCTTTTATAAGCCTCTTGGCTTATACTCGCTTCGCTCGTGATTCAATTATAGAATCTTTCGCTTACTCGGGACTCAAAATCAACACTCGCAAGAAAAACCAACTTTCCTCTCTTGTTGCACAAATAACTATTCCGCTATCCGGATATAAATTGCACTGTACTTAATGATGTAAAACACGGAAGATATTTCAATTTAGTTGAAATTTTCCCGCAGTCGAGATTGTCCCGCTGTACCTTACAGAAAAGCATAGCCAAATAGCACTAGACGCTACTCATAGTGTTGTGCTCCTGCTGGTGAGTAAGGTTGCCAGAGAGCTCAAAGAGGACCCAGTGTGTTGCCGACTTGGAACCCTCTTGTCCCTTTGGCTGTCAACACAATGAATCCTCCTTTGTATTAAAGGGTCGACAACGCGCATGTGACACCTCTGGAGTTGCAGGCGTCCATTTGCAACGGTTTCTGCTTCCCATCTGGCAGGCTGTGTGGTTGTTTGCCACCGTCAGTGTATAAAAGAAGGCAGCATATCAGTTGGAATTTAAAGCGTTTTAGTCGATCTGAATATATGTCTGTGATTTTAAATTTTGTTATTAATTATTCCTATATTTATAATAAGGGATAAGGGACCAGCTATGCTTAATTTGGATTGATTCCTTCAACGGTAAGTACGAGGAACACGTGTACTTAGAAATAATTATTATGGCCTTTGAAACGTAAAATTATGTAACGGAAGGAGACGATAAATATAATTAACTAGCTTTCCGCCCGCGACTTCGTCCGCGTATAATACGGTTCCTCATACAGAGTTTCATATCCAATTGTATCTTCTTAACTAACTTTTGTTAATCCCCGAACCATCTTCTTAATCTATTTATACTTAAAGCTATTTTGGCGAAAAAACGGGTAACATAGACATAGTTTCAGTTACAAATAAGTGTTAATATGCAAATAATAACGTAAATGTACCCTATTATTTGCGTAACTTCTTTGTGTACTATAATAGTGGTGGTTTTATTTGGCGATACGATGACCAAACTATTGTGAGAGCTCACTCTGGAACATGGAAATGGAACGGAAATAGGAACAATAATTCCTAGTAAATTTCAAATCAAATAATAGTGAAACTCTATACAAACTTTCAACCCCTTTTTAACCCCGTTATAGGATGAATTTTGAAAAACGCTGAAATCATTATTATTGTATTATTTAACCCCTTTTTTACCCTGTTATAGGTTGAATTTAGTAAACGTACGAAGTTTCAAATCTCTAACTCAAAATTTTAAACCCCATCCATACAAACTTTCAACCCCTTTTTTACCCCTTTAGGGGATGAATTTTGAAAAACCCCTTCTTAGTGGATACTAACGTTATAAAAACTACCTATTGTGAAAAATTCAGCTCCCTGGGTCCAACGGTTCGGGCTGGGCGTTGATTTAAGTGAGTCAGTCAGTCAGTCAGTCAGTCAGTCAGGACTTTTGCGTTTATATATAATTAATTTGATTTAATTGTAGATTTCAGTGTAATACTTTCCAATTATAGAAAAAGCTTAGTAGAGTAGGTAACTTATATACTTATATGAACCCTAATGCTTTATTTTCATAGGATACTATGCTGAAGCTAATGAAGTACCCAATTACAAAAGAAAGTAGAGTCACATATTATAATTATAATAGTTCTTACGAACGTTTACGTACCTACGCAATAATACAATGGAGCGGCCTTCAACGCGCGGCACAATCGCTAGGGTTGCCTATGTTTGGAAATGCTTTATAGTTAAGGAAATAGGTATTTTGCATTGATTCAGTGTTTAAGTGGTTCGCATGGTGAATAACAATTATTTATTTTTATTTATTTATTTTATTTTATTGTAAAAATGTTTACATGACATAACAGTTACATTACCAATAAGTCACGAAACTTAGACTAACAAACTAGAAACATGTACATTAAGTAACTCAAATAACTTGTAACAAACAAACAGATTATATTGGAACAGTAGAGCACCTATCATCCATCGCCTCACAGAATTTCAGACATTCATTACACACTGCCGTTTTTATAGTTACATGAGTAATATTGATTGATATTTTGTTGCCGCGATGAGAGTGTCATTAATCTTGACAGATTTTCCACACACTGTCAAAATTAATATGGATTGACAGCTATCTCAATCTTATTCTAATCATCTTTTAGCAATATCATCATAGTTATTTGAGAGATTTGTATTTTGAGAATAATAACATGTCTATTATTATTATACCATAAGTTTGTATGCCTAACTTACCTTTCCACATCCGTCGGCAGAGTGAAACACGATAAGTTTTTATTAGCTTTGCTATTTTTACATCCATCCACATCGCAATACTTATAAGCGAGTAGCGTCGCGCGCGGTACGACGTGCGTTCTGTGAGCACGTTGGTAACCCACTGACTTTAGCTTCGCCGGCGGAAGCGCAAAACGTAGGTATATAACTCGCTCGCACGGGCATGATTCTTAGGCCTGGTAGAGTTACCTTCCTTTTGCCTAAAAACAGTTAAGTACAGTCACCGGCAATAGTATCTTCCTACTCGAATGCCGCAAAAATATGTGACACGCTCTTATTTGTTGGGTAATAAGAGCGTGTCACATATTTATGCGGGCTTCGTGTAGGATGATACCATTGCTGGTGACTGTACCACTAAAAATAAACGTAATAGTCCTTAACCTGAAGCTAAATTAATTTCACTACTAAACGAACTACATATAGCCCAATAAATTCAAGTTAATTTATCTTGTCCCTTTTAGACAAACCCTTATACAGAATGATTATTGGGATTACTGTGACATTTCCGTCCCCGGGGTATTTAAATATGACATGATCTGGATTTGTCGGGGTTGGATGTTATCTGTTGATAACATGAGTCGTTGTAATTACATAATAATTTGTGGTTTACTTGTAAAAGGTAAATATTGACGGCCTCCTAGCCTAGCCCAGCCGGTAGTGACTCTGCCTACGAAGCAGGAGGTCCCAGGTCCGAATCCTGGTGAGGGCATTTGTTTGTGTGTTTATCACAGATTGTTCCTGAGTTATGGATGTTTCCTATGTATTTAAGTATATACAGGATTCTCCGCTTATAATGACATCAAAGTGCAAAACAGGTCATACTAACCGGACGTTATATAAAACGTAGTTTCAGAGTCGAAACAATTTTAAGTGTCATATAATGATTTTAAAAACTGTGTAATGTTAATACATTCAATTCGTCAATAATAATCAAAACTAATTGTAATCACGTGTCACATACCTATACACTTAAACTATAAACCCAAATTCGTCATATAAGAAGGAGTTAAAAGGGTTACAAAACTTAAGGAAATTATTAATATTATAAATGCTAAATTAATCTCGGCTGTCGCTATTTCTATCTTTTACTTATGTAGAGGCTGTCCCGAGGCCTTCCTTGAGGTCTATTACATCAAATGGGAAACTTACCTTTCGAGTCTATGCATACTACAGTCGACGTCAAAGATATGTAAACACTTTTGGACCATAAAACAAGTGAGAAAGGTGCAACAGTGTAAATATAGTTATCTTTGACGTCGACTATTCACATGGATGATGCATCTACTAAAGTACGACCACGTAACTTTACATTGACTTAAGCGGCAAATGAAATGGAACTGTCACCGTAAACATCATTCATTATCCATACTAATATTATAAATTGGAAAGTGTATGTGTGTGTTTGTTTGTGTAAAACGGGGCGACGAATTGACGTGATTTTTTAAGTGGAGATAGTTGAAGGGATGGAGAGTGACATAGGCTACTTTTTGTCTCTTTCTAACCCCCCACTTCCCTAAAATGGGGGGGGGGGTGGAAGTTTGTATGGAGCATTCCGGGGGACAATCAGGAAAGGGGAACCGTGTTACCCCGAATTTAACGCGAGCGAAGCCGCGGGCAAAAGCTAGTTCATCATATGACTTCCTTAACGGCTTGCAAAATCAGTACAGAGTTGGTGTCGTCGAACTATACATAAAAGTTCTCACGGTAAAAAACAGAACACTCAAACTTAGCCCTCCAACAGCAATCATCAATATTCCACAAAACGAACGATCGATACAAAAACACAATACTACGCCGAACTAAAGTTCATTTATCATAAGTTAATTTGTTTGGACAGAGCGCTTGTAACTCGAGATTTATTATTGGAACAATCAAATGCTTAAATGGGTAAAAGATGTCTATAAAGGATCTAGTAAATGTTTTGATTATATACATTGTTAAGAATATTGTGAACTTAATTATAGACAACGAACGAGGTCGGCAAAAGGTACTTATACATTTTTGAGAGGAATTAAACGCGTCTACTAAGTTTGGTAATGAAAGGCGGTATATTAGACCGAGTATGCAAATTGGTCTAAGAGCTGGCCACGTCAGATATGACAGAATAATGAGAGCAATTTTTAAGGTAGAAGGACAGATATCCTTCTACCTTAAAATTTGGTGAACGCATGAAATGCTAAGAATTGCTGCTTGAAATGTTTCAAGATTAAAACATTCTACCTAGATGCTGTATTCTAACTATAAATTACATAAACAATAAATAAAATAATTAAATATTATGGGATAGTCTTACACAAATCGACCTAGTCCCACAGTAAGCTCAATAAGGCTTGTGTTGTGGGTGGGTACAGTCAGCATCATATATACCGTGGCTGTTAAGATACCCAAATATATTGTCACACCCAGAGTAGTAATTAATAATAACTCAAACAAAGTAATTTAATTCTTCAGACCATTTACCGTTTACAAATATGTATACAACATGAAATCAAACTTTATTCCGGATGCAATAAGGCTTATAACGGTTACGCAGCTTAAACTTCTTAGAACTTTAAATTTTGATCGTTCATTTTGTCACTTACATGCATATCGATTTGATACGTTGTACTGACATCAATATGTTTTTGAGCTCTATGTCATTAAAAATA